>CM076584.1:1022538467-1023080797 GCA_034641835.2 Pinus albicaulis | reverse complement strand
AGTGTCAACCTGTCCATCGCTCTACTATTTCCTCTCGTGCCTTAGTTGAGGATCTCTCATTGCCTCACCTATGGCGGACCTCCTTCTGTCGACATCAGCACATTCATTCCAGAAGCCAGGTCTAGAGGGCAGTGTACCTTGGTTCCAGCTTCCACTCTTGTTCGGTGCCTTGGATCAGGCCAAGGGATCTCTCATTTCCCTTTGACTTGATTGTTTCTCCAGCTCCTTTCAGCATGATCGAGATTCGTATACTTGATGGTCCAGTGATCCAGCAGCAGCTCTTGATGATTCCCGGGGGTGTGTGAGATGTCTCAACCCTCATGAGGGGGTGGCCCTGCAGGTAGCCCCCCACATGCCCGGATGACCTCTTCCTTGCAGCCTTCGATGCAGCTCCAGATATTTGATGATGTTGGCCTTAGCCACTTGCAGCGCCTCTTTGATTTGCATGTACCAGTCAGATTTTGTGAGCCCTTCCCCATTTACAGGGGGCATTTGGGTTGTATTTGTATCTCATGTACTCAGATATTATTGTATCAGTCCTGGCTGTTATCCCAGGCACAGCATGTATGTGGGATTCCTCATTGTATTTTTATCTAGCTCATGATTATGCCGGCTGTACTTTATGGTTCGGTCCCTTGTTTATTGGACACACTATTCTTTTGTACTTTGTCTCGGCGGGCATAGGTATGCCTCCCCCGCCGCCTTCAGCACAGGTACCCTCTCATAAAAAGAGACTTGTTGCACCCGCGAGTCTCGTCTCCTCAGGGTCTAGTCCTTCAGCACACTATCTACCTCACATTTCTCTCTCTGACATCCCTTTTGTTGTCTAGTGATTGTGTTCTTACAACGTACTTCGGTCATACGATTTGCTCCTGACACTCGCACGCTGGGGGCAATCTGTTACACCATTTTTTGGTCATCTAACCTATTATCATTAGATGGACCAAAGTACACCATGTAAGACCAATTTTACCCTAAGTAAAATTGCCTTCACTATGTTAAAAACAGGAAACCCCAAAAGGAAATATTAAACAAACCTATATTTGTTTGATTTTTCTCATGGAATAATTAATTAAACCATAATTTAATTATTATTCCCAGTCATGTTTAACCCAAAAACAAAGAAATTAATTAGATAAACCTTTATTTATCTTATTATTTTCTAGGAATAATTATTTAAATCTTATTTAGATAATATTCTTTGTTAAATATGACCAAATCACCCACAAATAATTAAATAAATCATTATTTATTTGATTATCTTTCAACCATTTCCTTAAATAATTAAATAAATCATTATTTATTTGATTATCTTCCAACCACTTCCTTAAAAAGATAAATAAATCATTTGTTTATTTATTTTTGACTAATCAAGGGATTTGACCCAAGTCAAATACCTTTTCCCTCCAACAAATATAATAAAATATTCCATAAAAGGTGGATCTAGATTTGGTTAACATTATTTTAATCATGCACCAAGATCTAGAATGACCGAATATTTTGTTATAAATAGGAGGGTTTTTCCTACCATTCTTCACCTTTTGTTGCCTATTAGATCACTCTGGATCTATACACTTGGTCACTCTTTTCTACCATTTGCTGTGTGAGCTCCCTTTGAGTTCTATTCTTTGTGTGGGTTTTCTACACCAACAAGAGAGAGAAATCTTAGATTTGAAGTGCTGAGGACTTCCAAGAACCCATCCCACTGAGGAGAATTAGATACGCCTTCTTGTTTTCCTCCCAGGTGCCCAATTAATATAAAAATTCTTTCAAAAATTGTTCTTGTCTTGTCTATTGGTATATGGAGCAAACCCTTATTTTTTTCTGCTTAATGTCTTTCCATGCATAGATCTGGTTTTTGCAGCTCTTTTATGTCCAACTAACCGCAGATCTGAAGATATTGGCAGCCACTTTTGTTGTTAGGGCTATTAGTTATGCATAGCTAAAGTGGTCCTTTTTCGTACACTTCGACAAAGGATTCATGCTAACAGCCATCTTCCTTTATATTTCTAATTTCCTTTCAAATCACGCTTAGGCTCAACTTTGTGTTTTGACTTCTCATAAAAATGCTTCAGCTTTTGAATGTCCTCTTCTAGAGATTTAGGCTCATCGAAATCAATCTGGTCTCCGTATGCTACTAACAGCCCACTGGAGAATCTCTTAACATAGGCCTTCTCCTCCTTTAGGTAAGGCACATATCTCAACAACTCCAACAAGCTACTACTGTACTCGTCATTTGTCATGGAACCCATCTGCAACTCATAAAACTCCTTAGCTTTGACATCACAGTACCTATCTGATAGATACTTCTTCTATAATATCTTCTTGAACTCACTCCAATTCAGTTCCTCCTCGTAAATACCCCTAACATTCTTCACATCTTCCCACCAAATATATTCTTTACCATTGACGCTAAATGTAGTAATTCTGGCTTTCATGTTTTCTGAATAATCTTGAAACCTGAAGAAATTCGTCATATCAAGCAATCATGCTTCTGCATCCTGTGATTTATTCAACTCTCCATTAAATTTAGGTGGTTTTTCTTTCTTAAACTCATCCAACAAGTATCCCCTATCATTCCTCTTATAAATATGATAATGATGATGATCATAGTGCCTGTCAGAACCATAACTAGAATAGTTGTTACACAGTAAGTTGTCACCATGTTCATTTTCCTGTCCTTAATCCTGAAATGCCCTGTGACAAATCTTGTGCAATGTTTCCACCATGAAGAAATATGTTAAGACATCTTGTAAAGAATCAAAGAAAACTACCTTGGAAGATTACTGAAGAAAATTGGTCAAATTCCTAGTTTCTTGGGTCAACACTTTCCCTGGTGCCATGCTCGCGTTGATGTCATATTCACAGTTTTGGCTTAGTGCTGCCAGCACCCTTATTGCTTAGAAAACCACACTGATCTATTTTTGGCGGTTTTTCCTCAAATGGAGGAGAAGCTTAGACCTCTAGAAGCTCCAAGGCAATGAGTTGGTTGTTAAACAATGGTGATAGAGTCGAGCTCTCTGATTTTAGAGCATTGATCTCATCCCTGGGGGTTTATACCTTAGAAAGTGGACCTTCCTCCTCCCTTCATGGGCTCCCAACCTCTTCTCCCTTCCTATAAAATCGTATCTCTCATCCCAAAAATGTTAGAGCTTGGTTGGTTATTGTTGGGCTAGTCTGAACTCTCGTTTCCTTGCATCCTAGCATTGTGATAATGCCTAAGTGTCCGGGAGAAGGAATGATTTAGAGCTTCGATGAAAGACTCATATTTTCACCAAAGGAGGCCTCCAACATCAAGACTTGGGTTGTAAGATCTTCCTTTTATATGTA
Source organism: Pinus albicaulis (assembly GCA_034641835.2). Lineage (NCBI taxonomy): Eukaryota > Viridiplantae > Streptophyta > Pinopsida > Pinales > Pinaceae > Pinus > Pinus albicaulis. The sequence goes on along the minus strand of CM076584.1, from coordinate 1,023,077,467 downwards.
TTAATAAAAAAATATGATGTTTGCTTTCTATATTTGTCTAATTGTTTATGCAAATATTTTGGTACTCCTTGATTTTCTAGATAGCTAATGTTTATGATTATTATGTATTGTATTACATTTTTTGCCTCTTGATCATCTACAGGTATTCATGTGCGATTAGTAATATGTAGTAGGTCTAAAAGGATCGTGGATCAAGGTCATCATCAAACAAATTCAAAGGTAGCGTTGGGAAAAAGGTACTTCTATCTCTTTTCTTGTCACATTGTAAATGTTGGTTAGTGTATCTTTGCATTAGAAAGTATCTTGTGTTGCTAGACCCACTCTAGGGCGAGAGAGATCGCCTCTGTCCATAGAGGGGAGTTATCTTGACAACAAAACTGGTGACTCAACTGGGGAGATTAGTCTCTTAGCCTTCCTTCCCCAGACTGATCTTGGATCAATTTGAACGATTACTGAAATCTAAGCTTGCTTGGGCCTCTCTAGTTTGTGTAGGGTATCATAGTCACTTCACTGTGTCAGTTCTGGTGTTTTTTTGAAACTCTTTTTGTTTTTCCTTGTTCTTATCAACTAGTGCACTTTCATCTTGTACAGTAGCATTGGCAGCGCTATTATATATAGTACACCTATGCTGATTTTCCTTTCAACACCCTTCTGCTCATCATAGAAGTGCTGATCTCAGACCTAGGAAAAGTTAGGGTTTCCCCTTGATTTTCCAGTGTGTCCTGGCCCCTAAAATATGTTTGTAAAATCTTAGTGACCTCCTTGTAGTGTGTTTGACTTACTTGCTTTCTATGAGCGAGTGTTTTCGTCTCTTTGATTTGTTTGTAAGTTGGGAGATTTTTCACCATTTCAAAAACATTTTGTCGCATTGTTCTTGGCTTGATTTGAAGTAATTTATCGTGTGCACTGGTCATCATTGCATCTCTGATCTTACTTTCGATTCAGTGTCAAACAGAGCATCACAAATTGTTTGATTCACAAGTCTAGAAGAGTGTGTCCTTTGTCTAAATTCAAAATAATTTGAAAGTGATTTTCATTTTAGTTTCGATTTAGCTTATCTTTATCGTTTTAATGGGAGTGAAAAGAATTTCATTCATGCATTTTTAAAGTGATTTTTATTTCTATTCGATTGAAAGAAAAGTGAAAGGATTTTTTTTTCATTTCTTCTTTCATCCATTTGTTTTGCTTTTGATTGCATTTCAAAGTTAAAAACAAAAAACAAAATAAAAAAAAATTGTGCATCTTAGTGGAAAAGGGAAGTATTTTCATTTTTCAATAAGTTGCATTTTTTGGGAAAAAGTGAATTCGATTGAAAATAATTGCATTTTGTAGCTTTGAGCTAGTTTGGAGGGCATTATTCTTATTGCATTTATTGCACTTTTGCTTGTATCTCTTCCCTAAATAGTTTAGGCTTCATCGAAATGGAAAGTTTTTCTTTTTTCATTTAGCTTTCACTATAAGGATTCAGGTGACATCGATTTGAGCCAAAAATGAAACTTAACTCAAGATCAACATTAAAATTCACTCAGTTTACCTTAAGGAGCATTTGGAACTAACAAGAACATTTAGTGGTCTAGGCTAGAGACGTGTTTTGGCGTCGTAAAACATAGGAGCTGTTATTAACGATATGCGTTATAGCTGGAGCGTGATATCCCGTCCCACATATGGAAGTATATTGATGTATGATAAGTATATTTGGGGCACTCTCATCAAATGGTTATGCATTAGACAACATTACTATGGACTGGACTCCCACTCACCATCGTGTATATTTGGGGAGACACCATTAGGTTGTAAGCCTACCATAGGCAACTGAGTTGGTTGCCTTGTAAACGTGATACACTGAACACAACATTAAGGGAGATCGGTTGTAGTACATTAATTCCTTGGTAATTTCTTCTATCATTTATCACCAAGGTGTATATTGCAGATCAAGGATACTTGGTAAACCTTTATGCCTAGAAAACCCTTTTTTTATCTATTTTGTGTTAATTCTAAAAGTAACTTCCCCTGAAAACATCTTACCCGTGCAGTTCTCCAGCCTCATTATTTCTTGGTAAATTGTGATTTTTTCACCTCTTCCTTCTTTGATCTTGTTTTGAAAGGTCATCGTGGCTTAATCTTCAAATTTTCCTCTTCCCTGCTCTAACGGATCTCAAGAAACTCCTCGTGAGGTCCCTCAGTTTCCAGTTGGGCCCCTTGAAGGGCAAGGTGTTGAACTCAGGATTGTCATTAGTGTCCAACCTATTTCATCTCGACCACTGCCCAACGATTCTCCTTGGATGACATCGGAAGACTCCGAGTTGGAAAGCCCCGAACCATCTACACAGTTCACTTTATTTCCTAGAAATCCTCTCTTTGATCCGATTGTGGTCTCACCTCAACAGGCTTATAGCACTTTTGATCAGATCAAAATTCCCTTTTGGGCTTCTCCAATAGCATCTCGCTCTATTGTCCATCGGTTATTTCCTGAGGAAATAACATCCAATGTTGATGATGTTCCATTCATGAGCGCTCCTCAGGGCACTCTTCAGGAAACCACTGGCACCTACATCCTGGAAGCTGCTTCATCTATGTTTCCCTTTGAAAGCGAGCTATTCGATTCTACACCTCACAATTTAGGTAATGGGATAGAAATACCTTTCAGTTAGGTTGTGTCTACGATTCCATACAGCTATACCTCTTCGGACAACCTTATTTCTGGAGCTTCCGGTGGTACACCTTTATTCCTGGATCCCGTTTGGTCAACGACTATTCCTCCATATTCCGACCCATTCGTTTCGAGTGTGGTTGTCGCGTCTCAAACTATTATTAGACCTACTGTCACTATTGGTCAAATGACTGTGTCGATCGGATCCTCTACCCCCTAATCGCCATCTACAATTACTGCAGTTCCACCATTGAGTGGAAAATCCATGATTCCGTCCATGCATGGGGGGAAGTCTAACCCTCTTTACGTACCTCCCCTTTTGGGTGGGGGGAAGTGGAATTCTAGACCTATTCCTGGGGAAGGAGAACCTCACATTCAATATTCCCATGTTCAGCAGCCCCTTCAGCAACCGAACATATCTTATTCATATGTTCAGTAACCTAACATCCCTTATGTTCAATAGTTGAACGTACAATATCAGTATGTTCCTCGACTGAACACGTCTCAACAGTATGTACAACAACCCCAGCCTTCCTCGAGTGCTGTTGTGACTAACCCTCACTTTGGTTCTTACACCCAAGCTAGTTTTAATCTCCTTCTAGGTCAATATGGTCCTCTCCCCAATCAACTCGGTGTTCAATATCAGTAAATTCCTCAGTACCAACAGGCTCAATCAGGATCCAGGCTGGACCCTATGTTCAGTAGGGACCATAGGCTGGACCCTATGTTCAACAAAGACCGTAGGCTGGACCCTAAATTCAGCAGGGACCACAGGCTGGACCTCATGTTCAGTAGGGACCTTACCCTGGACCGTACATCTAGCCAGGTCCGCAACCTCAAATCTCGCAGGGGACTTATCAACAACCCCAGCAAGGTCCCTATGTTCAGTGATATTTGCAAGAAGGTCCTTACCAACCATGGGGCCAGTATGCATATACAAGATAGAATCTGCCCTATTGGGGGGAAAATCTGTATCAACCAGGTTGGAATCCTCGACCCTTTTCGCCTCATCATCTGCCCTTGCCATTCTTGGCTACATTGGAATTTCTGGATGTGTCAAAGCTTACAAATGACCCCATCGAGCATCAGTTGCATTGGCCGCTAATTCCAACTATAATCCTAGGAGATTGTCCAAAGTTCGAAGGAAAATCTGGGGAAGACCCCCAAACCCATGTTATGACGTATCACTTGTGGTGATCTTATAATTCTTGGGTCGATTATTCTATTCGTCTTCATCGTTTCCAGCGTACTCTGATCGGATCTGTGGCTAAGTGGTATATTGAACTCCCTTGAGGAATTTTCTTCGATTTTAATTCCTTGAATATGGCTTTCCTTACTCACTTCTAGTTACTTGTCTGGTATGAAACCGACACCAATATTCTCACCTCATTGAAGCATTCAAATTCTACTCACATTTCAGTTCACAATCACGAATGGAGACGTCACCATCGCCTCATAAAATTCGAGATCCCGGACCAACTAGTCACTGAATGGTTTACGAAATAATTCATTCCTAGGATTGCTAAAGATATTGCCTACATGGGTGGGTGCGTCACGAAAGAGTAAGTCATAGCCAGAGCTCAATATATTGATTTGATTTATTCCCAGTCTGGCACTTTATATGAGTTATTTCCTGATGCACCGTGACCTTCAAATGATCCCGCATAATCTTTGTCTCCTGTTACATCTACGGTGGATGGTGTTATTGGGACAGTGGCTCATACTGATAGTAGTGCACCTAAAAATTCTTCGAATTCTAAATCTACTACTGTCGTGGCGCCCTTCACTCCTTACATTAACCAAAATAATCCTGGTAAAACCTTTGAGGTAAATGATGTTCAATCTACCGTAGAAGATAATTCCTCAAAAGGTAAGAAAAAGGGTAAAGGCAAGTCCAAATCTGAAAATCCTAAACAGGATTCAAAGAATTCATCTATTGACGATTCTTCAACACGTAATCCTATATACCCTTGTTTGATATGTGATGATGATCATTACACCAAGGATTGTTCTCGGCGTGCCGAAGTTTCCTGTCTTCTGAAGGGCTCACCTGGGACTCCGACAGATTTGAAAGAACCTTTCCCTTCTCAGAAGATGTAAATGGTAGATTAAGCTCAATCGTCTAGAAACTCCCAGGTTTTCATGGCTGGAACGTAACCTATCACCATTACTATGAGATCGAAAGGCTACCCCAATCCATCCAAGGCTCCTATGGAATCAGAAGTTACAGATCACCCATCCTCTTCCACGCCCCCTACCTCTGGTCCTCTCCAGATTGAGAGACCTAGTAGTGACTCCATCATTCGACCACCCCCAAAAGGTATTCTTTGGAAATCATCCTATAATCCAAATGCGAGTGCTGCACAACACTACAATATTGTAGAGGATCTAGCTCAAGCGCCTTCGGTGATGTCATCTTTGGAGGTCCTTCAGTCGTGCACATCACAACAGAAGGCACTACGATTCGCTATTTGAGGGATTGATCTTGTAGATTCTAATATTATTACTTTCGATCTCAAGAATTTCATTCCCTGCCTCACATCTCAGGTGGATTTTCTAATTCAAGTTACTATCTTGGGAAAGAATATTCACCGGACTGTTGTTGATGAAGGTGCTTTGACCTGCATCATGTATGTCGCATGCTAGAAAGCCATCGACTCTCCCCCATTGAGTCAATCCCCTAATACATTGGAAGCTTTAGACGGTAGAGTTTCTCAGCCATATGGTATTCTCAAAGCATTGCCCCATCCCGTTGGAGAGGAAAATGGTAACCATGGAAGTTGAAGTGGTAGACGCCAACCTGAACTATAATATCCTTCTTGGACGCAGTTGGATGAACACTATTGTTTGTGTGGTCTCCACCCTTTTCTTGTCCTTCGTTTCCCTCATCAAGGAAAGATTGTGACTATCGATCAGTTGGTTTTATTCTCCTTTGATTCTTCAACAGGAAAAATTTCGTATGTTGGGGAAGACCGCTACTCCCTATGAGAACATCAGGCCAAGTCTCTTCAAAGACTTGTCCCTTATGGGAATGTCACCTCCATAAATATGATTTCATCTGGTCACAATCCATGGATTTTTCCCAATCCTGACCAACTTGAGAGTTTTGGTGATGTTATGCCTCTAAGCCTGGCTGAGAAAATGTATCAAAGTATTCTCACGGCCTCTGAGGTTGCATCCGAAGCCAACAATCATTTGGTTTCCTCTATGGACACTTATGCGCAGTATCCCTGGTTTGCTTCTTGGGAATCTGATGATCCTTTAAATGAGACTTTCCCCACTGACGAAAGTATTATGGAGGTAATTTCTCTCGAAGAAACTCTGTGGGATTATGGACATCATCGTTCCTCGTTTCTCCCATTCCCAGGTGACATCTCCGCCTATCTGAAATCCAATGCTTCGTCTGTACCAACTGAACTATTTCAAAATCCAACCTTGATTCATGAAGTGTTTTCCGAAGGGAACATGGGAAATATTACTCCAAACATTTCGATTGACATCTCTGCGATTGTTAAGAATGTATTTTTTTGGGTTTGTTGTTCTCCCCATGAGCTCAAGATTTACACTTCTTTCTTAAAAAATCATGACCCACCCACTCCCTTCAAACCCGTTCTTACTGTTCGGTACATTGCCCATGGGGGCATTATTTCCATGCTTCGTAACCCTTACTCGGCCAGGGGGCATGGGCACTTCACCGTTGCTGTGAATTTTCTCACGAAATTGGCCGAAATAATGCCTACACATAGTATCAATGGTAGAACCGTGATTTATTTATGTTAATCATGACAGAAATAAGTCATCTGAGTTCATTCCTAAACTCTCTCTAAAAAAATATTACGCTTAATCATGAGTGTGATACTTTGTACATTAGTGTGATTTGATTTGATTTTTGGTGTGATTTTTTGCTTTGCAAACATGTTTCCTCTGCTCACCTTGTGTTCCACTTGGTTTGCAAATGTCTTCGAATCATTACATCAGTTTTGCTGATGGCATTTGTTGTAGCACACAAAAATTTTCTTCCACAGCATGGGCAATCTTTTCCCCTGATGGCAAGTTGATTAATTTACAAGGTATTTGTTTGGGTCAAACAACTAACAATATTGCCGAATATAGTGAGGTAATCAAGCTATTATTAGATGCCATTGATCTCGGGATCATATATTTGGTTGTTAAGTTAGAATCACAACTCGTTGTGTTACAATTAAATGGTCATTATTCTGTGTGAAATCCTCAAATTTGTGTATGTATTTGTGTGTTAGATTATTGTAAAGACATTTTGATTTTATCACATATCAACACATTCCAAGAAGTTTAAATACATTAACAGATACATTAGCAATTCATGTATTAAATAGACATTTGCGTAATATGTGAAAAACCAAGACGTCATTATGATACACAAGTAGCCATAGAAACACACACACACACACACACAAATATTGGATCTGTCAAGTGTGTTACTTCCAAAATCTCAAAATATATGTGTTATGTTACAAAAATAGCTCTCCGAGGCTACATCAGTACAAAAAATGTAAAAACAAGGTTTTTATCCGCCCACATGGTTCTCATGGTAGCAGGTGACTACTTGAATCACTCACCAGAGTAATCGATGTAGTCTACCCAAAAATCCGATCATATGCCTCTAGAGGTGTAGAGAAATCTCATCAAAAGTAGCATACTCTGGGATGCCTCTCATAAGGCCAACCAGGTTCAGCTCTAACTCGACTAGTGTATATGCTCCCTCCTCATAAGGAGCATCCTCTACTAGGCGGGCTACCCTCCATGCAATCAGTGACATGCCAGGCGGTCTTTGAGGACCCATATCTATAAAAACATCATAACTTTACGTTTCAGAATACATAACAAAAACATTCAAAAAATAAAAAGTGTTAAAAAACAATTTTTAGCTGCATCGGTCCACTGTGTGCCTGGTGGAATGGGAAGATTCGAATCTCCTCTGAAGTCGGTGCCAACATATGCATAGTCTTCAACCACGATGATTTGACGACACAACCAACTGAAAAAGGTTGTCAGGTAATGCATCTGTTGGCCCCCACCCTGTTGGGGCATAATATCGCACCATCTCATCAGCCTCAGGTCCGTTAGGGCTGGATCATGCACTTCTAACCACTGGTACTCTCTCTAAAAATAAGGTCACCAGAATGGACCCGTACCCGAATTGTTTCAGCCGCCCTGTATTTCACTTGGTCAACTGGTTCCTCATATTGGCCAGTAACCCCTCGCACTAGTTAAACATCATTGGGGCCAAACAATCCACTACGTACTGGAGCTGAGATTTCTTTGCCTCATGAGACACCTGGGCTCTTGCCATTTTAGTTATGAAGTGAATAATTGTGCGTAAGGGAATCACTCTAATAGATGAAATATCTACCTTCTCGCTCTCAATTTTTCAAGCCCCGGGACAGTATCTCTAGATGAGCATGCTAGTACTCTCACCCCCCACACGAGCTCTAGAGAGTTGGATTCTCTGCCCACTCCTGGAAAAACTAGTAATGAAATAGATGTCCATCACATCTAGTTCCAACTCTTGGTCCTCGATGACAAATATTTGTGGGTCCACATCCCATATACTAATCAAATATTGGAGCAGCTCCAGCTAAGATCTCAGCCCTGATATTTGGAAACTTTTCAAAAAAATGCAATCACGCAATGAATTGATGCAATTTTGGTCTTGCAATGCTTGGTGGTCTTCCACCTCGTGGCCTTGTTATTTCCATTCAATCGACATCTCTGAGGAGAACACCTGCAAAACATGTTTAAATGGAATTTTAGGAGCTTTCACCGGAGTAATTTTGGAAATTATCCATAGAGATGGGTGGATTTATTGTTTCAAAATCCTTCCCACGACCAACACGACTATCAGAATTAATTTAGCACTGGTGGTGCGCTGCACTAATGAGCTGAACGCGACCAACGTGACCTCTATAGCTCAAAATCACGCTAGTCGCGAGCGATTTTGAGGCCTGAAATCCTCCCCCAATATCCCTATTTATAAAACTAAATGATAATTTAATGGAATTAAAATGAAGAGGAGACTTAGAGCTCTTACCTGACGCTGACGGATCAAAAAATGGTGTCCTGGATCAGCCAGACCACTGATTTGAAATTCAGAGGGAAAATGGAAAAAATTCTCTTCTCAAAATAGAAAGGTGAAAATGAATTTACTTTTTGGTTTATTTATAGATTTTTGAAAAAAAAAATGGCAATATTTTATTATTTTTCCTCGATATGAGTGATATTTTCCATTTTTGTGCAATAACAGGACTTTCACACTGTTGGTGATTATATCTGATGTAAGAGTTGTATTTTATCTCTTTTTCGGGCTCGGTAAATGTTTACGAAAAAGGAACCCCCCTCGAGTCAACTTTCGACTCTTTTCTAACTCTCGAAAAATGAAAATATCATCAAGTACTTGTCATTTCAAACTCGTTAAAGTGAATGAATTGACGTGATCTCAGTATATGTTTACCCCTTTTTCGGGCTGAGATTTACTATTTACGAAAAATAATACCTTCATCGAACATGGTCAAGAGGTTCTCTCGAATATTTTTTTCTGCCTTTTCGAATTCGAGATACAACTTACGAAAAGGGACATGATGGAGTTTCCTTTTTGTTTCTTTTCAAACTCCTTAAAAATTAAAATTCATCGAGTTACCCTTTCATTGGACTCATTAAATATTAAACGATGAAAGACTTGTCACCATGACGAGACCGAGTTTCTCCTTCCTAGGGCTCATTAAAATTACTAGGATAGATTCATTCGAAGAATGAACTTACACGCTCAACATATGCTATCCTCTTCACGTTGACGATAAAAAATAAAGAGGTACTCGTTAGCAATAACGGGGGAAAAATGAAAGTGAACATCCTATGGGTATTTTGGGCAGGTTGTTGCTCTTGAACATGACACTCATCTGCAGTTTGTCGGGTTGGGGACATCATACCTTTGTCACTTTGCCTCCATGGGTTTGGGAAATCCATTTGCCTCTCGTTTGAGTACAAATTTTGTTAACATGACCTCTGATCCTATTTGAGTAAAATGATACCACACTTCAGAGTCGTGTCGCCAGTATGTTCAAGAGAATTCATTTTTGTCAAACATCATTTCTTATATGGCCTCCTCTGTTACAATCCTAAATCACTCCTATCATCTTAGGATATCTATTGTTTCGTTTCAATGATGTGGGAGTCATCATGGCCCTCCTTCGACGAATCACTTCCTGTCGACTTCTGCTCATTATCCGAGAAGGTGATTTAGATACTTCTTTTGATACCTTGGAACTTGCATGCCTTAATGGAAAGTTCTTTGTGTTTGACAACAGGTTCACATCATTGGCCTTCGATCGAATGATTCTGCAAGTGTTCGACTTCAACACATTTATTCATGCTTGTAGATTGTGTTGTTGTACCTTGAGGTCCATCGTTATTATTTTTGGTCTCTCTCGCGCCTGTTAATGGTTTTCATCATTGACCGATAATCAAGCCATTTCTACCATGTTTGACACCAACACATTTATTCGCATGACTAGATTCGTACATTGGGTTTCCTGAGATCGCGGTGAAGACCCTGGGTCACATTTGATTTTTGATCTAGGTTGTGGGGATTTATTGAGTATTCATGATTGTGTACATGATCTTATCTATACGGATGGTTGCATCCATACCGCGAATCCATTTCTATGATCTCTTTAGACGTATCGCTATGACCATGACATGGGTTCATGTGTTATTTGATGCCTAGTGAAAATTTATGTGATTAGGCATATTCATACCAGAGATGTCATATATTGTAATATGTTTGATTTCACAAGTTTTTTAGAGGTGGTCTGAGCTCTTTGCCTTGGTTCATAAAGCTTTTCAACCATCACTCCCTGTTCTTTCTTCATGCTTTAGGGGGCATCTGTTACACAATAATTTTTCACCATGTTCATTTTCCCTTATTTGATCCTAAAATTCCCCATGATAGATCATGTGAAAAGTTTCCACCATGAAGAAATATGTTAAGACATCCACTGAAGAATCAAAGAAAATTGCCTTGGAATATTACTGAAGAAACTTGGTCAAATTCCTAGTTTCCTGGGCCAATGCTTTTCCTGGTGCCATGCTCGCACTGATGTCATATTCATAGTTCTAGCTTAGCCCTTTCAGCGCCTTATTTCTTGGAAAACTGTGCTAATCCATTTTTGAAAGTGTTTCCTCAAATGGAGGAGAAGTTTCGACCTTTAGAAGCTCCATGGCGGCGAGTTGGTTGTTAAACGATGGTGATAGAGTTGAGCTCTTTGATTTTAGAGCTTTGATCTCATCCATGGGGGTTTATCCCTTAGAAAGTGGGCCTTCCTCCTCCTTTCATGGGCTCCCAACCTCTTCTCCCTTCCTATAAAATCACATCCCTTATCCCAACAAAGTTAGAGCTTGGTTGGTCATTGTCGAGCTAGTCTGAACTCTCGTTCCCTTGCATCCTAGCATTGTGATAACGCCTGTGTGTTCGGGAGAAGGAATGATTTAGAGCTTTAGTGAAGGGCTCATATTTTCACCAAAGGAGGCCTCCAACATCAAGGAATGGGTTGTAAGCTCTTCCTTTTATATTTATCACTAAAAAAATCTGATGTTTGATTTCTATATTTGTCTAATTCTTTATGAAAAAATTCTGGTACTCCTTGATCTTTTAGATATATAATGTTTATGATTATTGTGTAGTGTATTACATTTTGTTGCCTCTTGATCATCCGAAGGTATTTGCGTGTCATCATCAGGAGGGAGGGAGCCTAAAAGGATCGTGGATCAAGGTCATCATCAACGACTTCAAATGTAGCGTTGGGAAAAAGGTACTTCTAACTCTTTTCTTGTCACATTGTAAATGTTAGTTAAGAGAGATTTTTATTGGAAAGTATCGCGTGTTTCTAGACCCACTCTAGGGCTAGAGATCTCCTATGTCCATAGAGGGGGTTTATCTTGACAAAAATAGTACATGTGTTTGTCACCTCTACTATCTAGAGTGTCCAAGAATCTACCATATTTGATCATATCATCTCTATCTGAGTTGTAACTACCATGAGACCTACAGCCATATGCCCTATTAGTCCCATCCTCCTGTCCATATCTGATCTGAAGTGGTCCCTGTTTCTGCAACTCTGATAGACTTTGAAGGATTACTACATTGACTTATGCTTGTTTCTCTTGTTCTCGTATGATTTTGTCATTTTCCACCTTACAAATCTGTATTTCTTCCTTCAAGATTCTCAATGTGTATGCTAAATAGAAGAGTACTCAACACCATGTTTCTCATCTGATTCATAGGGAGAATCTTTGTAATCTACCATCTCGCTAGTCATATTTTATTTCTTCCTGCAAGGCATCTCATGTCACCTAAACCAAATCACAATGAACCAACGTACCTTAGAATAATTCAGGGAGGATCTCTCATCTGCAAGATCAACCAATCACCATAATACATGTATAGACATAATTATAACAACATATAGACTTATAACAAATAGGTATGCCAACCCATTAACATCATTCTAACTAGAGCTCAGTCATTAATGCATGACCATATAAACTACACACCATGACCTCATGCATGCCAACATCAACCATACCAATGTACACTTGAAAAAATGTAAGCATGTGACATGTATAACCAGTCATACGCTCATGACAATACATTTCACCACAACACCATCAGTTCTCCCATGGCGATATCACTGCCACCATGACCAACACCAAGAAGATGCAACAAGTACATAGATCACAAGTATGAGAAAAACATATGAAACCAAAAAAATGCATGACCAACACACCTCCCATCCAGTCTGAGGGCTGAACCATGCTTTTTTACCACTCTCTAATGCACACCTGCCCTGACATCTACCCAAGTAACTGATCAACTGGGGTAAACATGAGTTGAGGGGCAGTTATGACTAGACTCAACCTCCTAAATGACCTTGAGGAAATGGAGTTGAAAAAAAAACCTTACTGACTTCCCTCAGGTGCCACATGAACCTCCAGGAGTTACCCAACCCCTCCAGGTGTTCATCCCTAAGGTCACCCTGAATTTTAATTGTTTTTCACGCACTCACTCCCTTGCCAAGGCATCAGTGCGATTGGACCTCCCAGTCGCATGCATAAGCCCACATGAGTGCGACATGGACTTATTCACCCAGTGTTGTGCCTGCGACTATGGATTTTAACTCTAAATTTTAGGGCTAGGGATAGACCTCTACCCATAAAACCCTGTAACTTTCAGAAATCATAATCTACACAAGGAAAATTCTTGTAAACTAAAGAATAACGCGAGGACTAGGCCTGGCCATCCCAACCGGAACTGACATTATATCAAACACTTGGAAATAATGCAATCCACACATCATGAATACAAGAATGGACATAAGGGACTAAAAGCTCATATAAAACCGATCAAGAAGGATCACCATCCTTTCTTATTAGTTGTCTTATCATTAATTAGGTATTGCATCCATTATTCTTTTAGTTACAAGTAAAAACATGAAATAGACCATGACTATAACCAATCACATATCGATGCTTATAATCAACATACAACCATAGAAATAACCATAAGATAACAACTATTAAAGCCACATAAATACAAGTAAAAAAGCAAGAGAACTTAGCTTTTATTAAACATAGACAAGAGCCAACCAGGTTTGGGACTTCCACGTACCACCCGACCACAGACATGGCTGAACCAATTATTTCTTTCATCGAGTCACCCAAGTTCCATATTCCAAGCATGAATTTTAGATTTCATGGATAAACCAATCCAAAAAAAACCAAGGGAATCTAGAGGTTAAACCACCTCCACCCTCACAAACCGGCACCGAGATCACAAAACCAAACTGAGATTGGAATGCCTCTGGATCTCATCGTTATCCTTGAGGAATTTTCCATCTCCTCGTCTCTAGGATTTATCATAATCTAAACTGGATCACTAGGCCCTTTTCGAGACACCATCCTCAGGCTTTACTGTGTATCCCGCTAAAACCAGTTAAGAGGTTCATAAGCCTTTGGGAATGAACCTGAGACCACCTCCACCCCATATTACGAAACCTTCAAACAATTCCAAATCTCAAAACTAAGAACAATCCCATCACACCATGGATATCCGAAAAAGGAAAGGTAAGGCTGAAATCCACTGTCAAAACTCGGCAAAACTATGTCATTGATAGAAAAAGAACCAAATAACAACATGCACATACCATGCATGTCAAAACTAGCTAGGAAATCATACATGCAATCTGCTACCTACAAGTATTCTCGCTGAAGCTACTTGATACTGGTCTTCCTTGGTTGATGTTTGTTTTCCTTTCCTTTCCTTGTCCTTCCTTTGCTTGCTTTTACCTTTCTTGATCCAATGTGGAAATGCTCCAAGAAAACTCCAAGCGTCCATGAGTGAGAGAGAGAGAGAATAGAGAGAGAGATCCAAAACTGAACTGAAAAAAAGCTACCAACTAATCCTCATAATCCTTTTTATAAATGAGGCCTCTATTTTATTCATTTTCCATTATTTTCCTTCAATTTCCTCCTCACATGCAACCTAGGACCTTTCACCTTTCTTTTGTCCTAATTTCCATTATTTTCATAGATAAATGTGCCAAAAATAATTTTTTCCTTTTAAATTCCTTTGTCAATTTCCCCTTAGCCATAAACACATCCAGTGATGCCCCCTAGGATATATTTGCCCAACAATCAACTTGGAATAAGTTTCCCTTAACCATGGTCTTATTTTGCTTTTATTAACTTTTATTACATGAACTTTTAACCAAGGTATGCTACACTGTCTCCACCCTCAGTATTTACCATGTACCCCTCCATTACCAGTCTAAGGATTCGTAGACCCTTGGGATTTTTTTTAAGACAACCTCACCTAATTCCAAAACCATCTAGTAATCCAAATCAACCAAATGAAAGAACCCCATCACACCATGGCTATCTGGAAATGGCAAGGAAAGGTTGAAAACCACTGTTACACCTTACAAAACCCAAGCCAATGACAACAAGAGAACCAAATACACATGTGCATATACCATGCATGCCAAAAATAGAAAGGAAAGGATACATGAAACTCGATACACGCAAATTAATCCAATTGTAGCCGCTTGATCCAAGTCTTCCTTGCTTGATATTTGCTTCCATTTTCTTTCTTGTCCTTCCTTTGTCTTCCTTTCTCCAATGATAAGATATTTTCCCTTTTAATTATATGGATAAATGCAATAAGTATGTCTATGGCAAAATAGAGCATTTAGAATTTTAATTTAATTATCGATCATTATTAAGTTGATGATAGAAACTTAACTTCTACATAATATTTTAAATAGTAATTAAAAATAAAATATTGAAATCTATCTTAAAGATAATTATGTTTCTTTATTTTTAATTTAATTAAAAAAATATCATATTAGATTGGATTTTCATTATATTTTTATTTATGGTATTGAAGCTTTATTGTTTATTATTACTTTACTATGTTATCTATATATATATATATATATATATATATATATATATTTTTTTTTTTTAATTATTAATATTAATTATTATTTAAAATAAAATTATGGTTTTTTTTAAGAATGTAAGCCTTGAGGCTCTATCATTGAACCTATTTATTGTAAGCATTTGGGTTCAATAAATGAATCAAACATATACTCACATTGAGCCTCCCATGGTCCATGGGGCTTTATTGGAAAGACATGGGCAAAACCATTTTTATTTTTCTTTTTACAATTATGTCATCTATTTTATTTGTTTTTATTTTCTTTTAATTATATGGATAGGTGTGTTTATGTTAAACTTGGAGTATGCCCTAAAACTACTTATGTTTGGCTAAGAAATTGTCTCTCTCAGAAGTAAGAAAACAAGATAACGGCCCAAGACCCACATGCGGGCAAGAGTGAAAGTTTTCCCCTTGCAAACTACTAGCAGGGTAATTCCAAGTGGTGTGGTTTTCCTTAAATAAAAATAGTGAGTCAACCTACATTCACTAATAGAGCTAGTGATGGTTGTCCTCCTTGTTGATTTGACAACAAAGTTATGATAGGTTTTACCCCTATTTAAAAAATAAATAAAAATATATATATGTCAACTAAAAACGTTTAGTATTTTAATTTAATTATATGTGAGAATAAAACATTTAGTATTTTTATTTAATTATTAATAAATATTATGTTGATGATAATAATTAAACCTTTACAAAATATTTTTAATAGTATGTTGTCAATTTGTTTTTTCTTTTGGAAAATTTGTGTATCTCGAGTGACTTTTTTTCCAAAAGAAAAAACCTATTGACAACATGACCAAGTTTCTCTAAAGGAAAAAATAGATTGAAAACATAAATTCCTAACTCTAAAAATTTGCACACTCAAATTTTTAATATTAATCAAGATAAAGGGTTAAAGATTTATATTAAAGATAGTTATATCTTTTTCATTTTTCAATTTGATTAAAAAAATTGTCATGTTAGATTCTATTTCCATCCCATTTTTATTTATGACATTGAACACTTATTTGCTTATTGTTATTGTACCTACCACTGGTAGGATATTACACATAGGTTTTTCCTGATTGTGACATTAATTCTCTTTGATTAGACATATCTCTTCAATTTTTGTATAGTTTGGCTATACTTAAGTTTTAATAATTTATTTATTTATTTTTCTTGCATTCTATTGGTTTAAAATTTTAATATGTTATTCCAAATTGCCTTGTAATTCCCGCCATTCAATAGTGAATTCGTTGACGTCCCATATGCAGTCGTACTAGGGAAAATAAGTTTGCAGAGCCCTCGTTACAAACATTCGAATGCCAACCCAAGATTTTTTTTCAATGCATTAAATAGAGGCACGTCAGGAGTTAATTATGATCGATGTCAGATGCAAGCAGTTGATTATGATCAATGTCACGTCCAACTCTATTGCATTAAATGTTTTATAAACTAGAGTACGAAATTTAACTTCGTGACAAAGAAGAAAACACTCCAAACATACAAATTAAACAATTAAATTCAATTAAAAAAAACAAATTATCAAATTTTAATTAAAAATAACTAAAGAAAATGCTCAGAAAACCCCCTTTTATCTATAAGTTAGATTTATTCATTTTATTTCTCACCCTGCAATTTTAAACTTACCAAAAATTTTTCAAACGACTCAGTAGACCCTCTTCCTTATCCATTCTCTGACGTGTTCACCACGAGATGAGGGCGGGCCATTGGCTCCATCCATCCACTCTTCATCCGCTTCACTCAGTCGTTCCGTGTACTCAACAAATCGGCGGCAACCGCGGTAGCCGCAGAGGCTGTGCATTCATTAACGGAGCCGTGATCTTGGGCATCGCTAAATTTGGGAATTTTTCTCTCGTCTTTCCCTCCTGGGGTTGACAGGTGTAACGCCCCGGCACTTCGTGAGCGCGTTCGGTAGAACGGGCGCGCCGAAACAGGCGTTTGGTGAGCTTGGGCGCGCGTCGACATAACGGGCGCGCGTCGCACGTTGGCGTGTCACGGGCGCGCGGGTGTGCGTGCGAGTCATGAGGGGCGCGTCGTGGAAGTGGACGAGTCAACACGGGTTGGCGTTTGGAGTTTATACACGGCGGGCGCCCTTGGACGAGCGACCGACGGGCGAGTCGGTGGGTCGGCCGGCGCGTTGGGCGCGCGGCGACACCACACTTGGAGGGCGAGTTAACCGAACGGGGGGTCGGCTCGGGTCGGCCGAGCGCCCCAACACCCCGCGAACATGGCGTTTCGTGGGCGTCGACCAAAACGGGGGGTCGGCTCGGGTCCGCCGAGCGCCCCAACACCCACAAACGTGACGTTTCGTGGGCGACGGATGTAACGAAGGGTCGGCTCGAGTTGGGCGAGCGACCACAACTTCACTTGGGCGTGCGTATAAATACGACGAGCGTGGAAGTGGAGAAGGCATCATCGATCAAGCCAAGCAAGCGAACAAGTCGAGCAAGACAAAGGGTAGCCGCAGCAACGAGTCAACAACTCGTTGGTCGAAGGAGCAGCTGAATGGAGTCGGGTCGAGTCGGGTCGAGCTCGTGCAGGCCGCACCGCAGATTCTGGTCGGGTCGGGTCGTGCGCAGTTCTGGTCGAGTCGGGTCGTTCCTGGGTGCCGAGTAACGGCAGGGGCCCAGCACGAAAATTGCGATTCCGGGAGCTACGGGTGTTGGATTGAGGTGCCGTAAAAACAGAAAGTTGCGTAATTCCGAGGAGCATCCAACCATACAGGTTTGGGACGGATTGGACACACGGTCAGCTCAGAAAACGCTCTGCACTAATTCGGGGCAACGGTTTGAGTGACCCGGGTGACCAGCACTTGGGCAGTTTTGGGCAGAACTTCCGACGGTGAACTTCGATGGTTGTATAAGTCTGTTGTATGCTAGTTTGAGTATTGGAAAGTCTTAGAAATTGGCCAAGAGGCAAATAGCCTGACTGTTGTACTTGTATTTTTGATGAAACATAATATCCGGGCAGACTCATTTTAAAAGGGAGTTGCCCCTCCCTTGTATGTATGGGCGTACATGTGGTTTGATATTGGTGTTTATATTTATTTCCGCATAATTGAAAGAACATTTGCTAATAACTAATGAATGTTGCTTAAGGCGTAGTCTGGGTACTTGAGTATTTCGCAAAAGAAAAAGTACGGCAGTGCCGCACCTGCCTACATAGAGTGGTTGGAAGACACCCGTGGTGTAGGGGCGTGACAGATGGTATCAGAGGTCTGATACGGATTGCAAGACAAATGGTATCGGATCCCTCCGCAGGGAGCTTTTGCTGAAGCAGGAACACGGTTGCAGGGTTGCAGTTGGTGTTGAAGCTGACTTATATATTTGGGGTTTCTCTTGGAGACCTTAGCTGAAGCAAGGCATTTGCTAGGGCTAAAGCTAGAAGAGGAGACATGCCGAGTTGGGAAGAATTCGAAGAGAAGACTTGTGAAGCATTGTAATGGATAAAGCAGCTGAACGAAGAAATCCCAAGAATTCGAAACAAACTTGGGGTCGTGGAAAGAAAATTGGTGGAAACTTGGAAGAAGGCTAAGAAGATTCATGAAGAGGTGAATGAGGCTAAGATTGCTCTTATGGCCTTGTGCGAGAAGGGGATCTCTGACTCAAACCAAGATGAAGCTGAAAGACTTCGAGACAAGATGGACCAGTTTGATGGATGGATGGCATTATGCTATGAACTACAAACTCACCGAGATGAGCTTGTTAGACTTGAAGAGAGGAACCATAAGAAGAGGTTAAAACCTTCTATTATGGGGAAGCGGAATGTTATGGATGTTGTTTTGGAGAAACTTTTACAACAAGTTGAACCAAAGACACCACGAACATTGGAGCTTGAAGCTACAAGGAAAGCAAGTTTGGAGGCTCGAAAGAGGCTTATAAACATGACGAAGCTCTTGGAGGAAAGAAGGCAACAACACTACAACGCTCTTGTGCAAGTGGAAGAACACTTGGAACACATGGAAGAGGAGATGGTGGAGATGCAGACTTCCTTTGAAGACTTGCATGGCAAAATTGCTGAACTTGGAGGACCGAAAGATGATTCTCATGAGGATGATATGATGGAAGAGATGAAGGACGAACTTGTGACACAAGTTGAACCAAGACAAGACACATTGCAAGCATTGGTGGGCAAACCACATGGAGATGTTGCAAATGTGACCATGATCGAGGAGGAACTTGATGAGCAGGTGGTACCAGGATCGAACACATCAAAGGCATTGATGAGGATGGAGGACACTCACTTGAGGAGTCTTCATGGAGATATGACTTGTGTTTCATGGAAGCATAAGGAGGATGGACCGAATATGGAGATGAGGAGGAAGATGACTTCTTTGCCAACACCATTGGTGACTACTCCTTGGATGCCTACGATGAGACCTTGTACGTTGATGGAGCAAGGGACATGGGACGAGGCAAACCTTGTTGAGGCAATTTGTGACCCAACACTTGATGGTCCAAATGCCCGGGACAAGGGTGGAACATGATGACCTTTGTGTTGAGAAGGGGTCATGCTTAGCCATGTAGAATGGCAAGTGCCCGGCATGACCCACACACTACCTTGGTGGTAGGGCACGTTGTTGGAGTAGACTTCTTCATGGCTTCAACCAAGATGGAACTCTTGGTAGACCTTTAGTGGGGGAGCAACTTGAAGGAAGTACTCATATGTATGATGGAGGTAGGAGTGACCGAGAGCACTTCACTTCGATATGTGGAGACATGATGATGATGAGAGTTGAGTTGAGTTCACTTGGATGAACACATGGGCAGCCAAAGTCATGGACATGGACTACATGGATATTCTTTATAGATGGACTGATGGGATGTTGTTCACCATGAGCAACTTGGACATTGGTTGGATGAGCAGCCTATGAGACATTCATATGTATGCAGAGTGAGAACTTGTGATGGCACTCATGGCCAATACAAGTAGACTTACCAACGCTTTGGATATGATGAGGCATGGGAGTTCATGGTGGAGTTGCATTCGTTGGAGACTTCATATTATGGTGATCTTGGAGTATCTGACTCATTGAGGAGCTGAGATTAGGATTGGTCCTGATTTTGATGCAGTATGGGATGCATACCTTGGAGCACATTATGGGGTGTGTTCAAGAGGAGTCACTTGATGGAGATGATAGAGCTAAGACACTTTGGAGTTTGATGGAGATGCAGCGATGGATGCCTTGGTGGCACACACTTTGGCATGGGCTTGAGTCTACTTGACTTAGCCACACTTATTATTTTGATGATGCTTGGAGGATGAGCCTACTTGCATACAAGTAGAGCACATGGATTAGCATCATGGACAACATGTTGTGGATGAGATGGATACACTTCATGGACCCAAACATGGCACTTGGATGAGATTCAGACTTGATCGAGTTGATGGATGTGACAGGTTGCAGGAGGAATAACTAACGCAGGGTATGAGGATGTGCATTCTCATGATGAGGACGCTACGGTTGGATTAGCTACCCAACTAGTTCGAGTTATGGGGGTTAACAGTGTGCGGAGTTATGCCGGATGCATAGCAGATTTTGTTGTGTTGAGTTGGTTGGAGTACTTGATGCAGAGTTCACATGGATTTGACAATGATCGGGGAGATATCTCATGGACATGAACCTTTCCGGTTTATGCGACGATAGTTGCGACGATATCGTGCACATGGGTGCAATGACAGTTCGTGCGACGACACTTGGTAGCAGTTGCGACGATATTTCACATGGAGTTGTGAATGGACCGTGCGACGATAGGATGATGTTGTCAAGGGACGACAACGCTTTGAAGTGGGGGAGAATGTAACGCCCCGGCACTTCGTGAGCGCGTTCGGTAGAACGGGCGCGCCGAAACAGGCGTTTGGTGAGCTTGGGCGCCGTGCGACGTAACGGGCGCGCGTCGACATAACGGGCGCGCGTCGCACGTTGGCGTGTCACGGGCGCGCGGGTGTGCGTGCGAGTCATGAGGGGCGCGTCGTGGAAGTGGACGAGTCAACACGGGTTGGCGTTTGGAGTTTATACACGGCGGGCGCCCTTGGACGAGCGACCGACGGGCGAGTCGGTGGGTCGGCCGGCGCGTTGGGCGCGCGGCGACACCACACTTGGAGGGCGAGTTAACCGAACGGGGGGTCGGCTCGGGTCGGCCGAGCGCCCCAACACCCCGCGAACATGGCGTTTCGTGGGCGTCGACCAAAACGGGGGGTCGGCTCGGGTCCGCCGAGCGCCCCAACACCCACAAACGTGACGTTTCGTGGGCGACGGATGTAACGAAGGGTCGGCTCGAGTTGGACGAGCGACCCCAACTTCACTTGGGCGTGCGTATAAATACGACGAGCGTGGAAGTGGAGAAGGCATCATCGATCAAGCCAAGCAAGCGAACAAGTCGAGCAAGACAAAGGGTAGCCGCAGCAACGAGTCAACAACTCGTTGGTCGAAGGAGCAGCTGAATGGAGTCGGGTCGAGTCGGGTCGAGCTCGTGCAGGCCGCACCGCAGATTCTGGTCGGGTCGGGTCGTGCGCAGTTCTGGTCGAGTCGGGTCGTTCCTGGGTGCCGAGTACTGTGTGAAGGCCAGCCAGTGCCGATTAGGGAGCCGGGTGTCATGTGAGGTAACGTAAAGCAAAATTAAAAATGTTCAAGGAGCATCCAACCATCTGAGGTTTGCAGGACGGATTGGACCTGCGAGTCAGCTCGAGCTGCGCAGCGGTTTGGATCAACGGTTTGAGTGACCTGAGTGACCAGCACTTGGGCAGTTTTGGGCAGAACTTCCGACGGTGAACTTCGATGGTTGTACATGTCTGTTGTAAGCTAGTTTGAGGATTGGAAAGTCTTAGAACTTGGCCAAGAGGCAAATAGCCTTGACTGTTGTACTTGTATTTTGATGAAACATAATATCCGGGCAGACTCATTTTAAAAGGGAGTTGCCCCTCCCTTGTATGTATGGGCGTACATGTGGTTTGATATTGGTGTTTATATTTATTTCCGCATAATTGAAAGAACATTTGCTAATAACTAACGAATGTTGCTTAAGGCGTAGTCTGGGTACTTGAGTATTTCGCAAAAGAAAAAGTACGGCAGTGCCGCACCTGCCTACATAGAGTGGTTGGAAGACACCCGTGGTGTAGGGGCGTGACAACAAGGCACCCATAAATCCGCTTTTAAAGAAATGTGATTATTTTCTCAAGTCTTTTTTTAGTAATTAACTTAATCACGTAATTATCATCATTATGGAAGATCTTAAGACCACCTTCTGGGTATTTTCCGTGGGTAATTACTAATTTGATTATGAATGGAATTGTCAAGTTATCATCGAGGGGGAGTAAATTAGCTGGAGTTTACCAACAATAACGCTAATTTGATTTTGACAGAGTATTCATTCCATAGTTGCTCTACCTTAGAACTCTTTACTGAACACAATTGTTCAAGAAACCGACTTTACTTTAGAACTCTTTACCGAACAAAATAGATCAATAAACCCGCAGCGTACAATCTTGCCTTTCTTCCGGTCACTTCTGTAAGGAAACTGGTTATATTATAATCTACACCATTATCCTTTTCATCGCTTCTCTCCATGTCACCTCTTAGTGACTGCATCTTTGTCAATTGGCATAATTATCATCTGGCAGCAGCATGATATTTGCCGGTAAAAGCAGTGAAAAATTCAGATATGGATAAGATCCAGCATCCAATTTTATTTCAGAATATTAAGAAATTCCTAGGACGTGGATCATGGGGATTATTTTTTAGGCAATGAGATCTGGATTTAGGGGTGGTGGATTTAGTGGTGGTGTGTTCGCTGCATATTGACAAGCGAATAATATGGATTGCCTTCTCCTTTTCTCATTAGATACCAATGGCTTCCCTGCTCATTGACTTTCCCATCTTGAATCACTGCAGTCGAGTCTGCATTCTGAATGCTACTCAGTCGATGAGCTACCACAATGCTCGTTCTTCCCACCATTATTCTATCCAGCCCCTCTTGAACGATCTTCTTTGATTGGCTGTCCAATGCGCTGGTTGCCTCGTCTAGTAGTAATATGCTCGGATTCTTTATGATCGCCCTCGCTATCGCAATCCGCTGCTTTTGCCCTCCTGATAACTGCAGTCCTCTGTCTGTTTCGTATCCCTGACCCAAAGAGCTGCAAAGTTTCACTGCCCCGACTTAGTATGTCCTAATTTATTGCATAAATAATCTCTTTCAACTTTATTCCTAATTATTGATTGCATAAGCATGAATCTATTTCTGTTGAACAATTGCAGTATTTACCTGATGAAGTCGTGAGCGTTTGCAGCCTTTGCAGCTTCGATCATTTCCACCTCGCTTGCATTCTCTTTTCCGTAAAGAATGTTGTCTCGAATCCTTCCCGCGAACAGGGTGGGTTCCTGACCTACCAGAGCTATATGTTTTCTCAGACTCTTCAGGTTGAATGCCCTGATGTCTATGCCATCGATTCTCACCATCCCTTTTAATGGGTCGTAGAATCTTTCAATTAATCCAATGACCATCGACTTTCTTGATCCGCTTTGTCCAACAGGAGCCATGCTTTTGCCTGCCTTTATTCTTAAGCAGAATTTCTTGAAGATGATCACATCTGGACGAGCTGGGTAAGCGAAGTCCACGTTTCGCAAATCTACGTTCCCTTTTATCTTATCCGCGATCTCGCCGTTCTCAGTGTCTGGGTTTATGCGGCTCTCTCTGTCCAGAATGCCGAACACGGATTTGATCGTATCGGATCCTTTAGCGATGTCGCTGCTCATACTCCCCGCGTCTGCTATCACTTTCCCGGTGCTCATCAGCATGAAGAAAGTTTGAAAAAGAGCTTTGGAGGTGATATATCCTTTGAAAACAAGATGCCCTCCATAGCAAAAATCCAGAGCCGTATTGCATGTTGTCAAACATTGGGAAACTCCCAGTAAATTTAGTTTGAACGTGATGGAGTCAGTTTTAAGTGAAGACCAGTCATCCCCACAAAGTGTCTTGTTCGCAAATGGTTCTAAAATGGCCTGATTGTTATGTGAAGTCCGGACCCGATACCGTTTATGGACTAGATTTAATTCCTTTATAGCGGGTCTGTTCTCAATCGGAATCGGAATATTCAAAATGGCCCATTTGTATTCTCAAATTCTGGAATTTCCGATGCATATTATAGGCCAGATTTCATTTGTGTTCTTTAATTGCTCTCTTGTTTGGTCCTCTTAAATTATTTTCTGTTTCGATGTTACCTCTAGCAATATATAATGGGAGTTGCTCAATTTTCTAGTTAAATAATATTCATCATGAATCACATGTTTTTTTCCCACATTGACCAACTGTAATTGGCAATGCTGTGATATGTTTTTTTAGTATGGTGATTCACAAATACTGAAATCACAACCAAGTTGCAATTACTCAGAAAACCAGCAACATTACTTTCCAAGTACCATCAAGTAGCAAACACACACTACGATATTTTCAGTGCTTCTAAGCGCCATGACTCTATGACCTCTGAAAAACATCGTTGGAGTTGGTGATCTACACCCATTTTGGCTGTCCTGCTGATGAAATAAGAAGCCATTTGTACAGAGGGTCAGGCTTAGTCCCTTGCTAAGGTTTGTGATCCCATTTAGCAACCTGAGAGATTTTGCGAATTGGAATTTCAAGGCTTACAAATTGCATCCCGTCAATAGAGATATGCATCTGACCTGCACCCTATAGATTTGTTCTGTT
This sequence comes from Pinus albicaulis, assembly GCA_034641835.2. Taxonomy (NCBI): domain Eukaryota; kingdom Viridiplantae; phylum Streptophyta; class Pinopsida; order Pinales; family Pinaceae; genus Pinus; species Pinus albicaulis. The sequence goes on along the minus strand of CM076584.1, from coordinate 1,023,052,578 downwards.
TTCCCAATTTTAATTCCTCAAGAAATAATGCAAACTTGAATTATACATTGGGATTAAAATTCTATGGTTACTTGATAAAACCTTGTTTTGATGCAATTCCAACTGATGAGATTGAGAAATTCATGAGATGGAAATTTCCTCATAACCATTTTTTTTGCCCAAATTGTAGTATATTCTAAACTGTTGTATCAAAATTATTCCTCATAACCATATACACAAATTGTAGTATATTCTGAACTGCTGTATCAAAATTCTACTTGGCCAACTTTCATAACTTCGTCCCACTACAGTAATAATATTCTCAATTGTAATTAAAATGGTCTATCCTACCAACTAAGCCTTTGAATCATCCAAAATACAGATTTTCTTACATCTTTTTTCTAATTCTAATAATTAAAAAGAGACTATTCTACAATCAAGGTCCAATCTACCTAAGAAACATATGCAAGTCTTACCAATTTATCCATGCACTAGTGCCACCCTTGTATTCACGCAAAATGTATTCAAACTAAACTCGCTGCCTCTCCCATTAGTGCCACCCCTGTAGTCAAGCCAATATCTCCAAACAAAATTCCTTGTCATGGCACTCGGCTCTCAGTAAGAAAATAAACTAGGAGTACAAAATCTCCCTGCAAGTAGCTGAAAACTAGACATCAAACAGGAGGAACCTCCTCGATAAAAGGCCTATGATAATATCTGTAAGTATGTCCCTCCGTGTGCTCTGTGATGTGCCAGGTACCCCAGATCAGCTCCGTAGCTTCTTTGGACAGTTGGTCTGCCACTTTGTTGGGACACGTTTTAGTAATTAACTTAATCACGTAATTATCATCATTATGGAAGATCTTAATGAACACCTTCTGGGTATTTTCCGTGGGTAATTACTAATTTGATTACGAATTTACCCGCAGCGTACAATCTTGCCTTTCTTCTGGTCACTTCTGTAAGGAAACTGGTTATATTATAATCTACACCATTATCCTTTTCATCGCTTCTCTCCATGACACCTCTTAGTGACTGCATCTTTGTCAATTGGCATATTTATCATCTGGCAGTAGCATGATATTTGCCGGTAAAAGCAGTAAAAAATTTAGATATGGGTAAGATCCAACATCCAATTTTATTTCAGAATATTAAGAAATCCCTAGGACGTGGATCATGGGGATTCTTTTTTAGGCAATGAGATCTGGATTTAGGGGTGGTGGATTTAGCCACCCTTTTAACTCAGGACCTGCGCCTTTGACACAGTGTTCCTGATTCGAGATTCCACGGAATAGAGCTCCACTACTCTACTGTTTTTTGAATGGTATTTCGCCCTTTTAGATGCTAACCTTACTTTCCCCAGATTTTAAGAACATTTAATTCAAGGTATAAAACCGACAGTAAGCTACATCAATGCTTTCCTCACACAACATTCGATTAAGGGGGACATATATGGTGCGCGCAGGATCTCGAACAACTCCTCCTCAATTCATACCTTGGTTCTTATTTAGGACAACGCATGAATCAAAACCCCAGATTATAGGATTATAAATTCATCCATCTACACAGAGACTCGCATTACTTCTTGAAACGAATCAACGCATTAACATTGGTTCTCAACAGAGCTTTCCAATTCTTTTAATCGGAATCGCAAAGTTCTTTTAGTTGTTGCGATTGAGTGTCTTGTTGATGTTGGAGATTGTGATGTGATCGCAATTGCAATCGTAAGATACAATATGTAACCTCCGCTTTTGTTATGTTACCACTGCCACTGTTGAACGATGCGATGTGATTGGCCAATCGCAATCGCAATAATATTAATGGCCCTCCGCTTTAAGCCAAGGTCCACGGGAGGACTAGTCGCACAGACCATGCGGCAATTTTATATTGAATCGCAAAAGTTTTATGTTGCGCCAATTGTAAAGTGAACTTCTGGACCCGACGCCATTTTGTCTATTCCATTTACTAATTCCTTGTTATTTTGTGCAAGTCTATTCCATTTACTAATTCTTTATTCCTCCGTGTGGGTCCACACACAAGCTTTTTCCTGTGCAAAACTAGGTCGAGAACTAATTATTATTAATTATTAAAAACTTAAGATTTAAGTTAAAATTATATTCACTTTAAAAAAACAATCAACTTGTAAACACAATATAATGCAATATTTTTTAATTAAATTGAAAATTATAAAAAAATATAAAAATCATTTTCTAAAAATTAAATTGAAAATAAAAAAGTTATAAAATAAATTCCATTCTCTATTGTAATCAAATACTAAAAACATTATTAGTACTATGCGTGTTAATTTTTATTAATTCCATTCCATTTAGTACTATTCCAGCTTACCCTGGTACAAACTCATTGTACAAGGTTCGGCTTTATCAACACATTATAGCATATATTAACAAACGTTAATAACCCTTTTAACAACCTTTCCACCCAATGCACGTTCCCAACGTCGTAGTCCAACTAGCCAGAGGAATCGCCCTGAAAATCATGAAAATTCCGATAAGATTTTCAGAAAATCTTGCAGGAATTTTTCTAAATCCATGTTATAACTATCAAAGTTTAATATTTTGGGTGTCCTACAGGTTTTTGATGGTGCTGAATCCATTTCCAATGTCAAAATCAGGATTCAAACACTGTTTTTGCAAGATTTTTTAAATTTTTTTGGCCTGGATTCCGGCCAATTTTGATTGTCCGAGCAATTCCTCCGGCTCGTTAGACAACTCCGTTGCCAACTAGGTCTTAGGTCAAAGGTTCAAATTCCTATGAGTCCCTTGGAGTTACCAGGAACTCTCCATCTGGATATTCCAAGGAAGAGGATGAAACCCTGCAAGTTTTCCCTTGGGAAAAAATATTACTAATCATTTGGGTTACAAAGTCTCTATTTGACTATTTGACAATTATAGATTGTTTAGGTTTAAGCTTCAAAGGTTCTTCAACGTTCATTAAACCATGAAAGATATAAAAAAGCATAGTGAGATGCCAGTATTGACAGTTTCTTTGAAACATTGACATCGAACATATCAAGCAAGTACATATCTCATTTGAATTTTTGCATAAAGCAAAGCAAACCAAACTCCCTTTATTTTGCAAGTTTCTAACCATCACAACTGATCTTAAGAATATAAAAAGATACAAAATTAAAGTTTCAAACAGAAAAGACAAAAATTGCTATAATATCATGAATTGAGGAAATCCATAAAACAGTCATTCAAAAACCAGCTGCTAGCAAGCACAGCTATTAATACCTGTCAGGATTATTGCGTGTTTGTTTGGAAATCTGTGCAAAAAGCTCATCCCGAAGCTCAGCACGTTTCAATGTGTGCTTATACAGTTTTATAACAAGTTCTATCTGATCCTGCATGCTTAAAGGAGTTGCCCGCTCAGATGCATCCACTCCCATGTACTTCAAAATAACCAATTTTACTGCACGGCGTACAAGGTCGCTGTTGATTCTTAACAATGACGTTGGGATTGGCTCCTGACAGCAATACCAAATCAATGTTTGGCAAATAATCCTTAAAAACATATTTAGATTTGAAACAGAAAAAAGTGTATGCATATGACTGCAATATGAATGAGTTATTTATGAAGACATGAATATTTTTTCACATAAGCATCTTTATGTGACACCCCAACAAAACAGTTAGAAAATATTCAATAAATACACAACATGATATTCCGAAGATATCTTACCCATAAATGAAAGTGACTCGTGCATATCTCTTTAGAATTTAAACGATCATAGCAGTTTCTATAAAACAGATACATGTCCTTACTCTTTGAAAGCAGAGCATGTCTTCCAACGTGGATTTCTCTCGACCCTATGGTGCCACAGAGCTCTTTGAGAAAAACCCACGTTTTCCCCAGACTGCATTTGCTTCTGCATGGATCTGATGAACCCAAACCATGGATCTGATGAACCTAACATAGCAAAACACACAAACCATGGATCCTAATGTCACCTAAACTGCTAAATTTGAATTGCAATGAATTTCAACAGATAAAGAATAAGGAAATGCTTGGAACGTCAATGTCAAGCATGATACTGAGGTCATCCCAGCATTCAACAAAAAGATATAATATTATGGATCGCCTTTGTTCATTGAATCTAACAAATTAATCTCTCCCTGCTATTGTTAAAATGCTTCAACTACTTTGCAAAATAAATTATTTTCAGGGACATCAGAATATGATAATACCTGGAATCTTTCCAGAAGAGGGATTGCCCCAGCCAACTCCGGCATCAATGTCATGGACAATGTCCTTGGTGTTCTGTTTCAATAAAATAAACAATCAGGGACAATGAAATATTATTGTGCTTCCTCTTCTTTGCAAAATAATCGATTGTTTCTCTCACACACACATATTATATATATAGGGAGAGAGACCGCTTTCTGTTTACATTTTTGACATATGATGATTAGGTAAAAATATATATATCATTTACAAAACCAGAGAATTTCTTATTCGCAATATGTGATCTGATAAACTTATATTTAGTTCACTCATAGAAAGGAGGAATATGAATGCAATTAGTTAAGGTTCACTACTGCCAAACTGTCCATCTTGTTCAAGTCCAACGTTAGTTGTGCCTTTAGTCTATTTCACTCCTATTTTGTGATTGCTTTGGAAATATAAACTCCTGATAGTTGCTCGACTTCTGTGATCACAAGAAGTTTCTTAAGTGAGGTTTATATGGCAGTATTTTTTTTATTTTCCTCTTTCTTATGAAGATAATAACTTGTTTAAGCAGTGGAGATTAGGCACAAATTATGTTAAGCTCAGGGTCCTAGCTCATTGTTCAATTCCTCAATTGTGCCTAAGTATATATCTGATTACCTAGACTCACAAGCAAAATACCTTAATTTACCATTTACTAAAAAACCTAAATTGATTAGATTGTAAACCTTAACATTTTAAACTAAACTAAGCAGCAACTTTATTAGAAAGCAAATGTTGAAACTCAAATTGCAACATTTCTATATTTGCATTAAGCAACAGGTAGTAGCTACTCTGTCATACTTATATTGATGCCAAAAACAAGCTAAGCATATGTAGCAGATTTAATCTATACATTAAATGCATATGCTCATGGGTCATCCTAGCAATTATCAATTGGTTACCATCATCAACACAAAAGTTGTTTTACTATAATTTAGATAGATTTAAATTACTACTATATAGCACATAAATTCTTATTTTTTACTTTAATTTAGCTATATTTAAACTAAACTGAGCGAAAACTTTATTACAAAGAAAATCCTCATAGACATCCTTTAATTCAAATGGCAACATTTAGCAAATCCTCATAGACATGCTCAAACTCAAATTGCAACAATTATTTTTAATTTAATTTAACTATACTTTATTACAAAACAAATCTTCATAAACATCCTCAAACTCAAATTGTAACATCTTTATGATTACATTAAGCAACATGTAATAGCCGTAATAGCTATCCATCGACATTTTCCAACATCACATTGCAACATTACTATATTTAAACTAAGTGGAGGTAGTGGCTACTTGTAGCCTTGTTTTACTATAGTTTTCCTCTTAAATGATTTTTTAAATGTATATGTGTTCAACTCATATATTAATTCATTTTATAATTAATAACGATAATAATATTTCAAAAGAAAATTCTCAAGAAGAAAAAACAAATTGACAACATGAATTCTAACTATCAAAATATGAATACTCAAATTTTTAATAGTAATAATGGATAAAGGGTTGAGATTTATCTTAATTATTATTATTATTATTATTATTTTAAATTTAATTATAAAACTGTCATTATTACTATATTATTATTTATGGTATTGAAATTTTATTGTTTATTGTCATTTTACTATAATTTTCTTGTTACAAATTTTTTCAAATGTATATATGTTTAACTCATATATTGTTTATTTTTATAATTAATATAATAATAATAATTTAAAATAAATTTCTGATTTTTTTTAATATTGAGAATATGAGATATTATATGAAATAAGTGTCTTAATGCTTGTTGATGCCTATCAATGTTTATGAGTCACTTAATTTATATCATTTTAGTAATTTATTTTATTTTTATTTTTAAAATATGTAATTGTATCTCCATAAAATAATCATTACTTCTAATAACTATTTTTTATAGCATGGGCTTCTTACATTTTGAATGAGCTATATGGTGCCAAAAAAATCTAGTCCTAATGGAAATGTTATTATTTTGAGTTTTAAACAATTTTGTGAGCTTAAAAATCAAGATTTTATCATGGATGACGATTCACAACTGTTGGGTATGTGTTATATTCTTTCCATGACTAGCCCCACGCGTTGTACGTTGCGTCAGGCACAGCAGGGGGGTCACAAGGGCGGAGACAGCCCCCACTGTTGGGGTCCGAGGCAGCGCCTCGGCGAAAATTTGTTTGGTGTGCGGACCCACTCATAGGCGGACCCACCCATGTTTTGTGCATGATTTGGCACATGGTTTTGGGGTACGATGGTTTTCGGCCCCTGGTATTTGTAGATCCGATCAAGGGAACTACGATTATGTTCTAATCCAGGGTTAATGGATTGGGGTTTATGTATGCTTCGACATATATCTATATATATATATATATATATTTGTGTGTGTGTGTGTTGTAACACTAAAAGGAATATAATGAAAAATCAAGCTAGTTTTCCCGATTTGGGATCCAGGGGAAAATCTCTGTGTTTATCTATTTTATGTTTTATGCTCTCGCTATTGTTTATTTTCTGTTATAAGATTCGTGTGTAGATAATTTCTGTTCGGTAAGCAAACTCACATTTGGCACGTAGCCGTTTCGGCTTCAAGGACGCTCGCCGCCGAGGGTTTTTTTCGTCGGGCCCGAGGTAGACCCCGTTTCGGGGAGATCCGCGGATCGATTCTTGCGGTGAAAGAATATGGCGAGCGTCGGAAAGATAGAGATCGAGAAATTTAATGGTCAGAGTTTTGAGTTGTGGAAGCTCAAGATGGAGGATCTGCTGGTGGATAAAGATCAGTGGATCGCGGTAGATCCAGGTACTAAACCAACGACAATGTTAGATGAAGACTGGAAGAAACTGGATCGGAAGGCTAAGAGCACAATACGGTTGTGTGTCTCAGATTCAGTATTGTTGAATGTATCTGGGGAAGCTATGACGAAGAATTTGTGGGAAAAACTTGGGACTTTGTACCAATCTAAGTCTCTGGTGAATAAGTTGTTCCTGCGGAAAAAGCTATATAACCTGAGGATGAAGGATGGAGACTCGGTGACAGAGCATCTAAACGCCTTCAATACTGTGGTAAGTCAGCTGTCATCTGTTGATATTAAAATCTCAGATGAAGATAAGTGCATCAGTTTGTTGTGTTCTCTACCAGACTCGTGGGATAGTCTGGTTATTGCAATAGGTAGCAATACAACTACCTTGAATTTTGATGATATTGTCTCAGCCTTGCTGTCGGAGGAAATGAGACGGAGAAATATGGAGGGCTAGAATGGAGATGCCTTATCTGTACAAGGAAGGTCCCAAAATAGAAACAAGAATAAGGTTTCGAGTGGGAGATCCAAATCTAGAGGGAGATCTAAATCTCCTAGAAAGTTTGTAAAGGTATGCTGGAAATGTGGAAAGGAAGGACACTACAAAAAGGACTGCAGATCTAAAGCTCCTGAGAAAGGAAAGGGATCTGATGATGCTCCTTCTGCAGAGGCAAAAACCACCTCGGATGAAGGTGGGGATGTGTATTTGGCTTCTTCTTCAAATACACATGTAGATCATGAGTCATGGTTGATTGACTGTAATATCCCAAATATCAAAATTCTAAATAAATCAACACATCACACAACACAACAAACATAAGAAATTGAAGCTCAATTGTGAATCCTGAATGGATTCACCACATAAATATTACCACGGGGTTTTCGTCCTGGGATCAATAAAAGAACTGGCCAGGCCAGGTTCTCAACCCAAACATAATAAAGTAGATAATCCAGAATGCCCTAAATGCCTAGCTTCTCTCCCTTTTTATAGGCTTGATGGGTCAATATCAACAAGAAATACCGTGGGTCAATACCATGGGTCAATACCATGGGAAAATACCATCAAGAAATACCATGGGGAAATACCATGGGTTCAAACCACGGGTCAATTCTATCCACTTTGACGGGATCAAGAAAGGGAATATTACAAATCCTCCCGCCCAAAGATTGCTTGTCCTCAAGCGATCCACTTCTATCCACAACAGAAGCATTTGTACATTAATACCAGGATCCCATACAATCTGATGTGCCCTCCACGTTGAATGATCCTGAATGGATCCTTCAATACCTGGATCCCAAGCAATCCTTTGGCCAATCATTTCCCCAATGGATTCTCCTGGATCCCAATGCCACCTGAATCCTGGGACCTGTGGGTTATGGTACCATTTCAACCCTCCATCATTGTCCGCACCAAAGGGCCCAAGCTGCAATATGCCCTCGGCTGTGAGTATCCTCCCCTCAAAATGCATGATTCTTTCCTCATTTGATTCTCCTTGAGTGTATTCATCCTGGACCTCTTCACATGTGAGGATGAGTTGTCCATCCTTTCTGGTTGTCAAACATGGATGTACTGGTGGAATGTTGTCTATACTTGATTGCCCATACTCTTTATGGATGTCCTTCGTTGTATTTATAGATTCAACTACCACATCATCAGGAGGAATTGCATCCTTCCTTTCGTCATGTACTTTTTCAAGTTGACTGATCAGCTTGTCCTGCAAGTTTCTCTGAAGAGTATGGTGTTGTTGTTCACCATTTGAATTTGACTGCTCAGATCCTTCATAGGTCCTCTCCTGAAACCCAACGAACCCATCAATGGATGAATCCTCATGATCTGAAGAAGTCTCTAATTTTGCTATCCTTGTTGCCTCCTTATTGTCTGGACATGAATGGTCAAGTGCCGAAACTTCCTTGCATACAAAGCATAAGCCTTTCCTCCTTAGTTCATTCTTGCTGTCTCCACAAATCTTTGTTAGTTCCTCCTTGGTTAACTTCTTTCTAAGTAGTTTGATGCTCTGTTTGATCAACCCCTCAACTAGTTCATAAGCAGCAGGTGATGCAATTAGCTCCTTCCTCCAAATGGCCAAAAATTTGGATCTTAATTGTTCGCAGATGGCCCTATCTTCTCCTAAGATCGGAGACATGATCTTTTTCATGTCTGTTTTGATGTAGTTTGGATGAGACATTGTAATTCCATTGCAGAAGTATTTGAGCATCAGAAGGATTAAATCATCACACTCTAGATCCAGCATAAGCATACCAAATCTGAATTTCGCCATGCGTTCCAAAATTGTGCGCTTCTGGTAGAAAAGTAAGAATGGTGGTGTTGTGTTGTCCAACCCTTGGAGTGCTTCTACCATTACCCAAAAAGTCCTCCTCATGATGTCATCATTGTAGGGCAATAGTGGTGTTGTTAAGGCTATGATTTTACTGAGACAAGAAGCGACGGTGAGTCTAACAATTTCACAAGAATCCTCCAAGAACCTAGGTTGTATCAAAGCAAGCATGGATGGCTTCAAGGCCCAGCTTGACCCTTCCCATTCTGATTATCTATCAAGTTCAAAGTCGCATTCTGATACTGCATGGAAATGGTATGGTAGAAGGTATGTCTAATTTCTCTTTGGATTTTGATTTCTGTGAACATTGTGTATATGGGAAGCAGAATCGGGTGAGTTTTCCTTCTGGTGCTAAGAGGGTGAACAAGATATTAGAACTTGTGCACAGTGATGTGTTTGGACCTGTGTTAGTTCCATCACTGGGAAAGTATATGTACTATGTTTCATTCATAGATGAATTCTCAAGGAATACATGGATATATTTCTTGAGGAAGAAATCTGAAGTCTTTGACAAATTAAAGAATTTAAGGCTCTGGTGGAAAACCAGATAGAGAAGAAGATAAAGGTGCCGATGACAGATAATGGTGGGGAGTTCTGCAAGAAGGAATTTGAAGAGTTCTCTAAGAAGTGTGGCATAGCATGACAAAAGACTAATCCATACACACCTCAGCAAAATGGAGTTGTAGAAAGAATGAACATAACACTGATGGAAAAGGCAAGAAGCATGATCAGGGGTACCAAGTTAGGACAAGAATTCTGGGCAGAGGCAGTGGAGACTGCATGTTACTTAGTTAACAAATCACCTTCATCAGTGTTGGAGGATAAGACTCCACATGAGGTATGGACTCGTAAGAAACCCTCTCTTTCACATCTAAGGGTATTTGGATGTGATGCATATGTACATGTTCCAAAGGATAAAAGGACCAAGTTGGATAATAAATCTGAAAGGTGCATCTTTATTGGGTATAAGGATGGTTTAAAGGGTTACAAGCTTTGGAACCCAGAAACAAGGAAGGTTGTGTAGAGCCGAGATGTGGTGTTTAGAGAGGTGAAAGATGTTGTTACACATGAAGTCCTACCAAAGGAACCTGAGAAGATATATTTTGCGCTAAAGAAGGATGAATCAAACTCTACAACAGAAGAAGATTCAGAAGAGGAAGAGCCACAAACCCCAGCTTTGAGAAGATCAGTTCGAGAAAGAAGGCAACCAGAAAGGTATAGTCCATCTGCTTTTTGTTCAGGTTTTGCCTTAACTATAACTGATGATGATCCCAGAACTGTCAGGGAGGCAGTATATTCAGAGGATGGAAAACTCTGGAAGGAGGCCATGGTTGATGAAATGGCATCCTTGCACAAAAATGAGGCATGGGATCTGGTGGAGTTGCCGGCTGGAAGGAAGCCCATCGAGAGCAAATGGGTGTTTAAGAAGAAGATGAATGTAGAAGGCAAGGTGGAGAAATACAAAGCTCAGTTGGTAGCAAAAGGTTATTCCCAGGTGCCGGGAATTGATTTTGGTGATATTTTTTCTCCTGTTGCCAAGGTTACTTCTATTAGATTACTTTTATCTATTGCTGCTGCATTTGATTTTGAGATAGAACAGATGGATGTAAAGACAACATTTCTTCACGGGGATCTAGAAGAGGAGATCTACATGAAGCAACCTGAAGGCTTTATGGTGAAGGGTAAGAAATAACTGGTGTGCAGGTTGAAGAAGTCTCTGTATGGGTTAAAACAGTCACCAAGGATGTGGTATCAAAAATTTGATACCTATATATGGGGACTTGGCTTCACCAGAAGCAAGGAGGATCACCGTGTTTATTTTAAATTAATTGGTGACTGTGTTATTTATTTGGTCTTGTATGTGGATGATATGTTGTTGATTGGAAATGACAAAGAAATTATCCAAGATTTGAAGACCCAACTGTTCTCCAAATTCGACATGAAGGATCTTGGTGCCGCAAACTATATTTTGGGCATGGAAATTAAGAGAGATCGGGCAAAGAGGAAGCTCTGGTTAAACCAGAGGAAGTATGTCGAGACTATATTGCAGAGGTTCAATATGCATGATAGTAAATTGGTGAATTTTCCGATTCTTGTAGGTACAAAGCTGTCTGCTGAACAATGTCCCAAGACACAAGAAGAAGAGGAGGATATGTCCCGTGTTCCATATGCAAGTGCAGTGGGTAGCCTGATGTATGCAATGGTATGTACTAGACCAGACATTGCACATGCAGTGGGAGTATTGAGCAGGTTTATGTCAAACCCAGGGAAGGAGCATTGGACAATAGTGAAGCGGGTTTTCAGATATTTACGTGGCACTAGTGATTATGGCTTGTGCTACCAGGGAAGACCAAGATTGGAAAGAATGTTGGACATTCATGGTTTTGTTGATGCAGACTGGGCTGGAGATCTGGACCAAAGAAGATCTACAAGTGGGTATGTGTTTAGCCTATTTGGAGTCGCAGTCAGTTGGATGAGTAAAAGACAGTCTGTAGTGGCTCTTTCAACTACAGAGGCAGAATACATAGCAGCCACTCATGCAAGCAAGGAAGCAGTTTGGTTGCAGAGATTGTGTTCAAGTATGGGGTTGGTACAACAAGCTATAGGGATAGACTGTGATAGCCAAAGTGCAATTTTCTTGGCTAAGAACCCTGCTTATCATTCAAAGACAAAGCACATTGATGTTCAATATCACTGTGTTAGAGATATGGTTGAGGCTAAAAGGGTGTTGCTGGTAAAGGTGGACACTTTGAAGAATGTTGCAGATGCATTGACGAAGTCTGTGAGCACTCAGAAGTTCTCTTGGTGTAGAGAAACAATGGGTGTTGAAGAATTGGCACAATGACTAAGCTCTCCTGTGGCCCCCTGTGGAAAGAAAACAACAAGTGGGAGAATGTTGGGTATGTGTTATATTCTTTCCATGACTAGCCCCACGCACTGTACGTTGCGTCGGGCACAACAGGGGGGTCACAAGGGGGGAGGCAACCCCCACTGTTGGGGTCCGGGGCAACGCCCCGACGAAAATTTGTTTGGTGTGCGGACCCACTCATAGGCGGACCCACCCATGTTTTGTGCATGATTTTTCACATGGTTTTGGGGTACGATGGTTTTCGACCCCTAGTATTTTGTAGATCCGGTCAAGGGAACTACGATTATGTTCTAATCCAGGGTTAATGGATTGGGGTTTATGTATGCTTCGACATATATATATATATATATATATGTGTGTTGTAACACTAAAAGGAATATAATGAAAAATCAAGCCGGTCGTCCCGATTTGGGATCCAGGGGAAAATCTCTGTGTTTATCTATTTTATGTTTTATGCTCTCGCTATTGTTTATTTTCTGTTATAAGATTCGTGTGTAGATAATTTCTGTTCAGGGTTAAAACCTACAACAACAACCAATTTAGCAAAAATTTGGTTCTCATATTTCAAAAAGTGTTGCAAGTGGTCAAAAGTGAAATTCTATGGAATGCTTTGTATTTTTAGGAGGGATCCATTTTAGAGGAAATCAACTCCTACAAACCTTTTATTGTTGTGATGTTGCAAGAAATTTTGTCCATGGAATTGATTTTTTATAGTTTGGGATTTATTGAAGCTTTGAATTTTTTAAACTTTTCAAATAATGATTGTATTAAATTGATTCTTAATACTTTCATTGCATAACCTGGGTTTTATTTATTTTTCCAACAATTGGTTAAGTGGCCTTGTTTTGAATATACTCATTTTAGTGTGACAAATTGGTTCGGGCAACACATTACCATAAGGACAAAGGAGAGAGAAGACTAAAGTAATAGGGTTGAATCATCCACAATGTTAGAGGGGACTACGCCATGGAGATGTCATAGAACATAAAAATAACTATCACAGGAGAAATCAAACCCAAAGCAAGAGATACATGTAGACATGTTGGAGATCACAAGAGCAATCAACCTAAAAGCATGGAAGGGCAGTTAAGAAGCTAGACCAAGACTTAACTCCCTTGCAAAGTAAGGAGATGAGGAAAGCATATTTAAATAGAAATAAAAAAAAAATCACAACTAACCTAACAAACATGAAGCGAGCAATATAAATAGGCAAGAAAATGATCTTAAGGTGTAAGTGAATGTTAGACTATATATTGGGAAAATAATTTCATATGAGAGATTTGTACAATAATTTTTGGTTGAGTACAACAAATTTCTTAGTCCATACCACATATATGTCCCTCCAAATCATTAATATATTTCACGGTCCATGACTTAAAAATTTGGTATGGTCCCAGAAATTCATAGTTTACTTGGAAACAAGAAACCATGGGGGGTTAAGGAAGGTTTGATATTGTGGACTCTCAATTAAGCAACCCAAAACTAGGCATCCTAACAAACTGAGGCAATCTTTGAGGGATATCTAGTGCTTAGGATATCTAATGAGAGGGGAGCCCTTCCTAAACACTAGATATCCCTGAAATATTGTAAATCAAGACGAAGACTATCAATGGAGAGAGTTTAACATAAAAGAGCCTATATAATGAAGGAAAAGAGCTAATCAAGTCATCATATAGTGGATCACTCATGAACACAACACAACACTTTGCCTTAATGTGGCATCTCTAATGGATAGGTGTATGTGGGTACTAAAGTGCAAAATACATGTGCTACATATTCCTCCCCTTGTAAATGTTGTTATCCATAAGAATAGAATAGTGGTAGGTTGCAATGAAGGATATAGGCATGCAACAAAGTGATAAAAGAAAAAGAGAACAATGGAAAAACAATGATGAATGAAGGAAGGTGTTGATTATCATATTTAGCATGATCATATGTCTCATCATCATGAAGGAATTCTCCACTCTATTTATGTTTCAAACTTGCCACTTTCATGTAAATCCACATGGCTTGTAATTGATGAAAAGGAAAGTTGAAAGGCTTCATCATAGGTAATATGATATCGAGCAAGTGGAATACAAAAAGAAAAGAAAAGAGAGAAGGAAATAATGCATTCCAAGCAAATAATATTGAGATGGGAGAGAAACAATTCTAACTAATATGAAATATATAAAAAAAATGGATTAAACTATGAAATGAGATGTAAGTAAATCTAGCTACAATATAAGCAAAAATCATAGTCTAACGAGGCATATATTTCGCTCGAAAAACCATGAAAATTCCAGCATGATTTTGATAAAATTAGGAGATTTTTTTTGGAAATTTGGGTTACAGTTGTCAAGCTTCAAGATTTTGGCTGCCCAGGGGGGTTTTTTATGTTGTTGAATCCATTTCCACCATCAAAAACATGATTCAAACACTGCTAATATCATACTTTTGTAAGAAAAATGGTCGTATTTTGGCGATTTTTTATCGTATGGAAAAATTTGATGCCTTGGTGGACCACACCTAAGAAAAATATATAGCAACAAGACTATGAAACATAAAGCATAAGTAATAATAATTACTATGGAAGTAGAATAGAAACAACACTATGAAAAAATTATTGAAATAAAATGATAAAGGAGCATAATAAGAGATTGATATCTACACTTACCGTATAAGCACAAGTGATGTAAGGTAAATGTTTTTTTTAAGGTTCAAAATATGAGAGAAGAGATCCCATTTGACTATGGTTTTAAACTAGATGTGAATACTGTAAATAAAGAAATGAGATGAAAAAATAGGAAAGAGAGAAGAGTTAGAAATGAAATACTTGCACTTACATGAGTGCAGAAGGTAATGATGTGAGAGTTTGTTAAGACATTTGAAGGATGAAATCATGGGTTCTTAGTGCCAAAACACACATCATACATACAATATAGATGTTACTTTTTTACTCCATGTAGGAATGGATGTAGAACACCAACTCTGAAGGACAAACAAGGAGTGAGTTTCTGAGGGAAGGAATATGAGAAGGAAAAGAGGTGATGATGGTGGGGTAGAACTATTGAGGTGTGAGATGACAACAATAGCTAGAGCTAGTAAATGTATATGAGGTTACAACACTATCCTTGAAGTTGGTGAGGCCACAAGATATCGTGATGTTAGTGAATCATGATCAAAAGCATGACGTGAGAATGCAATTGTGGAGCCAATGAGGGCACAACATTAAGTCAAAGCTAGAAATCATGTGGTAGGAAGTGATGCAAATGTAACACTAAAGAAGGAAGGAGGAAAGAGACAACAACAATAACCTATATTTAGTGAGCAAGAGGAGGAGAAAAATAAGGAAAGAAGAGAGGCAACAACACTAGAAAAAAAAAATTAGAATGGTAGGATCAAAGATTATAGAGGAAGCAGAAATTGAAGAGACCGAACTAACCTTTCAACTATCGACTATAGAATGTGATAACCATATCCATTGCCTCAAGGAGGAAATTAAAAGGAAAGGCCGCAGTGACCAATCCTAACTAGGGAGAAGTTATTTCAAACTGGTGCCTACCTAAGACAACTATGTAAGGGGAATCATCCATTTTTGAGGAAAATAAGAACAAAAGGAGAATGATGTTGTTGATTTATTAAGGGACACTAACAACAAAAGGCCCAAGTTTGCCTTATTTTCCCCTAAGTTGTTCCCCTCTCTCACGAAGATTGAATGCTAAGGCATAATGTGCATGAGCACCTTTACGTGCCACTTTAAGACTTCTAGCTAGTTATCAAGTTTGGGGAGGGTTTGGCTATACTCAATGTGTCCTAAATTTATTGCCCTCACATATTACATGAAAATAATCTTTATCTATGAAGTTCCAACTAGATTTCTAACAAAACCTAGGTGGTTTTTAAAAACAGTTTATGAAACTTTGAGGATTTTGCTTGTATTGTATGTAGTGAAAGAGAAAAATTACTAGAGATTGCTATATATAGTCTACTAATCCAATGTATAAGGGAACCTTAATTATTCTTCCATTTGTAGAGGACATTATTTAGAAGAACATGAACATGCATCAATAGACGAGGTTGAGCACGACTTTCTCACTTAACATGTCCATGAGACATAAAATAAAATGGGCACACAAAAATACATATCCATTTGTTCATTTAATGTATTAATAAGACAAAAAATGGAAGAATACGAGCTAAACTTTCTTAAAATATATTATTTAACTAGTGGCAATGTGCCTTGGTCCTGATTACAAAATAATTCAACAATTATTTGTATTATAATGTGGGCATCAAACTCGAACTATAAAATACCAATCTTAAGCCTTTATTGTTTCCTTCCCAAAATATATAACATACAATATGTGTACAAAGATCAAGAGAATGAGAGTATATAAGAACAAGGATTGAATGTGAAAAACCCTCCCAACATGGTGTTGAAAAAAAATATACAATGAATGGGATTTACTCTCTCAATATTCCAGTAGCCTAAATATGCAATTTCCTGATGATTTTCATTATGTTGAGTCTCCTTCTTATATACTTAGTTGAACTATTGTTGATGCTAACTAATCCTCATTCTCTTAGGGGCCTAATCCATTATTAGGAGCACCACTCCCCATTAATCCTACAAAAATAAGAGACATGTGTGAAACATAACCAAAAATGGTTGGTTATTTTTTTGCGCCATTCCTATTTTATAACCACTTCCCTTTGAGGTCTAGGATAGTGGTCTCGTCTATGATTAAATGGTGTTGGTGACCTAAATCAAACTTACTATCTTGGAATTACTTAGCTAAGGGTGTACATCTCGTGGTACATTTTATTTTGAGGTTCTTGTGGCATTGTTGTAGACAATATTGAGTTATCACCACCCCTCATCACTCATCATTTTCCCACTTTTTAGAATCTTGAAAGATTTATCTAGCTTCATCTTCTCTATATGATATATGGAGGTTGGGGAGACAATGAGGCACTTTATGAGTGTCTAGGTGGAAATATAATGATTTAGCTAGTTGGAAATATCTAAATGTTAGAAAATTAATTAACGGGGCAATGAAATACGCAAAATATTACGTAAAAAAAAACACAGAAATACATAAAACAAGAGAGACACAAATATACGTGGTTCACCCAATTTGGGCTATGTCCACAGAGAAACAACCAATCCTTCCTTTTATATTATCTAGCAAAATAAAGAGATACAAGCTACAATTGATTCATTATAATTCCTTCTTCGCTCTCACACAATATCCTCTCTCTTTCTCACTCAGAATAATAATATACAGTTGCAATAAAATTCCCTCATATAAACTGAGGGTTTCCTTTTAGGGAAAAATCCCCTGAGATCATCTGCCTAATGAATGACCCATATTGACTACGAAATTACAATATTTTACAAGGCAAAATTTCATCTATTTTTAGCTTTGGGGGAATTTTCCCCGAACCACCACCATGGGCCTGCAAGCCCCCAGATCCCCCAATTGAGGGGCAAAACCCCCCTTTGATCTCCACGGGGGGGTGGGGAGTCTCCCCCGCATGGAGGGGTGTGTAGTCTTCCTGGGGTATACACTCGGCTAAAACAAGACTTCTGAATCGGGAAGATAGTCAGGCTCCACACCCAACACTAAAAACAAAGGAATAGTTCATTTGTCCATCACACTTGAGAACTCAACCTAGTGTAAATTTTTGGAATTACTTGAGTGAAGTGGAATAAATTTTGTGGTGCATCTTGTTCTAGGGTTTTGGTGACATAGTCACAAACAATTTTGAGGTTTTCATCATTGCTCGTCACTTATCATTTTTCTAGTTTTTTAAATATTGAAAGATTTTCTTGACTTCATCTTCTTTGTATGATCTATGGGATCAAGGACCAGATGAGGCACGTCGAGAGTGTTAAAGTGTAAATAGAGTAATGGAGTTAATTGAAAACCTCTAGAGACAAAGGAATAGTTCCTTTGTCCATTATGCTTGAAATCCCAACCTTCATTGTTTTAAATAACTTGATGTAGGTTTTTTGAGAATGAAAGGTTAACTTATTGCATCATGGGTGTAGGGGACCATTACTCATCATACTCGTTATATCACCCATGAAGTATTTGATGTGGGTTTATACTACTAAAACCATCCTATTTTTAATTTCCAACTTTTTAGCTTAGTAGTGTAGGCATCAATATACATTAACATGAAACTTATATCCATTATGCCTAATAGTCCTAGGGTTTGGGTTGGATTCCAAGATATTATCCACTTCCTTTCATATTGTAGCCCTATGTTCCACCTCCTTTTGGGTATCACTTAGATACTTTTTTACATGCCCATACATACCACTGAATTCTAGGTAGAATTGTAGGTGATATTTGTTTTCACGAGTGCTTTCAAATGCATAACCCCAAATCATGATATTGATTGCTTTCATTTTTTCCTACAATTGATACATTTTTAAGGCTTCTTCATACCTAAATTTCCGTAAAGATTTTTTTCTCCTTAAGCATTTCCATTCCACATGTAATTTTAATGAGCTCCTTCCATCTTTTTCCCTTTCTTCTTTTGGTCTTCCTTCCATTTATCAACTAGTTTCCATGTGATTGTTGCTTTGGCTAAGCCATCTTAATGTTTTATTTTCCAATCCTTAACTTAATTAAGGATCCACTAAATTTTTCATTGGAGCCGAGGTGTGTCAACAACTCATATTTCAAGAACCACAATATGAGAGGGGAATGATTTGTCCATCCATGATTGTTACTTCCAAATGAAAGGTTTTGATTTATTCCCTTACGTCATCTAGTTGAATTTTTATTTGAATAGAATTAGCTTACATAGATCCCAAAATGCAACCATTTATTCAAGGGATTAGTTTTTTCATTGAAACAACAACAAACCTGAGGACTTGAGGAACGGTCTGCACCTCAAGATATTTTATTTCTCTTGAGGCTTGGTAGATTTGGAGTTAAGATGGATTTATGTTGATTCTTAATAATATGATTTATATTTATATAAATTTCACATCTTTATATATAGAAATATTCTTATTTTTTTATTTTATTAAAACCTTGATAATGCATATAGTTACATATATATGCACTTGGCATTTTTCTTCCCCATGGTTTATTATTTTCATAATTTAATTTTTTAATGTGATATACATAACATTGATTGTATATGTGTGTGTGTGTGTGTATTAATTATATGTTCTAAAATGTTATGGTTACAAATACGAATCATTATTATTTAAATTTATTTTATTGTGACATGCATATTATGATTTTCTCATTGAAATTAGCCCTAAGGCTTAACTCAATTGTTCGAATTCTCGTTGCTAAAAACACCTCACTAATTGGAGGTCACAGGGTAAATTCTCCTCGATGCCCTCAAGGTTAGGATTTTCTAATAAGCCGACGAGAAGTGATTGCTTCAGGTGGATTTGCAAGAATATTTCCTTAGAAAAACATTGATTTTCTGATCAGCTTTTTTTCTTTAATTCTATTAATAAAACAAAAGTACAATTTAACCAATTTAATTCAATGGATTATTAGTTTATTACCTTAAAAAAAAATTGAAATGACATTTTGTTTTCTTCTTATTATTTTTTATCTAACACTTTATTTTATGGACACTTTAACCTCTCCCCCATACTAGGTTGTAGAGCGTCTCTCAGTGCAATAATTGACCTTGTCTATCAAGTTTTTCTTATAAAATATTATTTGTTACATTAGTGGGAATGTTAATGTACTATGATTTATTTTGAGGGTTTTGGTACTTTCCAATTTATCCTCGAGGATAGCGACAAATCCTATAGGTACTTGTGGGTGTTTTCCTAAAGAAACTAGTTTGCTTTCTAGTATCCTTTTTCAAATTCTAGAGATTTCACTTTTGTAATCATGAAATGGTTTTAGTCCTTTACTTTGTTGATTTTTTTGCCCAAGTATTTTTTATTGTCCTAAATGTAATGATCCTAGAAAAATCATCTACACCTTTTAAAATAATTTCTTGAATAGACAAGATTGGGATTCTCACAGGGCCTCTAGCCTTGCACGACATGTAGTTTCTGAAAGTTATCCATTCCTTGAATTCATTGAACCATGCACACAAAATTGTGACTGCAGTTCATCTACTATCCTCACCTCCAATGGGAAATACAGATTTTTTTTTATCATATCCAAATTAATCTCTATTATGTTGGCCACCTCCTTTGTCTTAGAGTTCCTACTCATGGAATAATCTGGGGAATTGTACTTAAGCCTAATTGTAGAAGAAATGAATATTTTGTCAGACTATTAACTAAGAAATTTCATGTCTTAGACTAAAGAGGTGATAGTTTATATCTTTGTTCACCGTGATCTTGGGAAAATATGATGATTCTATTTTTAATGAGTCATATTTCTCCTTCTTGACTTCTTCCATATTTACCTAGTTGCACCTATCTACTACACCAAAGCCATTACAAAAAACATAATGGAACAACATTTAAATTTCAACTCTAAGAAATTATTCAGGTATTCCTAATACCTTGTTTATTTATTATTAAAGTGGCTTATTAGCCCACCATGAGCTACAATTGTTAAAAGAGGAGTATCAACCCACGAGGTGTATCGATTGGGTCATATAGATTAGGAAGAATGAGTAGGAAAATTCCTTGTATTACATAAATAAAGTTCATGTATGCAACATTCTCTATCACCACTAGTATAGAACTAGTAAGAATGTTTGTTAAAATGAAATCACATCTATAATCAAGTGCTCATCATGACTGGGGTACTAGTTCCTGGCATAGGAGTATACCATTATCAAATTGTATGGTTTATAGATGGCTCTATATAGGTTGCTTGAACTTTAGACATAAATTATTTTTATTTTGGAGTATGTTAGGTAGCTCCTACATATAAATGAGGTATGATTCACAAGGTCCAAACAAAAATTCCATATAACTTACCTCATCACCCCAAGATGATATGTTTTCTCCAATTGCAAGGGTTCTAGAGAAGTAGCTAAGATATTAGAAGGAATGAAATTTACCCTAGATAAGACATGGAAGTATGACTCTCACTATGTGCAATCATAATTTAAAGGGGAATGCAAAGTAGGTACTTGATGACCATGAACACATGCTTATAGAGGAGAAACTAGCAAACCAACATCATTAGATGGAGATAAAGGATATTATGGAAGCACAAAATGATAACAAAAAGGTAATGGAATATTTTTTCCCTCCTTTATTTATAAATTGAGTTGATATCATAGAATATTTCACTCTACATGGGTCTATAAATGTGGTGGTCACATCTAAGAATATGAAATTCAAGGTCTTAACCAAGGAAAGAATGAAATAGGCGGTGCAAGACAATTTTGGCAAGAGGAAGATAGGGAACCAATGGAGGATGATATTTATTTTAAAAGTAGAAAAGGCTTCTTATCATGAGATGCCTAGATATCAAGGCTTCCATAATATTTATGATAATGTGCATATTAATGACAACAAGGAGGAAGACATAGATATCCATAGAATGTGGGTAGAACAAATGGCACTAGCTAAGTAGACTCATCCTAGATTGACCACAACAACAACTATCTTGTAGAAATTATATAGAAGCTCTGACAACATGTATAAATTTATTGAAATTATATACCAATGGAATTCAACCCGATCTTGTGATGTACTAAAACAAGATACTGAATCCCTCTACAATATTTGCGGAATACAAAACACGATCACTCAATCACATGCAAGTAAGAGAAAGAAGTAAATCAATCACACAACACACGATGTTCTTGGGGAAAGAAACTGCTCAAAACCCCGCTACCATATATTGTATAAAGTCAAGGAATCATGAAATAATACAATGCTTAATCTCTCATGAGATTCTCCAACACTCTGGCAATTGTCTCCCACTGATATAGGCAAAATTGGACAAACACATAGCCAATTCTCAGCCTTCCTTCAGCCTGCCTTGCTCACGCAATTTCTAAAGAATTAGGCCCCTATTAAAAAAGAAAATCAACCTTCCTTGATTGCGCAATCCATCATGGCTTCCTCATGGCTTTATAATTGCACTCAGGAAATTTCCTAAAAATACAACTGATAGTTATGTTCCATTTAACCTCTATCTCAACTGGGTATTCCTCAAAAATTACATGCATGCAACTATTAATAGTGAATCATCAGTTATCTGATTGATCACTACTTGTGAATTAAATCTAATTTAATTCACTGGACATCTCACTAATTCATCACTCAGTTAGAGCTAGTTAAATTTATTTTAACTCAATTATTTGAGTTAACTAATTACACCTACACCCCACTAGTGCATTAACTGCAACTAGAATCCAAAAATATTAGAATCACTCTAGGTGCCTCATCTTAGACCCTCAACTTGAATTTCTTGAGCTAACTCAGTCATCATGATTTAGTTAACTGATACAAGTTGTTATGAGATGAAATTACAATTTATTGTCCAATTTATAGTTTATTTCCCAATTTATTTAAGGGAAAAATAAATTAGACACCCACGTTCCTCACCAGTGTAACCTCACTAGTGTGTAACCTTACCAATGTGTGAGTGCTTTTTTTCCTTTCTGGTTTCCAATTTCACTGTTTCTTGTTGCAAATTTCAACACTCCCTCTCAACAAGAAAATAATTCAATCTATCTCGATCTGGTGCCTTTGGAATGTTCTGCATGCAACAATTATCTAGTGTTGTTTACACCTGCAACTCCTAAAACTAAATAGGCTCCGAATAACTGACTAAGTATAATGCATTTGTCATCATAGTCTTCTGACTGCTGCTAGCTACTGCACTTGTCTACTGGACTCTCTATGCTATTGCTGACATCTTCATATGTGCTCTCTGCACTACTACCAACTATGATCTGCACTCCATTATCTGACATTTTTCACTCCGATTTTTGTCATCCTGACATCTGACTGCATCAATCCAACCGATCCTTCCTGCTACTATTGTACTGTGGGCTCCTCATAGACAAGTTGGATCCATGAGAAACACCATCTAAATGGACCCTGCCCAAATTTCTTCTTGGATTATATCTGCACATCGCCCCACCTCCCACTTGGAGGTATAGATGCATGTACTCCCTCTGCCTATATGGCTCAAAATTTCCCCCTCATGGAGGTCTCTACTTGAGTGGACTCTTCCACTCAGTATCCTCTCTGCTTCTCCAATTGTGGTTGCTCCACAACCTTTTGAGACTGCTTCTAAGGCTGCATGTTGAGAGATAACTGCTCCCTCTAAACCACCAAGTCACTAACCACTTCTTTTCTCCTCAAAGCTTTACATGCATCCTCAACCTTGAGAGCATACAAGTTCTTGACTCTTACACCGATATGTTTCACCTATCTCATGGCTATGTGTTTAAGGAAAACCTTTCCATTTCTAAACATCACATCATAACCATGGTCTTCCAATACCGCTACAGAGACAAGATTCTTCCTTAGGCCTAGAATATACAAAACATCTTCTAGTCTGAGAGGGGAGCCAGACTCCCTTTAGAAGGTAATTGTACCTATGTTGGTCGTGCTATACCTCCCTTCATCTCAAAAATCTATGTTCTGTTGGAGGTCCTTCTCCTCCAAGTCACTAAAGATATTTCTATTCCCTGTCAAATGGAATGATTCATCGATGTCTAGATACCACATGCATCCCATTACAGTGTTTGCCATGCTTGCAATGAGATTAAAATCAAACTCAAACTGTGAAGCTAGCAACTCACCCGTTGGAACGGCAGGCTCCTTCTTTCTTGCCTTCTTCTATGAACAATTTGAGGCATAGTGCCAATGCTCGTGACGGTGAAAAAAATCGATCTTGGTCAAGTCTCTCTGGCCCTCTTTGTCTTGGGAATTATTTCCCTTGGATTTATTTCCTTTTCCGACTAATGAAAAATCTTCTTCTTTGTTGGTGTTGGAGGTACCGTCTCTGGTGCTCCGCCTTATCTCTTCTATTACCAAGTCAAACCACAAATTATACTAGTCTGGTAACTTCACCCTCCCATTCACAGAGTCCTGGTAACTATGCCAGCTATTTGGAAGGCCTAGAAGTGCTAGGCTTACCAAATCATCTTGGGCTACTATCACAACAACACTTCCAAGATCATCTCGACATTGAGTGAACTTTGCCAAGTATGTTGGTATCGTCTCGCCCTCCTCCATCTTGATATTTCTGAGCTTTTCCTTCAGCGTTAACTTCATGTGGTCACTCCTATTCTGAAACAGATCTATCAAGGTGTTCCACATAGCATATGGATTTTCCTTCCCATGGAGACTCGAGACAATATGATCTCAAACTCCCTCTAACAATATCCTTCTCGCCTTTGCTATCTTCTTCTACCATGCATCAAGAAGTTGGACATCTGCTATTGCGGGCTTGGGAATATCAGTATTTATGAATTCCTTCAAACCCATTTTCCTCCAACACTGCCTCCATCTTGTCCTTCCATGCAATATAATTTGAATTTCCCTCGAGTGCATATTCGAATCTCAAGCCATTGAAATACATCTTGATCTACTATTGGATCCTGAAGAATAAATCTACAAATTTGAACCTGTTCAAGACAAACTCAATTTATTCTCTTCTATTGTGATTCCTGGTGCTCTGATACCATGTAGAAATGATAGAAATTCTATACCAATTGAATTCAATCTGATCTTGTGATGTAATAAAACAATATATTGAATCCTTCTACAATATTTGCGAAATAAAAAACATGATCGCTCAATCACATGCAAGTAAGAGAAAGAAGTAAATAAATCACACAACACAATATGTTATTGGGGAAATAAACTGATCAAAAACCCGCTTTCATATATTTTATAAAGTCAAGGAATCATGAAACAATACAATGTTTAATCTCTCATGAGATTCTCTAGCACTCTGCCAAGTTTCTCCCACCGATCTAGGAAAAATTGGACAAACACATAGCCAATTATCAGCCTCCCTTCATCTTGCCTTGATCATGCAATTCCTAAAGAGTTAGGCCCCTACTAAATAGGAAAATCAGCCTTCCTTGATTGCACAATCCATCATGGATTCCTCATGGCTTTATAATTTCACTTAGGCAATTATCTAAAAATACAAATGATAGTTATGTTCCCTTTAACCTCTATCTCAACTAGGTCTTCCTCATAACTTACATGCATGCATATATTACTAGAGAATCA
Source organism: Pinus albicaulis (assembly GCA_034641835.2). Lineage (NCBI taxonomy): Eukaryota > Viridiplantae > Streptophyta > Pinopsida > Pinales > Pinaceae > Pinus > Pinus albicaulis. Next base: position 1,023,027,207 of record CM076584.1, on the reverse strand, counting down.
TCATTTATCTAATTTATCACTACTTGTGAATGAAGTCTAATTTAATTCACTAGACCTCTCACTAATTCATCACTCAGTTAGAACTAGTTAAACTGATTTTAACTCAATTAATTGAATTAACTGATTACACCTACACCCCACTAGTGCATTAACTACAACTGGACCCCTAAAATATTAGAATCACTCTACATGCCTCATCTTAGACCCTCAAATCGAATTTCTTGAGCTAACTCAGTCATCGTGACTTAGCTAAGTGATACAAGTTGTTATGAGATGAAATTACAATTTATTGTCCAATTTATTTAAGGGAAAAATAAATTATACACCCACATTCCTCACAAGTGTATAACCTCACGAGTGTGTAACCTAACTAGTGTGTAACCTCACTAGTATGTAACCTCACCAGTTTGTAATCTCAACTCACCAGTGTGTAACCTCACCAATGTGTGAGTGCTTTTTCTCCTTTCTGGTTGCCAATTTCATTGTTTCTTGTTGCAAATTTCAACATATCCCACTAACAAAGAAATTATATCATGAAGGTTACCATATTCTCACCTCCATGGACTTCAAGGACACTATCAAAATGGGAAAAGATGAAAAATATCTCACTAATTGATTACCTATGGTTGAAAGGACAAAGAGATTGGTACTAGGGTCGGATATTATAACTCCATATATTAAGAAGAAAAACTTGTGGTATAATTTTTTTTTCCATTGGAAAAGGGTTAGGAATGGATGGTAGAAGTAGGCCAAGAATAAAACCATAAGACAACACTCCCATCATATTAAAAAACCCCAATAGGAGAGGCTAAAGGATATACATATTGGGGATTAATGGGAGGCAATCAATTAAGAATAAACGAATGTGGCTAAAGAAGATAGAAGATATTATAAATAAATCATTAAGGACCTATTACAAAAACCAGATAAAGAAAGACAAAATTAGAACTACAATAGAAGAAAAGGAAGCAAGAGATGAAATATAACAAAGAAATGTTATAGTAGAAAGGGTTATAGGGAAGATAAAAGGAGAAGTGGAAATTAGACCAACGAAGAGGCAAAGTATATGGTTATAGAGTATCCCAAAGGGTTGAAGAAGAGGAAGAGGGAAGATGAGAAGAATGTATGAGAATCACAAGTAAAGAAGATAAAAACTATGTATTATGAAGCAAAGGGTCAAGCTAAGAATCTTCCAAGGAAAACTTGTTAGTGATAATTTGAGCTTATTTTAAATGAGTTCATCCACTCTATCCACCCCCACTCCATCTAAGTTATCTAAGTTACTTACTAAAGATATACTAGGAGCAATTATTAGCACACATAGGTTTGTGACTTCACAAGGGACTAGTTTCTTCTTTCCTTTGTTTGTGGACATATCTACCTAGAATTCGTGGATCATTATGACACCATCAAAGAAGGAAAAGAGAAGAGGGGAATAACAAGTGAGCTATATTAACCTTGAAGCTTACTGATCCAGTTGGACAACTTAGATTGTTCTTCCTATATTATGGCCTCATGGGTGGACCAAAATTGACCACTTTTTCACTCATAATTTTCAAACCTAGTGCATATTTAATGATAGAGGTGATATATAAATAGCCATGGATATTTCATTGGACAATTCATCACAACATATCTACTAAAATATATCATAAAATCCGAAATATACACTATGAGGGTTTATTTCTCCTTATATTTATAGATCTGTTAATTATTTTTTTATTGCGTATGCATGCAAATTATAATTATGGAAAAAATAGAGAACAACAAAATAAGACTCAAAAACCATAAATTAACACAAAATATAACCTAGGAAACCCTTTCGAGAGGAAGCCTGGCTGGAAGATGAGATTTCTCTACTCTCTTTCTTTTAATGGGGAAAATGATGCAAGTATAAAGAAGTGAGGTCTATGACCCAAAGGCTATTGCATTGAAAAATTCCTCTTTGTTAACTCTCTCCCTATCCATTCATGGCTACTCTTCTCGTCAATGGAACAAAATGCACTCGAATAGAATGGAACCTTTTCCTCCAAGTGGCATGATTATAAAAAAACCTGATAGCCTACTAGTGATTAAGTTTGACTCCTTCAACTATTAAATATAGTTACAATTGGACTCTTCTAGAGTCTTCCTCATCATGATCACATGGCTAGCCCATTTTCCATGAGTAATGGGATTGGTGTGGAACCTCTCGAATTATGGTGGCCAAAATAGGAAGGTCAACTTCTGAGTAGCATAAAATTTTCTTACATGATCCAATTGAGGTGATTCTTACACTGTTGGAAAGGTATTTGTTTGTAGAATAGCGTTAAATAGTGTGGTACTCAGATGCCAAGTTTTACCCCTTGAAAATTTTTGTTTTCAACTGCAAATTTCTCTCATAAGGTTTCATACCCTAATTTTCTAGACTAGGTATTTTTAGTAAAAATGACCCTCTGAGTTGATTCCTCCACTTTTTTGACTTTGATAGATTCAATATGGATGAAAAAAATATAATGATCCAATCCATATCACACATCCCCATTTTGTGAGGCTTTTGGTCCCCAAAATATTTTAGAAAATGAGGTGAGGAAAAATTTCCTCCACCTTCTCTTGGGTGTACCATTTAATTTTTCTTGGAAGATGTCCTTCCAACCCAATTTGAAAAAGGTCGTGCTTCCCTTGCCTTGTAGTTTTGTATCTCTTCTACAAAAGTGTATCATTTTTCAACTCTACTTGAGCATCTAGTGCCAAATCCTCTACATAAGGTAGGATTTGCTCGTCTTCCTAATCTAGCATGGAAGGCTCATAGAGTTTTTAGATTCTCTACATTCACCACTAAGTAAATGCATATGTATGGGGGTAGAATCTATATATAGGAATTATATCCCACCTTTTCTAGTGGGAACCACATCATAGAGCCTTTATTTTCTTACCAAGACCCTATAGCCTCTCCTTGTTTAGATGTAACCATACTTTCTCTCCTACCTCGAAGAACTTCTCTATTATGTGTTGATGATGCCTAGAATTATATTTTTCCTATGAATTTTTCAATGTATCCTATACCAATATATGGATTTTCCTAATATTCTAAAAATAAAATTCTACCCTCAAGGCATCCCCTATGTGATCCTCCCTCACTCCTCCTTTCTATACATATGCAATATCCAAAGGTGAAGGTGGAAAATATCCAAAACAAGTTTCAAATGGGGACTTACCAGTAGAAATGTTTACTACTATGTTATAAGGGTGTTGTATATATACCATATTTTCATCCGAGATATTCATATGCTTCTAATGGTAACCCCTCATAAGTTACACCAATTTCTTGTTAATTACTTTTTTCTTCCCATCTATCCATGGATGGAATATTGTATACAACTTTGTGTCCATATTCTCCCACAATGTAGTCCAAAACGTACTAATAAATATTGTGTTATTGTCTAAAATGATGCTCCTTGGTATCCCAAACTAAATCAAACCTGTCCAATGAACAAGTTCATTGCTTCTTGCGTGTCAATAATATTTTTACAAGGAATTTGAACACACATCTTGTTGAACTTGTCAACTACCATGACAGGTAGTCATGTCCCTTATTGGTTGTCAGTAAACCTCCCAAAATTTCCATGGAAATGCTTTCCCAAAGATGATTGGGTATAGGCAAGGGAAAATATAGACATTGTTTCTTGTTATTAGGCTTGCCGGTACAACAAATCATGCATCCTCATATGAACCTAGCTACTTTTTCTTGCATCCTGCACCAATACACATACCTCTCCAAGTTTACCACTGTCTTCCCTACACCAAAGTGCCCTGCAACCTTGGAGGTGTGAACCTCTTTAATTAGCTACAATTAATCAAATTAGGAACACATAAATTATCTATCCTATAGAGTAACCTTTTTTAGAGATGGTAGTTAACTGTGTTGTCACCTTTATGTACATAATGCTAGCTCTTCAACTGTTGAAACATCTCCTTAAATTCCTTATATTCCAAATATGCCTCTTTGCATGCATCATGGGTGAACGGTTCCATGTGCACAAGAGTTCCCAAAGTTGTGATATTTTATGTGGGTGGCCTTGAAAGCATGTCGGCCAACTTGTTCGTTTTTCCCTTCTTGTTCTTGACCACTAAATGAATTTTCTGTAAAAAATCCATCCACTTGTAATGCTTAGTCTATTGTAGCTTACTCTAGGCCTACAGGTACTTTTGTGGATATTGATATATGTGGATTACTATCTCCTTTCCCAACATATAGTGCTTCCACTTATTCACAACTTGCACTAGGGCATAGAGCTTCTTGTCCTAGGTAAGGTAGTTGAGAACTGCCCCATGAAATACTCCAAAATAGTAGCATACATGCCTTCCTCCGTGCATCAATACCACTCCCGTAACATACCTATATCCACTTCAAAGGGATATTGCAATTTCAGTAATTCCAAAAATGGTGCTTGAATAATATTATTCTTTAAATTGTTAAAGGTCCTTTTTTAACCTTTTCTCCGTTGTAAACGCTTGCCACTTGTTGTTGTGGTATGGAGTGGCACTAATACTACTAAAATTGAGACTATGAATTTCCTTATGTACTGTGCTACCCTAACGAAACTCCTAACCTCAAAAACATTAGTAGGCATCGAGTACTTCATGATTAATGTCATATTGGTAGGATATATCTTCAACTCTCTCCACCTATCACATACCCCAGATACACCAAATACTATTATGCAAAGTCACCCTTCTTGACATTTCCGAACAACTGTTGCTTCTCTAGTTTCTCTAGTACATGTGTTAAATGTGAGATGTGCTCCCCATAGATAGCATTGTATACCAATATATCATTGAAATAAACATTAATGAATGAATCTATAAAAGGGTGCAATATATAATCCATTAACCTCATAAACGTAGCCGGTGCATTGCATAGGCCAAACAACATGACTAAACATTCATAGAAACCTTGTCTAGTTTTGAAGGCGTTCTTCCAAGAATTTTCTTTTCTAACTCAAACCTGGTGATATCGTGACTTGAATTCTAGTTTTGTGAAGCATTTTTTATCTTTTCACCTAATACAGTAGATCATCTATCCTAGGTATGGGGTACCTATTATTCTGCATACCTTTTTTTATTGTTATGTAATAAATACGCATGCACACAGGTCCCGTCCTTCTTCGGCACAATTATGATGGGTAACCCACATGTTGAGGTAATTTTTCAAATGAAATATTGTTCCGATAGTTGCCACAAATACTTCTTCACCTCACTTGCTTCTATAATGGACTTCCTGTATAACCTATTGCTTAGCAATGGGGATTCTGACAATAGCTCTATATTATGCTCCACTTCTCTCTTTGGTGGGAAAATCTTTAGGCTCCTAGAACAGATCCTTGGATGCCTATAACAACTATTCCAATTGTTGTTTATGTTTATTAGTACAACTTGCTAGGGATGCCTTTTCTCTTACTAAATCTTTTGCAGATTGGTTTTCTCTTAAAAACAATAAAACATCCTTCTTTCTAGAACTGATCAGTTTCTTAGCTTGGTTGGCACTTACCAGTGAAATTTTGAACTTGTCCTTGTGCACTTTGATGGTGAATGATTTTCCATCCTTGATGAGGTAGTATTTATTGGATCTTTGCATGAGTATTACATCTCGCATATAAATATAAGTACTACCAAAAACCACTCTACATACATCAAGGGGAGCTACATTTAGTTCTACTTCATCAATAAAATCAACATTCAAGGAAAATATAAATTTTCACTATTTGGTTACCTTTATTTCCACGTCCTTATTTCCCATCCCAATGGATATGGGGTTGGATTATCACAAAATTTTAATCCCAATTTGTGACTAAATTTCCTGCAATGAGATTTTCTTGTGTTCCTAAGTCAAACATAGCATCAATATTTGCATTCTTGACCTATACCTTTATATGGAAGAGTTTGGTATTTTGTTATCTTCTTGTTGCTAAAAGCTACTCATATTCACCTCCTTCTACAATGATGTACAAATTATCTTCACATCCACATCCAAGCTCCTTTCAACCCAATTACTAAAATAAATGGCCATGAGGTTCTTCTTCTTTGCATCTTTCTTTTTTCTCTCTAGTTTAAGCTTTGGATGCAACTTCCAAATCTTATCCTTTGTATTTCCATCAATGCTACGGTGGTTGCTTGGTTCTTTACATTAGTGTGTTGTGGCTATTGTATTTTTATCTTCCCCCCTTTTCCACTTCTTCTTCCCCTATTTAGAAGTGTCGTTTTTCTCCTTTTGATTTGACCCACTAAATTTCTCTTTCTTTGGCCCATGTTCTCCAGGTTTTGTGTCTGTACACAAGCCTTGTCCACTGATATAGGTTTGAACTGCAACACTTGCTTCTGCATATGGATATGTATACCCCCTAGATACTTTAGGAGTATATATGGATCCTTTGGGGATATAATTATCATTATGAAAATCTTTCTAATCCTCGTGGTGTATTCCTATACACTCTACACCTGCATCTATCTTAAGTAATGTGACTGGATCCACGGGTTATCTACATACCTAATATAGTAAAATTATAACTTTATGAGGATTTTTAAATCCCACCACTTTTTCACTAAAGGATCTCCCTCCAAACTCAAGGTCTCCATGTGGATTTCTCACAAGGCCAGGGCATGGCCCTCTAATTTTAGCCAAGAAAAAAAAATATTTTGTCCTTCCTTGATATGACGAACACTAAAATAAAATTATAATTGTTACAACCAATGATTTAACTTCAAAGCATACATATCAGCTTGGTATAACTTGATGTCTACCTTCACATCCATTCTGAATAGGGATTGTAAATGGTTTATAGTGCTTGAACTGGGTTGATCCTTTTTAGGTTCTTACTTAGATTCCCTCTTTGGTTTTTCCTGATTTGTCGATTTCCCCTCTAATTTGACTTCCATGTTAGAATCTCCATCTTCTCTTAATATATCAGGCTTATTGGTTAGGGCCACCATGAATATTCTCACATTACAATTTATATCTACAACTTATGCTTCTAGCCATAAAAAAACTCCCCTTTGTGAGATCACAAGGGTCATTCATAGATTCGTTGCCCATGACTAGGGTTTTATGACTTTTGGATTATCTAACTTGGGTCCCCTGTAGTCCCCCATAACATATCTAAAGAAACCTACTCTGATACTAATATGATCCATAAATATCTACTAAAATATATTGGAAAATCCAAAAAACTACACTATGAGGATTTATTTCTCCTTATATTTCTAGATTTGTTAATTAATATTTATTGCAAATGCATGAAAATTATAATTATGCAAAAAATAGAGAACAACAAAATAAGACTCACAAACAACAAATGAACACAATATATAACTTGGGAAACCCTTTAGCCTAGCTCGGAGGTGTGTTTGCTCTGCTCTCTTTCTCTTAATGGAAAAATGGATGCAAGTACAAAGAAGTGAAGAATGTGGCATGTTGGCTAATATAGTCCATAAAAAATATCTTTTTTCTCCATCCATATGCAATCATGGTTTCTTTGCTCATTTATGGAACAAAATTCACTTGAATAGAATGGAACCAATTTTCCTCCTAGTGGCCTGGTTATAACACAACCCAAATGGTTAAGTTTGACTCCTTCAACGCTTAACTAGAGTTATGATATGGGCCCTTATAGAGTCTTGTTAATCATTATCACGTGGCTAGCCTCTTTTACATGAGTAATGGGGGCTGATGTGGTATCCTATTGAATTATAGTGGTCAAAACAGGAAGGTCAACTTGTGAGTGGCATAACTTTTGCATACAAAATACATTTGAGGTGATTATTGCACCATTGGAAAGGTATATATGTGTAGAATAGATAAAAAAAGGTGTGGAAATTAAGCATAAATTTTTTGGCCCCAGGAAACACTGTTTGATATCTCAAATCACTCTCAGAGGGTTTCATAGTCCAATTTTCCTAGCTAGGTACCATCGATAAAAATGTTCTTGTGAGTTGATTCCTCCACTTTTTCCACTCTAAAATATTTTAAGATGGATGGAAAACAATATAATGATCCAATCTGGATCAAGAGGATTAGAGGACAACCCAAGTTAAAATTAAAAAATTTGAATTACCTCCCATTGAAAACATTAATATGGCTAAGTGCTCCAACAATGTGGTATATGGTGTCTATGCCAAGATTGCTTATTAAAATGATAAATTCAAAAGTATTTCAAGGTACATGCTCTCAAAAAATCATTTCTTAACCATGAAGGTGAGGGCCTTAGAGGAAGAAAAGGGGGTGTTAGTGGAAAATCTTATCTTCTTGGGAAAGAATATCCAAATTCTCTTGAGTCTATACACATTTGAAAGAAAAGAAGGAGACACCTAGAGCCTTGGAAGGAACTATAACAACATTAGCACTCCTAGTGATGCATAATTTTCAGTTGAAAAGCAATAATTGGAGGGAGAAGCCATATTTTTTAATAGAAATAATGCTCCTTTACATGGCATGAATATATTTCTTGAGGAAATAATAACTTCATTGGAATAAGATAAGGGTGAAATCATCTTATTTTAAACACAATTAGATGAAGCAAAAGCAAGAATTCCCACTCTAGAATTCAAAGTTAGCTAAGAACAATATAGGAAATTTCCTCCAAGTCCCATGTATACTATGATTGGGAATCCATATATGAATATATTGTAACAAAAAATAGAGGAATTGACTAGGGATGAGGAGGAATGAAAGAGCAAGAATTAGGAAAGTGAGAAGGCAACTGGTTTCATGTGAGATTTAATGGATACAACAAAATAAGACCTAAATAAGAAGGGCCAAAAGACGAAAGAAACATAAAAAAGTTAGTTGAAAAAGTTGAATTTGTTTCCATTCAAAGTGAAGTTGTGGAAATAAAAGCATGAAAAGTTCCTCAAGGAGGAAAATTTAATCACCAAGTTCTAGGGAATCAAAGCTTTCACATGGGACCTTATGATAAAGGACATGCCACAACTCAAAGAGAAATTAGATTTCCACATAGAATTTGATAAGCTATATTGCTAATGAGACAATACTTTGATGAAACATCATAGGAGATGATAAATAGGGCTTGTTACCCCTTAAAATCTAACTACTTCCAAAGCAACTCTCTTATGGGGTGTGGTGGTTCTACTTGCATGATCTCTCTTATTCATTTAATCTTAATTCATATTTTTTCATATAGTTCATATATGATGATCTTGCCTCACATCACTTCACTTATTTTAAATGACTCAACCATGGTATATAAACTCTGATCTCTTACACCATAGATTATACATGCACTTCTAGATTGTACATCATGATTTCATGCACTTGGTCATTGTAATTTGGTTTAATTTTCCCCACTCTTTGTGTTATGTTTTCTTGCATGGGTTTGATACTTAGACATGGTGCTATAGCTTCTTATCTAGTTGTGAACATAGTAAAATCTAAATTGTGATACAATAACGCTTCATAACATTAAAATTTTTATTATTTTCCCTTTCATACCATAGGCAACATAATTTCCTTTAGATAAGTGTTGTCATGTCTTAGGTCAAGTTGTACTATTAGAGATCTATTTAGGATAACTTATTTCATATCCTAACCATTGTTAAAAATTTCCATGTTTCTCCTTTTCACTTGCATTCCAATCATAAACTACTCCCACTTATGGATGACATGTCAAATGTCAATAAGCAGTGTCTAGTGAAGCAAATGAAGACTTTGTTGTATAGAAGCTTAAGTCAAATAAAGCCCCAGAAAAGGCTAAAGGTGAAGAACAAATTAAAAAGTATAAATCCATACAATAAGTAATGCTACTACTATGCCACCTCATTGGAATTCCCTTACCCCTAAGTCTTATGCTTAAGGATGCATGTCTAAAGAAAGGACTAAGAAACCAAAGAAATATAGAAAATACAAAAAATATGATAGTAAAACAAAGTGTTGAGGTGGTAACTCTAAGATAGATGCTCCCTCTTAAAGGCTTACATATGGAATTAACAAATACCCCTAGCTCTTGAAAGCTATTTGGATAAGAGAAGATACCTTCACTTCACCATACATGACTTTTAGGATCAATCATGAAGTTTCCCTTTCTTCTTGCATAAGTTATCCACTATTATTTGTCTAGGAAATACTTCTTGTCTTGGGATTTCTCATATGCAATAAGGGTAAAGGTTACCCTCCTATGGTAAAACTTATGAAAACCTTAAAATTAGGTTATCTTATGATGCTTCTAGAGGAAATAACTCGTGTGTACTACCCAAGTATTTTTGTAAAGGGGTTATACTAATCAATATAAGTTGGTGCCTTGCATTAAGATCCATGTACATGCATCAGTGATGGAATTTATGGCTTCAAATGCATGTAGTATGTCTAAATATACATGTACTTGCTCCAAGATCTATGTACCAACATACACACACATTGTGAACCACGTCATTTTTCTTAGAATATATACCTTGCATTATAATGCGTGCCACTATATTGGGATCTATCACAATGCATTGAATAATGTGACAATGACTCCACATCATCATGTACCACCTAGACCACCTTGTGTGGGTGAACTTGTCTTCTCGTAGGAATATTATCACAAATATGGGTGTTTAGAGGTGGTTATGAGGTTATTTTTAGCACATATTTTGATGACAATTAGCTCTAGGGGAAGTTATATTTTGACAAAGTTCCTAGGATTCCACTAAATCAAGACCAATGAATGCAAAATGGCTGCAAGATTTCTGAAATGCCATTATAGTATAAAATCAGGAAAAAATATGACATAATTATGATGTTATTAAAATCTATCGCGGGAAATTATCATTGTATTTTAAGCACTTGATGTGCCACTTATTATTGTGGGTCATTAGAGCACTTTACACTTATTCATTATACCATTCACACTTTTTGGATATGATTTTAGACCATGATATTGGAGCTAGCACACATTTTTAAGGAGTTTTTTCGTAACAACCCATATTATTCTATTGTATTTGACCATATCCTCTCTAGTCTATTAGAGAGTAACTATTTTAGGCACGCTATAGATATATGATTGTTTTAATCATGAGATTTTGGAGGTTTTTTCCTATATAAGAGACCTCTTACTAAATTGTAATTTTGGTGGAGAATATTGGGAAGAAACTGGTCTTGCCTTTCCAAATTTATTGTATAATCTTTGTGTATTTTTTAGTGTTTGTTCAAGGAGATAGTGGAAGATATCTTATTTATTTATAGGTATGCTAGAGGAAGGGGCTACTAAGGTCATCGAAGGGAATGAAGCCACACTGAGAAGGAAACCATGATATCATACCGTGTTCCTCATGATAATTTTGACTTAGAAAAAATTTGCATTAAGTGTGTTGATCCTAGGGTTTTACCCTCTTACAATAAACAAGTTTTAGAGTTCACCTTGTAGTAATAATGTTGGATTCTCATAGGACCAACACCCTAGCCATATTTTATGATTTCAAATATCTCATTTGATCCTCATAGGGCAATCCTTTAATGGTGCATGTGGCTTCAATACACATGATGCATGAACAACACTTAAGCTAGGAAAGTGACTCCATATCCTAAGTAAGGCAGGAATTGGTCTACCCTTTGATATCCTCAATAATTTTTTTTCAAAAGTTCCCTTTCCATTTTAATTCTCTAGCAATTTATGGTTTCAATGCTCATATGCAAATATCTATGTTGAATATTCAACTATATTGAGCTTAATGTTTTGGTTTTGTTTAGACTTGAAATTTTCATTGCAAGTTGTTTTAGCTTTAATACTCAAACTCATTAAACATCTACAATTATCCTAGGTATAATGACTTAATTTTCAAATATTTTGTAGATATATTCAATTAATTGTTGAGTATATCAAAAACAATTATTGAAGGATTAATAATTATTTGGTTTTAGAACTACTCAAGTACTATAAATAAACATCAAGGGCTTTAGTAATTGTTTTCTCCAATAACATATTAAATTTGTGCTATCAAACTAAATCAATGGCATGGGTTTACAAAAATACGTTGTTTAGGCTTTCATGTCTCATTTAAACTTGTTAGAGCTTCATCTTATCCGTAGACTATTTTTATTGATTTGGCATCTTATTTCCTCATCATTGGATTGACTAACACTCTAATAATGCATATAAGGTAAATATATTCAAGTGAATTCTCAATGACTGAGTCAAAGGATGTAACATTTCACTTTAAATTCATTATAGACATGCTAAAATGTATTGTGTAAATGAGGATTTCAGATCTAGTTTTGATTGAGTTTCTCAAACTTGGAGTTGCATTTATGACTGAAATATACCCCTTAAATAATTGATGCCCTAAAAGGTAAAATAATTTAAATATTTAAAGTACTTTTGATCTCTACTATATGAGGTTGTGGCTTGAGAGAGTTAACATTCCCTATGCATTAAAAAATAATCAATCTCAACACTTGTATAGTTTTTCTTGTTCGCCAGTATAACATCACTAAATTGTTGTGATCTTAAATTGATATAAGCACATCTTAATGAAGTGAGGATTTCAAATAAAATTTTTTTTGGTATAATTTCATTCATGTTCTCCGTTTGAGGTGTTAAATATGCTCATAAAACACAACAAAAATGTTTTAAATATTCAATATTCCTTTGGCACTAAACTCTTTAGGTTATGTTAATGTGGCTTCACTGATTTTTGGGTTGTTTTTATCATACTTTGGAATATCTCTCATGAAACAACATTTAACTTTGAGTTTCCAACTACAATTTCCATAACAATATGTTTATGTCATTAAGGAACAATATATAAACTTGCAATATATCAATTGAATGTGAATGATTATTAGTTTGTAAATCTAGAATGACAATTTGTTGTACATACACTCACTAGTTTATGAGGCTTTGATACATAGTAAATCCAAAAATTAATGGTCACATGGATGAACTTGAATAGTTTGTTATTTAAAGTTCGCTTCAAACCTTTCACTTACAACATCTGTGTATGAACTTTAACATGACCTTGGAATATTAACTCTATAATCTAAGCATCAATTTTGTTTGAAGTATGCTCTAAGACTAAAATAATTCACTTGTCTTTCCACCATATCTATTGGGAAACTTATAGTTCTCAGTCATATCTTATATTTATCTTTCATAGTTAATTGCTAGTATATTTCTCGAATTGTGGCATATTGCAATTTGGCATATAAAATAATCAATTTGTACTCACATTGCTCTTAGTTCATAAATTTTAAGTGTAAATTTGATTATTGATTCAAGCACATTATTAACAACTCAAGCAAAATAAACACTCCCAAAATATAAAATTAGACTTGTTTGATCTCGTGGCTACCCTCCTAGGCTAGGAAACCTCATTTCCTTTAGTTTGAAGAGTGGGGAAAAGGCCACCAAGATGACAATAGGTAGCTTACTTGATAATTTCTTGTAGGCTCTTGTGTCAAGGTTAGGACCCTTCCTTTTAATGAGAGTTTTCCAATTAGTTAAATAATCCTAAAATTGGGGATTAATTGGTAACTAGAAAGTATGCCCCAAGGGATCTAAAATATTATCTCAACAATAGTTGAAAAAGAGGGAACAATTTCACACCAACATGCTACGAAATTTTCAATGAATAATTTATTGAACAATTGCATTTGAGGTTTGAGGGAAGGGATTAACAAGATTGCTTTCATCCTTTCTATTTTTATTATTATCCTTTCTCTTGATGAGAAATATCTAAAGCTCTATGTTGTGAGAAGGAAAATAAGAGGCCCAAGACTAAAATTTTATCGTCCCCATATGTTTCTCTCCATTTTAATCAAAATAAATATTTGATCTTCTTGTGAAGTGAAATTGAGCAAAAGACACCATTGATGAAATAATAAGATTCAAGCAAAGTTATGTTGGTTTCCTTATATATTTGTTTTCTTCCATGGTGTTGAATAAATCAATGGTTGTTTGTTTTTTCTTTCCCATTTATTTTTGTCTCTTGAATATGTTGAATAAAAATGTATGGTTTTTGGCTAGTGTCATTTTAGCTTCACCGGTTTGACTAAGGTTAAGAGATATCTATTAGGTGTTGGTTCTCTTGATTAAGTGCTTCCATGAGAAATATTGACACTAGGTGTGTTTGTTATGCTTCTTATGCCTATCTCTTGTTGTATTTATCTCTCTTAATTTTAACATGTGCCATCAAAGCTCAATAGGAATGGTCTCTATAAAAAGTGTGACCTAGGTGTTACTTGGATGGTGGATTCATGCCTGGTAGCCTTGAACTCTCTCATGGGAGTGGTGTGGCGTTGGGATCAAACAAGGGAGATATTTGGCTTAATAATTGAATAATATATTTGATTGCACACAAATTGAAGTTATGGTACATGGGTTTATTGGCCATGGTGAATAAATGGAGTAATAGTGGAGGCACATAGATAATAGTATTTAAAAATTTACTATGTTAAGGAGTGCTTGATTTGGTTCATTGTATTTGGAGTAGGAGAGATGCATGTAATGCAATGGGTTGATTTTTCATATCATCACGTGCTCATACTTACAATTGTAATCATTTATTTATTTATGGACTTGAATATTATCACATGTAGATGGGAATACCCCTATATGACCTACTTAGGCATGCATAACCATGGTTTAATGGTCCAATGGTATACCTAAATGATAGTGAGGAAATACATGTTGTATTTGTAGATACGTGGTTTATAAACTTTGAAAGGGGTAGGTATTTATCACAAGTAAATTTTAAATGGGGGAAATGTTGGGTTAATCTTGACTTGGTTATAGAGCAGTTAAGATAACCTTGACTTAGGGATTGATTGATGGGTATACTTATGGTGGTTTACAAGCCCATGGTTTTGATAACCAATGATATTTCCCATGGTATTACATTTTATGAAGCCTATTGATTGGCTTGAGATACTCCATTATAAGATGCCTCAAATCGTTGATGTTGGCTTGGCTTGACTAGTTTGGCTAAGGTTAATAGACATCCATTAGGTGTTTATTTTCTCAATTAAGGATTTCCATGATAAATACACGCCCTATGTGTGCTTGTTATGTTTCTTACACCTAACACTTATTGTAGTTATCCCTCTTATTTTTAAAAGCAAGCACTTAGTCCATGGAGACTTGACGATGTTCCTGAATTTGTCAACGACATGATCCTTACTAGGAACCAAATGTAAGATTCCAACACCATATTCAAAACTTTTTATATTGTATCATATCTAAATTGATACTCATGGAATTAAATCATTGTTTGTTATTATTGTATTAACCATTCCCACGAATCCATCAAATTATTTAACTTAATGCAAGTCCTAGGCATAAACTTGAACTCGATCATTGTGGTTAATGTTCTACCTACATGTGTAGATTTATTGGGTATGGAACAAAGTAAGTATATCCATGGTTATGTAGTAAGAAGTGAATTTTAATATGATGTTTTCATGTACCACAATTATATACATGTATGCCAAATGTGGGGATTTTAGTATCGCCCACCAATTATTTAAAATAATTAATAAGCAAGATTTTAGGCCATGGAATAAAATAATTGTTGGTTATTTCGAAAATGGGCATCTCTATGCAATGTTAACATTATTCAATGAAATGAAACCCCTAGGAATAAACCCTAACCAATGACCATCTTCAGTTTTTAGTTTGCATGTGAAAACTTATTGGATTTGGAACAAGGCAATAAGATTCATGGTTATGCAATAATAATTGGATTTGAATGCAATATTGCTATTCGAATTGGTCTTTGTAAAAATGTAATGCAAACATTGTTGGTTGGGATAGAAGTAAACCCTTGTTGGGAATGAAATGTTGCAATCACTTAGTCCATAGTTACTTGGTGAGGTTCTCAAATATTTAATGACACTTTTTTTAATAAGAACCAAATGTAAGATTCCAACACCATAATACAAGTTATTTACAATATATTTGATCAAATTAATAGTCACATAACACAATCCTTATTAGCAATTCTGAGATTGGGCATTCCCATGTAGCCTTGACATCTTCAACTAAATACAACTCTTAGGCAATGCATTTGTTGATATGTATGGAAAATGTGGTGATTTTAGAATCACCCACAAATTGTTTAAAATAATGACTAAATTAGATGTTTGGTAATGGTTTGCGGCACACACACACACACACACACACACATATATAGTAGAGGTGGTAGCTTCTTTATGAAGAGAAATGTCTTAGCTTTTCTCATTCACAATAAGGCATTACAGGAGCCCAAATCCACCTTTTAACATAAATTATATTGTTGTAAGATGTAAAACCCCTAAATATCCAAAACCCCATCCCTAGGAAATGATGCAGCAATAATGAAAGTGGGCCTCAAGGAGGCTAGTTGATATGTCATCTTCCTAGGGAAACAATTTTTGCACAAACTTTGTTTTTGGCGTTTCTTGGACCATTGCAAAGCTTAATCCATGCTTCATGCATTTCTTATTTCAATCACAAAAAACACAAGAGAAATTCCTATAAAATGTATCTAAGTTAAATATCTGAAAAATCAGAGTAAAACTACCAATATTTTTAACCCTTATGAGCCATTGAATAGGTGGAAAGCCACTAATATCTACCTATATTAGTCATCCTACCTTGTCAATAAACTATTCCTATTATGTCAAGTTCATCCATCATATGGGGAAACTTTTGTTAAATATATATCTTGGTGAGCCGCTTGCCTTAGAGAAGGAGTTTCCTTGCATTATCTACCTATATTAGTCATCATACCTTGTGAATAAAATATTCCTATTGTGTCAAGTTCCTCCATCATATGGGAAAATTTTTGCTAAATATATATATTGGTGAGTCACTTGCCTTAAAGAAGGATTTTCCTTGCATTAACAATGTGAGCCTTGTTAGGGACCAAATGTAATAATCCTAAATTATAATCAAAATTCTTTAAACTATTTTTTCTATATTTATAGTTATGAAACGTAACCATTGTTGGTTATTTCTAGATGGGCATCCTCATGAAAACTTGAAATTATTTAACTTAATGTAAGTCCTAGGTAGAATACCCAAATAAATCATCGTGGTTAGTGTTCTACATCAATTTATGGATTTATTGGTCATGGGGCAAGGTAAGTAGATCTATAGTTATGCAATAAGAAGTGCACTTGAATATAATGCTACCATGTTTAATGAATTTGTTTCCATATGCCAATCTGGGCTTTTTAACATTGCCCAGAAATCATGTAAAATAATTCCAAAATGTCATTTTGGGTCATGGAATGAAATAATTGTCATTTATTCCTAAATTGGGAATCACCAACCATTTTTTTTCTCAGTAAGATTAATTCTATTAAGAAAAGAAAAGTATAGTACAATCAAGCTTGCATGCAAGCGAAGCAGAGAAGCATGGGAGCTGTAGGTGATAGGCGATCAACCTCGCTCCTGATAGACAACCCGGGAATGAGCATAAGAAAACACCGGACTACAAAAACGCAGGCTCTGAGCAAAGGAAACTACCTAGCGTGGGCTGTTTCTGCCACGCGACATTTCTTGCCTTTTTTCTTGCTTACTTTGACCCAGCCAGTGGAATTTGGATGAGCCATAACAAGTTGTAGACTGTTTTGCTCTGGCAGCGGAATATCCTTGTCAGAATCTGAAGATGAGGATACATGAGAACGTTTCTGAGAGATTGGAGGGGAAGAGGAGACTGACGGACTGATCGAGGGAGCGTCCAACAAATTCTCATCATTCTGCCCATCTGCTTCAAATTCCTCCTCATCCGAACTAGAGGAATCTGTGTCGTCCATAGGAGTGGGAGGGACACAGGGATTCCAGCTCTTGGATTTGGGTTTGTGATTCTGATTCTTCTTTTTGTCGAGGAACTGAGAACATGTACTTTGGAGGTGCCCTGTTTGATGACAATGTCGGCAACGGAAGACTGTATTTTCGTAATCTAAGGTTTGTGTCCAGTGGAAATCTCCAATCTTAAGGTTGATCTGATCCGGAAACCCTTTGTTGATATCTATTTCTGCACATATTCTGTCGTAGGTGAAGATTCCATTTTCCTTTCTTGAAGAGTCTGTAGCTAGAAAGCGTCCTAGGGTGTCTCCAATGGCTATGAAGACAGAAATATGCCAAAGATGTGCCGGAAGATTCGGGAGCCGGACCCAAATGGGAAGCTTGGTGATGACAGCTGTAGAAGGGTCGAAGTCTGGAAACGAAGGGGCGAGGAAAAGTCCAGCGGAACCCCAGAACCAAGGGCCTCCTGTTAAGGCCTTTTGGTAGTCTTCATTTGAGTCAAAAGCCACTATGAAGAATCCTTTTGAACATAAGAAGATCTGGCTTCTTTTAGTCCAATTGGTATGGATCCATTGGTAAAGATCTGCTGTGCGAGGCCACAACCCATTAAATCTGCATATGATTGTGGATTTTGCAAAAAACTGGTAGCGTTCGTCAATCCCAGAATGAGAGAAATTGATAGTAGGAACTTCCTCTAATTTATCTACCAAAAATGGCTTTGGAGCCATAGTTGGTTGAGTTGCTTTCGAAGAAGCCTGAGGGTGGGCAGCGTCTTTGCGGACTGCATCTTTAAAAGAGAAAGAAGGGCCAGAGGAGGTCTGCCCTATGGAACCGCCTCTTAAACGAAAGGTAGCTGTAATAGAAGCATCCTTTTGAATGTTGTAAAAGAAGAGGGGAAGGGTGTTCATAAGTTTCTTACCCTTATATAGCAATCTCAGGTGAATGGAGGAGATCCCCAACCGGCATTCGATTTTTTGTAGAAGATTCTGCACAAGATCTGTTGCGTGCACCCAATGCATTGTCGTCTTGCCCGAGAGTGCGACTTGAATCTGAAATGCAGGTGTTTCTTCTGGAAGATCTGGCTGGTTCAAAAAAGAAACCTGCTCCTGGGAAGCATTGGATCGGACGCATTTGGTGTGTATTCCCATCCTTGGTGCCTTTGCAGGTCTTTCTGGCGGGTTCGATGAGCAGATCCGCTGCTTGCGCGTGCCCGAGAAGAGATCTGATCCGAAGTCTTTGTGTCGCCTGGTGTTGGTGATCACTTCTAAGCCAAGTCGCCGACAGAGAGGGACATTGGCGGGGTCGAGAGTCCCTGCAGCAAGATCTGCGTAAGTCCAAGTGGGATTAAACCCTCGATCTGCGACCTAGACAAGATTTGTTGCCTGATGGAAGATCCGATGCTGCATTCTGTGGAATGTCGGAGAGGAGAGACCACGGAGGCCTGCGACGCTGAACCCCTCAGTGTAAGCGTGCCCTGCTATGGTGACGACGGCGGCATTGCCCAACAGGGCCAAGGGAGCAGAGGCGTTGGCGGAAGCCATTAGGTTTTTTGCAGAGCTTCAAAATCAATTTTCAGTATATACTGTCAATGACTTTGATTGGGAATCACCAACCATTATTCAACAAAATTCAAGTATTTAGCATAAAATTCAACTTAATAAAAATGTTCAATGTTCTACCTATATGTGCATGTTTATTGCTTTGTAACAAAGTACTATGGATATGAGTTTACCAAATGTGGTAAGATAATTTGAGATATATGTTGGCATGTTTTTTAATGTAGTCTAACACATAAATATTCTAATATTATTGATCTATAAACTACCGTGGATATTCCACTAGACATTTTGTCACAACAAATCTAATAAAACTATATTTAAAAATATAAAATATACGCTATTAGGGTTTTATTTCTCTTTAGATTTTTCGATCTATAGATTATCGTTAATTACATGTGCATGTAAAATAAAATTATGTAAAAAATAAAAAACAACGATATATAGACTCACAAACCATGATTTAACACAAGATATAACTTGGGAAACCCTTTCAGGAGAAAACACAACAAGAAGGTGAGGTCGCTCTGCTCTCTTTCTCTGAATATAAATGGTTGCGAGTAAAAAGTAGTAAGGATTGTGGCCCATGGGCTACTACAGTGCACAAATCCTCTCTGTGTGCTCTCTCCCTATCCCTCTTAACTACTTTTCTCATATATGGAACAAGTCCACTCGAAAGGCGTTAGGGGAATTTTGAGGTCTAAAATGGGCCTCCTAAGGAAAATGTACAATCAAAATTCACTTTATGAGAACCAATCACAATGTAGGGGATGACATCATCCCTAATGGTTGAGGTGGCATTGCTTGAGTTAAAGGTACTTACTTGTCACATTCTCAATGGCGGATAAAAACTCATGGTTAACTATGGTAGTGCTCTAAGTACTTTTAAAGTCAAAGTAAAATACTCATAATAAATGTCATTTCACACTTTTTGAATAAAAAATATGTTATTGTCATTTCATATTTCTTGAAACAAACAATGAATATCCCTATGCATTTATTATATTATTTTATTTTTATATAGTATATTAATTACATGTTATTATAAAATTTAAATAGTATAAATTTTAATTAATAGCATATAATATAATCAAGAATTTATAGATTTATATTTATATTTTATTTTAAATTATTTAAGTACAAAGGACAAATGCATTAGTTGTTCAATGATAATGAATTTTTCTTGAAAAGCTCATTCTTATTTATAGTCACATCAATACAATTTTTTTATTAATTTTATTTTGGTACAACTTTTGAATTGAATTTAACTATGGTTATATGGATTGTGGTGCAAAAAGTGAATTGAAAATTCATAAATATTATTTTATTGGTTTAGCTATTATTTTATTATTTCCTTAGGAGGCCCATTTTAGACCTCAAAATTCCCCTAATTTGAATGACACCCATTTTCCTCCTAGTGGTCCAATTATAACATAGCTCGATAACCTACTAGCGGTTAGATTTGACTACCTCATTTCTTAACCAAAGTTTCAATATAAAATATTCTAGAGTATTCTTTATCATATCACATGGGTAGCCCATTTTCCAAGAATAATGAGGTTTGACATGGCATCCTCTCGAATTATGGTGGCTAAAACAAGAAGGTAAACTTCAGAGTGGCATAAACTTTGCATACAAAATCTGATTGAGGTGATACTTGCATCATTAGAAAGGTATCTATGTGTATAATATTAAAATAACGTTCTATGCTAAAGCAACAAATTTTTACCCCCATAAAACACTTTTTATGCCTCAAAATGGGTCCTAAAAGGATTTCATACCCCAATTTTCCAAACTAGGTCTTGATGATAAAAATGATCTTGTGAGTTGATTCCTCAAAATTTTCCACTCTAAAGGTGGTCCCACAATTTAAAATGTTTGGGAAAGAAAGCAAGAAAAACTAATAGTTTAAAAAAAAAACAAGTAGAAAGATATGGTGCCAAACAAGGACATGTGGTTAGTTAAGTTTGAAAGAGATGTTAGCATGGAAAATCACTAATGCACTAAGCCATTGAATCACTTTACCACCATCTCGTAGAGCAACTGTAAACCTACAGTAACTATTAATATGCTTAAAAAAAGTAAGTTTGTCTTTCAATGTAAAGGCAAGAGTGTAATCTATTTAATCCATTGTAATTTATTTGTAGTTAGGAATAATGATTATATTATTAGTTAGTTTTTAAAGATGGTGCATAAAAATACAAGAATGATTGGTGTTAAATGAAAATTTTAGAATGATCACGTGGTCACTTGATAATCAATTGGCTTCGAAGCTATATGTGAAGATGATAAATTTAAACATACGAATGGCTTTACTATGCTATTATTTTTCACGATTACAATGCACACATAATGTCTTATTTCTTTACCATTATCCATCAACCTCATTCTAGTAGTAAAGAGATGTTAATTCAAATATGCATCCATTTAATATGGTAACTATCAATAAGTTCCCAAGCTACATTTTATTACACAAGTGGTTATATAATATTCTTCATTGGGTTCATATTTCTATTTAGGATCATCACATTAACCATTCTATTTAGGCATTCAACACCATTTTGGTTAGACTTATACAATGTATATTTAGTGTTAGAATAAAGGGAATGGATAAATTATTTGTATCCTATGAACTGCCCTATTGGATGGACTTAAAGATAACACATTTATTAGACCTATTACACATTTTAAAAAATGTATTTGGCTTTGTTTCACATTTATTAGACCCAACACACTTTTTAAAAAAGGTATTTGGCTCTTTTTTTAAAAATGGCTAATAATATATTGATTATGAATGAATAATATATTGATTATGAATGAATTGAAGGACTCATATAAAAATACGTCTACATAATGTTTATGGAATGAAATATCAATACAACTTTAAAGTAGTAAAATGGTCGTTGAATAAAAATGAGGCAAAATTGAAGCTATCTACCATAAGGAGATCATATAAATAGGATATAGTTCTTCATTGATGAAATTCTTTACTATTGTTGAACATGTCCATAGTCTCAAGTCCCATGACCATCATAACTTATTGAAGGTAATATATTCTACCTCGTGATTATAAAAACTTAATCTATATGTGCACATCCTCCACACAAACACAGAGCTTCCCCACTGGCGAATCATTATGCTTCCTTAATAGTGAAAGTCCCTTTAGTTCAATATCCCCATCTTAAAATATCCTTGCCTTCCTACTTATTTATCTTCCAGGATTGCAATTCCCATGCTAATGTCGTCCATTGCTCTGTCTTCGATGGGCTTGGCCAGTCCTTTTTTTCCTTCCATTTCCTCCAAGTCCCCTATGTCATCATTTTCCAAAAATCTCCCACCATTGTTTGATGTTAGCTATTTGTGTATAGAAAAGGGTCAGCAAGGTCCTGGAGGTTGAAGAGATTTGGTCTCTACTTCCAATATTTCTGCCATAATAGGGCCCTTTTCCCATCGTGTATCTCCCAGAAACTATGGGAGCATATTATGTCTTGATTTGATGAGGCTAGATTCCATATCGATGAGAATTTTTTCACATTCAATGTTCTTATGGTTGCGTCCTGCGACATGGGCATTTGATACTTCCTTTTCCAGATAGTCTTCCATATTTCGTTCCCTCCTTGTATCCATCTCCATCATATATTCACACCTATGACTTGATTTAGTACATAGGGATCTCTGAGTCCCAAACCACCTACCAATTTCGGCTACACCAGTTTTTCCCATAAGACCAGTGGCCATTTCTTCACTTCGTGTGACCCTCTCCATAGGAAATATCTAAAGATGTTCCCCATATTGGAGAAGGGTGACTTTGGGGCTACCAATCATGAAAATTGGTAAATAAGTATAGCTTGTAGCACTACCTTGAGTAGGATCACTGTGCCTACTATGTTCAGGGCATGGAAGGACCAAGACATTAGGCGAAATTAGATTTTTTCAACAAGGTCTTTCTAGTAAGATGTGCAGAGAGAGTTGACGACGAGAGGGATGCCAAGGTATTTAGTCGGGAGGATGCCAATATTGAATCCTAGAGTTCTGGCTACGAAATATTGGATAGGGACAGGGGTATTGAAGAAGAATATGTTTGATTTGTCATTGTTGATTTCCATACCCAACGCTTTCATAAATTCTGAAAGGAAATTCTTAATTTTATTTGCTTCCCAGGGGGGGATACTTGGAAAAACAACATGATATCTTCCAAAAATTGTTGGTGGGTAAGATGGAGGTCATTCCCCCATAGGGTAAGCCCTATGATATTTCCAAGCTGAACAACAGAACGGATATAATGCATCAGGCCTTCTGCTACCAAGATGAATAGAAAGGGTGATAAGGGGTCTCCTTGTTTGATTCCTCTAGAGGGATTGAAAGGTCGAGAGGGGGAACCATTGAGGAGAATGGAGAAGACAGGGGTGGAGATCAGATAGGATACCCAAGAAATCCATCTGGTGTCAAAACTATAGGATTTCAGGATGCTTAACATGTATGTCTAGTTGAGGTGATCATAGGCTTTGGATAGATCCAATTTAATAATAATCCCTTTATGTTTGAATTTTTTCAAGGAGTGGACCACCTCCTGGGATGTAATGATTCAATCCAGGATTTGTCAGCCTTGGAAAAAGCCAATTTTTTCTAAGGAAATGAAAGTTAGAAGAAGGGGTTTCAGCCTTTTAACCATGATAGTGGATATTATTTTATAAATGACATTATAGAGAGTAATATGTTAGAAGCACTGGGGCTCTTCCGATTGAGTAGACTTAGGGATTAAAGCAATACAAGTAGAGTTTAAGGTTGTATATACCTGTCAGGATTGCCTTGATTCCTCAAAAAATTCCAAGATGTTGGGGTGTAATATTCCTAATTAGCTTTCAGCTAGTTGGAATATTAAATTTTGCTTTTGTCATTTAGATAGATGAATAAGAGGGTAGGGACACCCATAAACCTCCTTAGTAGGAATAAAAACACTTCTAATGTGAATGTGGATCATCTTATCAGCTGGATAAAGCACCCTCATGTGTGAATAAAGGTTGAAGAAGGTAGATAGGGTCAAGTTAGGCCAAATCAACAGTGCTAGTATGAAGGAAGTGGAGAGTTAATGAGGGACAACATCGTATTAGTGGGAGGAATTCTCCATGAGAGTAGTGATTTTAATGTGTGGGGCCAAGGGTGAGGAAGCTCACAAAGCATATAAGTAAGGGGATGGAAGACATAGAGGGAATTTTGATTATTTTTCATGTCTTGGTCTTTTATGACTTCTTGTATTCTTCAGCTATTTAGCAGAGTTTGTTGTGTTGTTTAGCACAAGGGTGTTTTCGAGTGGAAATCCCACCCTCATCCTTGGGGGAATTCGAGTTCCTACTTAAGAGAGGTCCATTGAGTTGCATTTCTACCATCCAACATCAGGCCAAGCCTCAACCATTATCCATAGTGCAGTCTCCCTCAGGATTGTGTTGTTTTGCAGGGCAGAAGCAATGGAGGATTTATAAATCTAGTTCTGAGCTTGTTTTCTATTGGAGGGAGCAACCCTTCATTTGAGAGGCTAGGAAGGAGGATCCTTGAGCATCAATTTGTCATCTGGTATGAGGCCAAGCTACTTCCATCACCTAGAGTGCAGTTTCCTTTAGAAACTGAGTTATTTTATTGAGTAGTTGCAGTGGAGGGCTTAGTGCACCAGTTGGGGAGTTAGATTTCCAGTAAGGGGAGCATCCCTTCGTCCGGGAGACCTATTGGAGGAGTGTCAGCCATTTCTATATCATATCAGCCACCTCCTATCATTTTTCCAGTTGTAGAACTTACTCATCGCTAGGGCCGCATCTCACCATTTTGTATTTTATGTATTTCCGGAAACCCTTTCTGGGTTGTCTTGGAAATGTGCTTGGAAGCTTAGATCTCTATTCCTGAAAAATTTTGGGCCATATATCAGTAGATATATATCATTATATTTTCCAGCTGCATTTGTACTTACTGGGACAGTGTTGTCTTGGTTCTCTGGGATTTTGAGTAGCAACAACTTTTCATGTTTGGGTGTATCTTTTCATTAGAGGCTTGTATTGCCTAGCTTGAGTGACTTGTTCCTCAAGATATTGTACTTATTTGTTGCTAATATTCATAATAATATGGCTCTATGATTGTCTCATGTTTTGATGTATTGATATTCACTGTTATTTCCAGTTTTATGTTCAATATTACTGCTTTTCCTAAGATTAATAGAAACCAGGGATATTATTATACAGACCCTAAAGAAGACAAAGGAAAAAATCCTATATCAGGAGAGAAGGATGAAAAGGAGTTTCCCAAGCTTCTTCTTCAAACCATGTAGGATATTTCTCGAGAAATCAAGGAGATGAGGATGGAAAGACACAAAGAATCTGCTAGAGGGTTTCTACATGGAGAAAGCTCTGGCATTTCACATCACTGATATGATCAACCAGTGAGGCAGCAAGTTTCCCAATGCTCCACTATGCCTACATTCCTAGCAGTGGGAAATGGAGGTGGAGGACCCCAAGAATGAGATACTCTTGAAGATTATTTCCTAGAGTATGAGTCTCAATCTCAGAGATTCAAAGATAATCTGAGCTTTCAGGAGTTTTGTCAAATCAAGGACAACATGAGGCCTTGGCATAACAATAGAAGTGGAGGGTTCATATATAACAATGATCTAAAACAAACTATGGGAAGATTATTTTTGCTCGCTTTTGATGGATCATCCAAATGCACAGCCAAGTCTTGGGTGGAGAAGCTAGACATCTACTTCCAGCTGAACCAAGTACCAGAGATGGAGGCCATCAAAATAGCAGTGTTGCACCTTTAAGGCGAGGCACATGATTGGTGGTTTCATGGTCTTTATAAATTTGGGCATGCCAATGTGACTGCATATTTAGATTTCACTCATAGGTTGGTAGAGAGGTTTGATCGAAGAGACCCAGAGGCACCTTTTATTGAGCTAGCCAAGCTCAAGCAGTTAGGTAATCCAAAGACCTATATCTGAATTTCTACAACTTTCTGTCATGGTTCTTGATTTATCTGCAGCTAGGAGAGTTTATAATTTCATTGATGGGTTAGCAGAGCCTCTGCATGGGTTGGTTAAATCTACTAATCCAACTACTCTTCAAGATTCTATTGAGAGGGAAATATATTTACAAGATTCCTTGCCAAGGGTAAGGGCTCCATTTCAGCCAAGGCCACCATTTCAGTCAAAAGGGAAAAATGTGAAGGTTCTCCCTTCAAAAGAGAACCAGGAAAAAGGACCTCTTAGTGATGTTGTCTGAAGAGACTTGAGGAGGAGGAAGCTTTGCTTCACATGCCAAGAACCACGAGCACTAGGGAATCGATGTGCAGTAGGGAAAGAACACTATGTAGAGGTATTATCTGATAGTGAAGAGGAGGGATAAGAGGAACCAAAAGGGGACAACATTGTTGTGATAGCAGGAGAGGATCCACCACCATCGGGAGGTGGGAATGGGGAATTTGCTCCAATTGAAGGGGCCCTTGCATCTTTGCGGGGAGTACCCAAGTATCTGACTTTGAGAGTCCGAGGTACCATTCAGGATCAGAGAGTGTCAGTGTTGACTGACGCTAGGGCTACTCACAACTTTATTAATGCTCGGTTAGTACAGAGGAGAGAAATACCCAATGATGATTTTGAGGTATTTTCAGTTTTGGTTCCGGGAGCTAGAACTATGTAGTGTATGAAATATGTTCCGACATTGTCGATAATAATGGGGACATATAATTTGACTGATCACTTCTTTGTGGTCGACATTCCTGACACCAATATGATATTGGGTGTGCAGTGGTTGATTACATTGGGGAAAGTTACCACAGATTGGGAGACCTTGCAGATGGAATGGGTAGATAAGAAGAGCGGTAAGAATAAGATGATGAGGGGCATGCACACTTATCCCCCTCAGATAGCTTCGGCACACAAGATAGAGCCTGATTTTCACAATGAGAGTAGGGGCACATCAATTCACTCAGTCATGCAGTTGACCCTAACCCGTGATGTAGTATTATTTGGAGGCATTCCACCAGGAAGGCCCCCAGACCAAGAGTTGGTTAAAGAGTTCTCACAACAAGCTGAACCATTCCTATATTTGGCTGAGATGGGAACCTTGGGTGAGCTTATCATAGTGCAGAGAGTCTTTGGTAGATTCAAGGAGGAGAGGTACATTCTTCCGGTATCATTATTACTAACTCTCTCCAAGTATCTTGCGCTGAGAGGAGGTGTTTCAGGGATGGATGTTGGCACAATCATGGTGCAAGGGGGCTACTCCATGGCCTTTGAGAGTCAGAAGATACTTCCACATAGGAAGGGATATTCCATATATGGTAGAGGATTTTTGGCATTCATGCATACATTGGCCAAACTCGGGAAGTTTTGGATGGGAAATAGCTTCCAAGTGAAGACTAACCTCCATAAACTTCTTAGGAAGGAGCAACTACAAGGGAGGCAACAAAGGCAGGGTAGCAGTGTTCCGGCATATGACTTTGGCATGGAGCGTGTCAAATAGGGGAACTATGAGATGACAGGCACCTTATCACAAAAGTTAGCAGCACTTTCACTGAGGAGTATAAACCCATATTGGGAGTCCCAGCTATTAGTGGAGTATTCCAAGGATCATTTCACATGTGAAGTTCTTGATGGCCAAGTATATGATGAGAGATATAGAGTGGTGGATGGAGTCATCTATTACCAGGATCAGGTCTTCTTGACTAGAGGCTCCAAGCTCAAGGAGAAGATTCTACATGTAGCACATGAAGTACTCCTTTCCGGTCACATAGATTTCATGGGAACATATCAGACCATTATGGAGGGATTCTCATGGGAGGGTCTCAAAGAGGATGTACACCAGCATATCAGGAGGTATGTATTTTTCTCGATGAATGAGGAGGAAAACCATCACCTTGCAAGGTTGTTATAGCCACTTCCCTTTTTGATAGGGAGATGGGAAAGGCTCATCTATGGACCTATTCACTAGCTTGCCAAAAATACATGGTAAGGATTGTGTATTTATGCTTATTGATAAACTAACCAAGTATTTACATTCCTTTGCCATACATTTACAATACATTGCTCCACAAGAGGGCAAGCCTCTCTTTATACTTCATGGTCTTCTTGGAGCCACAATCAGTGATGGGAATGGGAAATTCCTAAGAGGCTGTGGGGATATGAAATCTTATTTGGGGTGTACTCAGTTGCCCCAGGAAGATGAGAAAAGAAGGGAAACAAGCAAGTGGCTGGAAAGCTACTCTCTCCATCATGTTCCGGGGTAGCAAGGAGTAGATCTGCATTGGTTCCACTTGAGGAACTATTATCATCCTCTGGTATTTCATATGGAAGTTAGTGTATCTTTGATTTTGATCCCATATGTTGATGTTATTTTTATCATTATAGTTGGGATGATGGGAGGAATGGAACACATGTTGGAGTTGTTCATTGGGAGTGATATCTCCAACATTTTTTATGTCCCATGCTTCAGTGAGAACATTGGAAAATATGTGGTTGCCACCTTGGATCTCCTACTCCCTTATGATGTGAGAAATTGGGATAACTTAGACACTTGGGAGGAGCAGCTAAGGGGCAGATTGATGGGAGAACACCTGATTCAGTGGTGGAGATTATTAGATATGGATGCCACAAGGGAAGGAGGAGAAGTTTTGTAGCATTCATCCTTACAGTTGCTTGAGGACAAGCAAAATTTGGGAGAGGAGGACTGTAATATTCCTAATTAGCTTTCAACTAGTTGGAATATTAAAATTTTCTTTTGTCATTTAGATAGATGAATAAGAGGGTAGGGAGACCCATAAATATCATTAGTAGAATTAAAACCACTTCTAATGTGAATGTGGATCATCTTATCAGTTGGATAAAGCACCCTCATGTGTGAATAGAGGTTGAAGCAGGTGTATAGGGTCAAGTTTGACCAAATCAACAGTGTTGGTATGAAGAAAGTGGAAAGTTAATGAGGGACAACGCAATATTAGTGGGAGGGAGTATCCATGAGAGTAGTGATTTTAATGTGTGGGGCCAAGGGTGAGGAAGCTCACAAAGCATTTAATGAAGGGGATGGCAGCCATAGATGGAATTTTGATTATTTTTCATGTCTTGGTATTTTATGACTTCTTGCATGCTTTAGCTGTTTAGCGGAGTCTACTGTGCTGTTTAGCACAAGGGTTTTTCTAAGCGGAAATCCCACCGTCATCCTTGGGGGACTTCGAGTGCCTACTCAGGAGAGGTCCATTGAGTTTCATTTCCACCATATGACATTAGGCCAAGCTTCAACCACTTTCCAAAGCGCAGTCTCCTTCAGGATTGTGTTGTTTTGCAGGGCAGAAGCAGTGGAAGATTTATAAATCTAGTTATGATATTGTTTTTCAGTGGAGGGAAAATCCCTTCATCTGGGAGGCTAGAAAGGAGGATACTTGAGCATAATTTTCTCATCTGGTATCATGCCAAGCTGCTGCCATCACCTACAACCCGGTTTCCTTCAGAAACTTCATTATTTTATTGAGTAGTTGCAGCAGAGGGCTTAGTGCCCCAGTTGGTGAGTTAGATTTCCAGTGAGGGGAGCAGCCCTTCGTCTGGGAGACCTATTGGAGGAGTATCAGCCATTTCTATATCATATCAGCCACCTCCTATCAGTTTTCCAGTTGCAGAACTTATTCAGCCCTAGGGCTGCATCTCACCATTTTTTATTTTGTGTATTTCTGAAAACCCTTTCTAGGTTGTCTTGGAAATGTGCTTGGGAGCTTAGATCTCTATTCTTGGCACTTTTTGGGCCATATTTCAGTAGATATATGTAATTATATTTTCGAACTACAGTTGTACTCACTGGGACTACGTTGTCTTGGTTCTCTAGAATTTTGAGTAGCAGCAACATTTCATGTTTGGGTGTATCTGTTCATTGGAGGCTTGTCTTGCCTAGCTTGACTGACTTGTTCCTCAAGATATTGTACTTATTTGTTGCTGATATTCATAATAAGATGGCTCTATGATTGTCTCATTTTTTGATGTATTTATATTCATTGCTATTTCCAGTTTTATGTTCAATATTGTTGCTTTTCCTAATTTGGAATATTACAACATAATGGATATAACGCCCCAGGCCTGAACAACCGAATAGATATAACGCCTCAGGCCTTCCGCTACCAGGATGAATAGAAAGGGTGATAAAGGGGTCTCCTTGTCTGAGTCCTTTTGAGGGATTGAAAGGTCGATATGGGTCACCATTGAGGAGAATGGAGAATATAGGGGTGGAGATCAGGGAGGATACCCAAGAAATCTATCTGGGGTCAAAACTATAGGCTTTCAGAATGGTATATGTTCATTGGAGGCTTGTTTTTCCTAGCTTGAGTGACTTTTTCCTCAATCTATTGTACTTATTTTTTGCTGATATTCATAATAAGATGGCTCCATGATTGTCTCGTGTTTTGATGTATTGATATTCACTTTTATTTCTAGTTTTATGTTCAATATTTTTGCTTTTCCTAATTTCGAATATTACAACAGAATGGATATAATGCTCCAAACTGAACAACATAATGGTTATAATGCCCTAGACCTTCCGCTGCTAGGATGAATAGAAAGGGTGATAAGGGGTCTCCTTATCTGAGTTCTCTAGAGGGATTGAAAGGTCGAGAGGGGGCACCATTGAGGAGAATGGAGAAGACATGGGTGGAGATCAAAGAGGATACCCAAGAAATCCATTTGGGGTCAAAACTATAGGCTTTCAGAATGCTTAACAGGTATGTCCAATTTTGGATAGATCCAATTTAATAATAATCCCTTTATGTTTGAATTTTTTCAGGGAGTGGACCACCTCCTGGGATGTAATGATTCCATCCAGGATTTGTCGGCCTTGGAAAAAGGAAATTTGTTCTAGGGGAATAAAAGTCGGAAGAAGGGGTTTTAGCATTTTAACCATGATAATGGATATTATTTTATAAATGACATTATAGAGAGTAATTTGTTGGAAGCCTTGGGGCTCTTCCGATTGAGTAGGCCTAGGGATTAAAGCAATAAAAGTAGAGTTTAAGGTTGGATATACATGTTTGGATTGCCTTGATTCCTTAAAAACTTCCACAATGTCAAGGTCCATGAACAAGTTTCCTAGAAGAACTCTATTGTGAATCCATCTGGTCCTGGTGCTTTGTTTCGATCCATTCCTTTGATCACTTCTTCCACTTCCTCTAGGTTGATACTCCGCATTAAAGCCAATTTTTTTTCCTTTCTCACCATTTGGGGGATGGGTCTAGTTATGCATTGTATTTCCTTAGTTCTGTCCTATTCAGGCTCTGAGAGGAGGTTTTGGAAGTGATATACCATTATATTTTCCATTTCCTCCTGTTGGACCAGTCGGTTCCCTGCTGCACCTTTTAGGGAAAAAATATTGTTATGTTGGTGGTACTGGATCATTGCTTTATGGAAAAATCAGTATTTCTCTCGCCTTTGCGCAACCATTGAAATATTGACTTTTGATTCCATAGGATCTCCTCTTTTTTTCTTCTTGCTTCTAGCTTAGTAAAGATATGCCCTTCTTCAATGGCCAGGGTTTTCATCCTTCCTTCTGTAATCAACCTTTGTTGGATATGATGCATTCAGGTTTGGAGGTGCAATTGTTCTTTCAATATGTTCCCAAATTCTTTCTTATTCCATTCTTTGATCTCTTTTTTCAGTTCCTTTAGGCATAGTTGGAAGGTGTGCTTTGCGGTTTCGCCCCTGTACTAGGCTCGATTTACACCATTCTTCCATTTTCCTAATTAAGGTAGGGTCTCGAAGCCAGAAAGCTTCGAAATAAAAGGGTCGGTTTCTGGGAGCTAATTTGAAATCCATTTCCATTATGATTGGCTAGTGATCAGATCCCATGCATGGGAGGATTTCAGGTTCGAAGAAAATTTCCCTGCTATTTAGGCCTTATGAAACTAGAAACCAGTCCAGTCTCAATGCTACATGATTTCATCCCCCTCTACAGTTATTCCAAGTGAATACACCATTTTTTGTAGGGATATCCACTAGTTTTATATTCATAATCATTTCTCGAAATTCATCCATCTCCTGGTCCTGTCTTCTGATGCCTCCCCTCTTATCTTATAAGGATGTAATCAGAGTGAAATCCCCTCCAATGATCCACAACTCACCCATGCATATACTTCTGAGATTCCCTATATTATTTATGAAGATTCCATTCTCATTTTGGATATGCGGTCCATATACGTTTGTGATCATTGCCCAGTATCTTGTTCCTATGTGAAGAAAACGTCCCGATATGAATCTTGGTAGATTGATATAGTTATCCATAAGGATTTATTTTTGGTTTTAGAGGATCGCCAACCCTCGTGCACTCCCTCTTGCATCTTCTACCACCACTTCACATTGATCAAATGATCCCTTTAAGTCTGTCCTCTGACGTCTTAGTATCCTGAAGCATAATTATACTGGATTTTTCCTTTTTTTATTCTGTCCTTCAGGTTTCATTGTTTGCCTCGGATATTGAGGCCTCTTATGTTCCATGAGATCACAATCATTGGGAAGTTTTATTAATTTGGTGAAACACTGTCGAGAGTGGGATCACACTTCCTGAGTTCACCAGTAGTTCCCCAACCATATGAAATGACTCCTACAAATTTCTCCTTCCTCATTTTTTCCCTCCTTTGCTGGGTCCTCCACTCTCTTGGGTTCCCCCTATTGGGATCCCAGGGGGTATGGTGGATATGGTGGTTTTTGTGCATGTTTAACTTGGTATTGTTCAAAGGTGTCCCAGTACAATTGTTTCTGATCATATGGTATGAACATCACATCCAAGTTTTTCCATTCATGTAGTAGGATCTTTAAGATTTTCTCTTCATCATTGAGGTTAAACTTTGTTCCATATATTTCCATACTGCTCTTATCTATGGTTGCTTCATGTGTTTCCTTTTCATTTGGATCTTCTTGAGCCTTCCTTTTCTACTTTGAATTATGCTTTGGACAATTTCTTGGCTCTACTTCCTTACCCTTCTCATTTGCATACGAGGCTTCACCCACTTCCTGAAGGACAACAAATTCTTTCTCATGGCTGTGCCCCTTCTTTTTTTGATGTTCCAGATTTCCTTGTTGGGGTTTGCTAGATTTTTTTCCTGTGGTTCACTTCCTGGAATCCTTCTTTATCTTCCTGGGTTTGTCATGCGTCCTTCGAGCCCACCGTTCCTTTAGTATCCCCTTGATTAAGAGGGCATTATTTGTATAGGTTCTCATATTCATGGCATATCCTGTAACAAAATGGGATTTGTTCATAATCAAGTGGTTGTTTCTATTAGTGTCAGTCTAGTCGTACTGCCATCAGTGATCAAAACTGCTCTTTTGCATTTTCATATTAGGTGTCTCATACCGAACAAATTTCACCATTCCATTAGGTCATGGATTCACAGATGGTAGCCATTTGTTATCAGTTTTCCCTCATGAAGTACTTGCTGATTTTCCTCCCTATGGTATTCAGTCATTAGGCACTTTCATTCTCAAAATGATATCAGTAGATCATAGGATGGGTCTCATTAGTCTCTAAGGTCTCACCATGGTCAAATTAATGAGTCAAGTGTCAAATAAAGATCAGCAAGGCCATGAGGAGGTCAATAAACTCAAAATTATAGCACCATGAGGATCATAGATATCATTCATTCAGTTTGATGTAATTTTCACCTCAAAACCATGTTTTGAGGTGAAAACATAATACTTTGCCTTCCAGTCACAACTCAGGAGCTGTTATCTCCACAAAGTGATGTCCCTGCCTTCAGAGAAGTTTTCCATAGCATTTTTAGTGCAAAATCATCTTCAAATTATATCCATCAGAAAGAGCCCGAAAAGAGCTTTCCAACGGTATATTACACTCTCAAAACTGAGTTCTGGATTGAATTTTATGCTTAAGTGAAGTAACAACCCTCTATTCCCTAAGCCCCCCATATTTCCCATGTTTCCCTTTTAAATTTATGTTCAAATCCCTTTAAAAACCCCTTATCACCCCCTTTTCTGATTATAAAAATCGCATTATAAAACTTCGAATACATATGCTATTTAATTTAAACCACTTCCCCTTTTCCACACCCATAGACCTTATAAGAAAAGTTATATATATATAACCCCCCCCCCTGTCGTATAAACCACTTCACACCACGCATACAATCAAAAATTTATAATATAAAGTTTAAAATCGCAATCGCAACATTTATATGGAATGCTCCGATCAATTCATCGCAAACATTTGCGATGCGATCAATCGCGCAACTCCTCTGATCGCATCGCACATCCATTTCTCCCGATTGCGATTACTCCCTCCGATCAATCCATCGCAAATCGCAACATTCCCCGATTGGCCCATCGCATCCCGTCTTCCGATCCGATCACATCGCAAATGTTATATATGCGACCCGATCGCACCCCCGATCTAATCCCTCCGATGCGATTGATCGTGCCTCTCTCCTCTGATTGCATCGCAAAACCTTTTCCTCTGATGTGATTACTCATCGCCCCATCCTCGATGTGATTGCGATTGGTCGGCCCCACCATATGGTACTTACTCCCAATTATAATATAAAGGCCCTTTCCCCTTTGTAAGTCCCAAATCGCATTTTATTACGTTTATTAAAGGATTTCCCATGGTTCAATCTAATCGCATCGGAACTTTTGTATGGTTCGTCCCATATTCCGGTCCCGCCCCCTCTCCCTTCCTTCCTATTCACTGTTTCCCTTCACGTAAGGCATTGTTTCATTTCATTTCAGTTTTACTGCAATGACATCTTATTAAAAGTCAGTTATTCAAAAGAAATAATGGAAAGCGAAACGTCAGAGGCCGAGAAACAAAATTGTAACAGTAACATCTTCAGTAATGGTTCAAAAAGATCCACGCTACAGGTTTCACCTCCTCATTGGATATCCAAAAATTTCAAATGAAATAATGTAAAGCAGCTCTCCCTTTATTGAGAGACTGTTGGCTTTTGGCCTTCCATCTTCAGTTTTAATTTCTCCTCTTCCCATCGATTTGTATTCTTGCAAATCTGTCTATTTATTCTAAAGGCTAATCATTTGTTAAGGTTGGAGAGTTCTGAGGTCTGAAAAATCAGAAGTAGGGGAATAGTGTGGCAGTGAGATCTGCGCTCCATGGTATAGTTTGGCAGGGAATTAAATAAAGTGATGCAGCTCTGATTTATGGGATTTATGTGGTATGAGTTTTAGTATATGTGTCTTCTTTGTGTTTCATATGTACATTGTTATGTTGCAACATTCGTTCATAAACATTTCCAGTTGAATGTTTTCAAGTTAGAAAGGAAGAATCCATTTTATATGTTCTGCCTTGGGAAATCATTCATGCTCTGTGTGTTTTCTTCTGTCTAAAAAGGATCCATTTATTATGCCCTTTTCAGCTTTCTCAACAGTATTTCCACTCCATCTTATTTCAACTTTGATTGCTAAACCTCCTGCCTATCTTGCCCCATGAAATACTCTGTGTCCTTGATTTAATTCCTCGTTTCATATTGCCCTTTTTCCCATACATCCCTGAAAATTCAGTCATTTATCAAAGCCCCTTTCACATTTATATACCTAGCCTAAAATCAGTTCTTTATTATCTTATTGAGTATCTATCCTACGGAGATAGCCCTCTCCTGTCCTTGTAGGGCTAGCTACAAGGTTGAGCGTGGTTTAGTTGTTACCCTGATTTTCCTTTTTCAGCCTGGGGTCCATTTCAGGTGCTAACAGTTTCCATACTTCTCCTTGATATTCTAGTTGCACTGTTTCTTGTAGCAGTTCTATAATATTCATGTACACACATCTGAGTGTACGATGTGTATCTTCCCCTTTGTGTGGCATCAACAACCTTGAAATTTTTTCCTATGGAGTTCCATTTACCCTCTATTGTTTCTGGATCCCAGAAATCCATAGGGAGGGAAAAGAGTCATACCCATACAGGGGCTGCCATAAATTGTTCTTGGTCTAGGTTGTAGCATTCTTCCCATAATCTCATGGATAATCCAACATTATAGTAGAAATACGACCCATTTTCAAATACTCGTTCCTTGTCTTCCGGGCTAGTGAATATGATTGTAAATAATCCTCAG
Organism: Pinus albicaulis; assembly: GCA_034641835.2. Taxonomy (NCBI): domain Eukaryota; kingdom Viridiplantae; phylum Streptophyta; class Pinopsida; order Pinales; family Pinaceae; genus Pinus; species Pinus albicaulis. The sequence continues at coordinate 1,022,990,813 of CM076584.1, read as the reverse complement.
GCGCCTAGTTTGAGATCAATATGTCCTTTGGGTTTCCATTTCAGCTGGATCCATCCGATGAGTTGTTTTTCCACTGGCCAAATGTTAATGAACTTATATATCAATGCATGTTCCTTCATATAAGTCTGATAGTTATCCAACTTGTTGGATAGAATGACAAAGCGAGGTTTATTTGTTGCTCGGGGAAGGCATTGCCCATAGAGCCGAGTCTAACATTGTGCTCCCATTACCGGACCTCCATTAGGGTTTACGCTTGCATTGTTCCCATTCTGCCTCTCGCTTGTGCCGATTATTGTTACGTTGCGATAGGAGGGGATCTCTCCCCTCTCGACTGATGTGCTCATTGATTGTGGTAGGCATGTAACCGATTTCGATGCCCTCTGGAGGGTGTCATACCTTCTTTCTGTACTTTGTCAATGCTTGCTTGAAACCCTAGCATTCGCAACGCTCGATTTGTGATTTCTCAAGCACTTAAAATTACATTAGCTTTGACCTTTGTATCACTAAATTGGAAAATTTTAATTGTATGAATGTTAGATATGAGTAAAAAAAATACTCTCCAATTTGAATCATTAAATTTGGCCTTGAAATGAAGGTTGGGCATGCATTTTTGTGAATCAAGCCAAAATTGCCTTACTTCACTAAAATGCACCCCCGAGCTTCATTTATTTCCCAATCTGATTGATTCAATTTGTAGATTGTTTATTTGATTATTTTACACACTTTTACATTGTTATATATTTACTTAGAGCTTAAATATTTATACTTCATAATTCATACAACATTCTAAGTTTTGCTTCGACTTGCCTTTTGTGAAATTTGTGTATAAGCGGGAAACATAGTTATGTAGGATATTTATCAGAAATGATGCAAGATTATATCCTAAGGTTAGGTATTTTCCAATCATGTCCCATTTCATAATTGGTTTTTCCCAGGAGTGCATATTTGTTTTGACCTGAACTTTGGCAGATATATATATAATGAATTGCTACATTGGAAGACTTGAATTTTAGCCAGTAAGATTTATTTTAGGATAATGAGTATGATATGTTGTAGAAAATGTTTGTATCTTTAGGATGGAATGATCACTCTCGCACTTCTAATTAATTACAGGTCCTGGTGTGCATTTATTTGAGGCACACAATCCTTGTTTAACCCATAAATCAATCCAATTCAGAGTATTCATGCACAACATAAATTTCTATGTGCAAAATTGATATTAACTATGAGTAAAAAAGTACTCTCCAATCTTAATCATTTAATTTGACCTTGTAATGAAGGCTAGGTGTTCATTTTTGTGAAGTACGCCAAAATTGCCTTGGTTCAATAAAATGCACACCAAGGCTTCATTTATTGACCAATTTGATTGGTGTAATAAAAAGTAGTGTAATTGTTGTGTATTTCAGGATCTAGGGAGGCCATGGACATAGGACGTGGACGGTGTAGAACTACTAAATCGTAGAGAGGAAAGTGGATTTAAGAAGATATGACAATGGAATCTACAGATACAATACTAGTAAGAAGACAAAGCAACCTCAACCAAAGGAGGAAGGTGTTTATGAATTCATAAATACTATAACATAGAAGAGAGAAAGTCAAATTTTTTTTCCATGAGGCCTTTCAAGTCAAAATTATTGGTTTAAAATGCATAGAAATGCTAATTACATGTGATTCTATGATCAAGGGAAATGTTTGAAAATTAGGATGGCCATGCTGGATACGGATGTTGGATTATTTTATTGTCATAATTTTGGCTCAATGTATATACCTAGGGTCATAAAATTATTTTTTTCAACTCCAAATTAACACGATATAAATATGTCAAATATATGACTAAAGTGAAGTTTTGTGTTGGATAACATATTCATTGAAATGATATAATTGGTCTACTAAACATTATTAAATTTTTTGTGTATTACAGGAGGCAAATGAGGCCATGGAAATAGATCATGCAATATAAATTGAGGACACAATGGATCACGTGGGACATTAGGTACTCAAATTTTGACTTAACTTAGGAAAATTGATAGAATGGCATTTTGTGATACGTCCATATTTTCTCACGATATTATTAAAATTTATAGTGTATTATCCAATCTTGACATACATTAATGCATTTTGTTGATTATTTTATATGGAGATTGGAGCAAATGCAGAGCTTGAGCCTTCAACTAGAAAAAGAAAAATATATCTATGTCGACATGGACGTAAAACTGTTAAATCACATAGAGGACAATGGTTGGAATAGGATATGACAATGGATCTTGCAGACACAAAAAATGATTGCATTGAACAATAGGTTGGTCAGGACTATAGTACATGGGTTGAATACTTTGATAAAATTGTTGTTTGTGGATGTTTTGTATGTCATGGAAAGAAACCATTCAAATGAGCGATTGTACAAATACATTACATAGATGATGAGCTTCTAGTGGGTAGTATGCCTCCTATAATAAATTTGAATCCAATATTAATTGTGGTAAGAAATTTTCCAATTTGATATAAAAAATATGCATTCTTCTTTTAAACATTGTTTTATATAAATTAAAGAAATAATTTTATTCTTAATGATTACTTGAGGATAAATTTATTGGTTTAAAGTTTCCTAGAGCACCAAATTTTAGCCTAGAGGGGGATGATAATTTATGTGATGATACATCTAACAAAAATATGTGCACATATACCAGCTCGGAAGATGAGGGATTGTTGAAAACAAGTAACAAAAATATGTGCACATATACAAGTTTAAAGATGCATAATTTGCTTAAAGATAAGGGGAAGGTGGACTACATACCCTATGAGAATGAATTTGATGGAGATGATGAATTTTCCTTGAGTTTGATATCAATTACAAAGATACATTTGATCTTTTAATATATTGTGCTTGGCCTAGTGATCAACAACTACCTAGAGTGTATGAGGTGTTTCAATTTTGGGGATACAACTACATATGACCCTCCAATATTCATGGAGTGAATCCATGCCTCTTTTTTGTCCAAAATATCCATGTGGGATCTAAAAATAGAAATAATTCACAACAAACCACTACGAGATTAATGCCATATTATGGTTTGTCATATTACAGTGGTGAATGGAGAAGGCTAGCAGAATATAAGCATAGCATGTCAACATATGGCCTAAATTGGAATATGTATAATCATCATATCCAATTGGAAAATGGAAAATAAATGAATAGAGGTCATCTTATGTATATAGATGGATGTGCATACACACACAAAAATATTGTAGGATTTATAGATAGTATTAAGGGAAGGGACATAAGACCGCATTGTCAATTTGTTGAGATATAAATGATAAAGATGGAGATATGGAAAGAGAGGTTGATAGATTGATAATGGCCGAGGATATTATGGACCTATTAGGTCCTTATAATAGTAGTGTAGCCCCCTTATATTTATTGTTAGTGTATCTTCCTATTCTTATCGTTGTGCCCACGTAGCCCCCATATTGTTATTGTTGTTCCCCATAGAAGCCCACTATTGTTATTGTTGTGCCCTTACATTATTATTTTTATGTAGGCTCTAATTATATTGTGACCCCTTAGACTCCTGTATATACAAGGGAGGTCTTATCATTTGTATCATCCAATAATTGTTCATTTATATGATGTAAAGGAGGTTGCACCCCTCGAAGAGGCTAATTTTAAAGTTGTTGATCGATCATTTTTTTTTTGTGATTTGGTTGCATAACATTTGGTATCAGAGCTTTTGATTATAGCGTTTCACTACTTCAAACAGGTTGTATTGGAATTTTCGCTATAACTTTTTTTCTACGAAGTTTCCAAATCTAAAATTTTGACTACGTGGATCTGAAATCTTGGTGAACTTCTTTAAAAATTTCAGATCTAGGTTCGCTATAGTTTTTGAGATATGGTCTGAATAAGTTATGTTTTTTGAATGCTCCAGAATTCAGTCTCAAACAAGTGACCTTGGGAAAAATTTCATAACTTTCTCTATGAGCATTAGATTTGAATTTAGTAAAAAATTATGGAAATTGCATGGACATTATTTTTCGTGTATAATTTTCATGGCATAAGGTTAAAACAATGACACGTGGAATTCCTTACAAGTTCACTCTACTGAACTAGTGCATAATCAGGACATCGTGGGAGATTGTGAATAACTTTACCTTGAAGTATCCAGTTTTGGTCTGACTTGTGGCATTGGAAAGAAGACTCATAGGGATATCACAAAATGAAATTTTTATATCTTGGAGAGCTGAAGTTACAGATATGCAACAGTTTCAATATCTAGCTCCAAAAAACAAGCAAAAAGGTGTGTATATTTTTTTCTTTTATTTTGCAACTCTTTTGTTTGAAAAATTAGTTTCAAGTGATTCAAAGGGAATATAGAAGCATATATATCATTATTTAATTATAATATGCCTCCAAAAAAAAATGGACACACCTAGTAAGAAACCAAAAATCTCTAGTATGACGCATGAAGAAGAGGAAGAAATGCAACATGATATATCAAAATTACGAGACAAAGTGCAACAAATTTCGCTCTCACAAAGAGTAACCAAAAATGAATTGGAAGTGATGATTAATGTTAAGATCGATGGTTTAAAAGGGAACATGGATGGTTTAGAATCAAAAATAAAAAGAGGAATGGAAGGTTTGAAGGATGGTTTAGAAGCATAAATGCGAGGTTTGACAAAGTTGCTACAAGAAATTCTTCCTAGTGGTGACAAGGTACTCCATGAAACTCATGATGAAAACAAAAGGAACATTAATCATGGTTTTAGATACTCTAACTTTGGATTGAAGACTAACCACATTCAAATATCAATGTGAGGAAGTTTGATGACAAGGATCCGGTAACATGGATACTACAGATGGAGCAATTCTTTGATATACATGATGTGTCGAACACACAAAAGGTACACTTTGCATCTTTATATTTAGAACAAAATTAGTTTGTGTGGTATCAATGGATTTTTTCTCGTAAATCAATCCACTTGGATAATTTTTTCAAAAGAATTAGTGGCACAATATGAAGATACAAAGAGAAATACCTTCTTTAGAAAATTGATAAATCTCAAACAAAAGGGTTCAATGGTGGAGCACATTGAGTACTTCCAAAGATTGAGTATTAAGGTAAAAGTTGTTCTAGGGGAGCATAGGATTGATGTTTTCATAGGGAATTTAAAGGATATATCCAACACCAGAGTGTCAAGAGATGGTTTCAAATGAGAAACTATAGATTTCTCTAGAAAGTGCCATAATATCAAGCTAACCATGGGATAATATGTATTGAATAGTCCAATGCTTTCCATTCCAATGGGTGTTGTTGATGTTGTACTTGGAGTTAAATGGTTATAATCTTTGGGAACATTAGCTTTTAATTTTCAAGAACATTTCTTGAAATGTTTCTGGGAAGGAAAGGAAATTGAATTAATGGATATCAAAGTGAAACCATGGAAGACAACCATCACTAATGGTATGAAAAATATTTTGAAGAAAGAACAATGGGGAATAATTGCACAATTATATGTATAAATTTGATGAATAATGATTAATTATTCACCGAGACTATCCTGATCACATACAATTTGAATTTATATGCAACACATAATCTCTTCCACTCAGATCATCAAACATGCGGAAATAAAATCAAGCGATAACACATCAAATCATCATACACATTAACACAGTATGTATGGGGAAAGCTTATAGCTGAAAACCCCGCAGCTATTGTGTATATTATAATGGAGAAATCATGTAACAAACTCCGTACAATACTCCTCACAAGTACTCAGTACTTTCTCATGAAGTAAAGTTACACACAATCAGCTCAGTTTTTTGAATAAAGTCATCGGTTCAAACTCACCGCCTACTGTCTTTGTTTCTATTGCTAATCCAGGGCCTCGTTTACATAGATCCAAGGTTCAAATCTCCTTGGCTTGACAGCGCAATCATCATGGGCAATTCCTCCAAGTGTGGTGCAAATCTCATGCACAACTGATGTCGCCACTGATAGCTAACTCCACCCTTTCATCTACCTCTTTCACTGGTCTCCACTGAACTGATCATGCACTGTAGTGAACTGATGTGTTCTTGAGTTGAATAATGAGTTACTAATTAATGAATGAAATAATATTTAATTCACTCCACTCATAACTAATTGATTAGCTAGTTAAACTAATCTCAACTAGTTCAACTAAAATAAACAGAACACAACTCCACTATCTGTCTCATTAACTCCACTAAACTTCTGCCACTGAAGTCCTAACTGAAGTCAACCATGCATGATGCCATCAAACCCTTGGGAATAGCGTAATTCCTCTGTCAGATGCATGAGCCACTTCTGTAGCTCGAACTGAAGTGCTCCAAGAGAGTAAACTGAAGTTTATAGTCTAAATATTATTAAGGGTAAATAATATTTGACTTCCCTATTTTAAGGAGAGGCAGTCTAAAAATAGACTTCGACCTATAGGTCCAAAAAATAGAGTCCCATATATTTTTACCAACATGACCAATTCTCCAAGAATCTCATACTGCAATCCCCAGACCATGCTCCATATGTCTAAAAATAGACATAGTCTAAAAATAGATTTTGCGCCAGAATTTGCCTGCGGGCCCACTTAGTGAAGGCGACTTCATTTCACTAAGCTCCATCATCTTGCTGCATTTTCAACATTATGCTCACTCTAGGTTCAAACTTTGAAATCATCTATTTTTGTATATTGCCAAAAATTCTTAGATAATCACTCCAAGGTGTTTGAGACTCCCAAAGACCTCCCACCGATTCATGATTATGATCATGCTATTCACTTGATTCCAGGAAGTGATCCTCTAAACATCAGGCCTTATAGATATCCCTATGCCCAAAAGAGTGAAATTGAATGTATAGTTGTTGAAATGCTAGAGGCTAGTATAATTCAACATAGTCAAAGTTCTTTATCTTCTCTAGTAGCATTGGTGCACAAGAAAGATAGATCATGGTGTATATGCTCGGATTATAGAGAGATCAACAAGCTCACTATTAAAGATAAATTTCCCATTATTTTCATTGATGAATTGTTGGATGAACTACAAGGATCAATTTTCTTCACCAAGTTGGATATTCGTTCAAGATATCATCAAATTAGAATGAAGATTGAAGGCATTCCGAAAACAACATTCAAAATTCATGAAGGTCATTATGAATTTTTGGTCATGGCTTTTGGCCTTACTAATCCACCTTCCATATAATACTAGTGTAGCCCCTTGTTTTTATAGTTTTTTTTTCTAAATTGGTATACTTCTATTATATCATATAGGTCAAATTTTTACATTCATCATCCTCCAGAGTTGGCAAGCCAACTCTGGTGGGAAATTCCAGTTTCAAAACAACAAAAAAGGGGTTGCCCCAGGCGGTGAAAACATCCCATGAAATATGTTCAGTAAACTTGGAATAAGTTGCCCATTTAGGGAAACCAGCCACGTACATACCATGTTTAGACCAAAACCAGAAAATAAGAAGCAACAAAGTGATAGGAAATTGACTGGAACTAAGCATAGAAAGAAGAACCCATATTTTAGGTCGTTGGATTCTTGTCATCCTGAACAGGTGGTTGAAGCGGCTCCTCCACAATTTTGCACACATACTCAGATTCATCGTCCTCCAGCTTGCACACCTAGCCACTCGTCAGGGGAGAGGATGCCGCATGGGCATTCGGTGGAGGAGAGGAGACCGCATGAGCCTCAGTATCAGCGTTGGTGCCATCCTCATCCAAACCCAAGCTGCAACTGCGTTCACTGTTGAAGGCCTGATGAACCGGCAAGGCCACCATATTATGAGGGGTAAAATGGGAGGCAGGAGAGATAGTGGACTTGAAAAGACGCTTTTTGGAGTGGAGACCAGAGGCAGAAGCCTCCATGGAAGGCTTAGGAAGGTGCAATGACAGGCAGGCGATGAGGTTGATGGGGTCCAGGACTTCCGGCTTTGCCTAGTCGACGAAGAAGTTCACAGATATGCCAGAAATGGTAGGAATGGGAGGTGTGGAAGGGAGACCACACCCACCGCCTCTGCGGAAATGCATGCGATGGCGACGGGGCATGGTGGTGGAGCGGGAAGGCAATTGAGGCGATGGGGGATGGACAGCACCGTAGCTGGGAGCTGAGAAATGGAGCAGGGGTCTAGTGGAGGTAGAGGCACATGGAGCAACATAGCTTAGCCAGAGGGAGAATGTAATGTTGGACTGCGCTGCAGGGTGGCCGAATTTATGGTCCATGTATGGCGGGAGAGGATGCAAAGGCGTGTTTGACAAAGTAAATGAGAGTAGGACAGTGTTAATGGTGGAGAGGTGTGAGGACAACGTTGGAGAGCATTCAAGGGTGGTGAATAAAAGCCTCATGCTCCAAGCATTAATCAGGTTTGGATTGCCATGTGCGCCCGCATGAGGAGGACAGCTGTCCAACGTCCGCATGGCCAGGTGGCTCCCAATTTTAATGCACCATAACACCTGCATTCGGGGTATTTTTATTGTTAGTTTAGCCCCTTATTTTTATTATTGTGCCCCATAGAATCCCACTATTATTAATCTTGTTCCCTTAAATTATTATTTTTATATCGAATCTGATTATATTGTGACCCCTTAGAATCCTATATATATAAAGGAGGTTTTTTCATTTGAATCATCTAAGAATTGTTCATTTATGCAATGTAAAGTAGGTTTTCCCCTCGAAGAGGATAATTTATAAGTCGTTAATCTACCTTGTCTTCGATTTTGTGAGTTGGTTGCATAACATTTGGTATCAGAGCTTTGGATTCTAGGGTTTTGCTTCTTCAAACATGTCATCTTGGAATTTTCGCTATAGCTTATTTCTACGAGGCTTCAGAAGCTCAAATTTTGACCACGTGGAGCTGAAATCATGGCGAAATTTGTCTAAAAATTTTAGTTATTGGTTTTCTATATTTTCAGAGATATGATTCGAGGAATTTAGGAATTTTTTAGGCTCCAGAATTTAGTCTAAAATAGGAGACCGAGGGAAAATCATCATAACTTTATCTTCCAGCATCGGATTGGAATTTCTTAAAAATTCAAAGAAACATAATGGATTGTAGTTTCTTGTGTATCAATTTCAGGGTCAAAGGCTGAAACAGGGACACATGGTATTCAATAAAAGTTTTATCTACGAAACCAATCCATAATTAGGTCATTATGGGAGTTCATATAAAAATTTATCTTGAAGAATCCAAATTATGTTTGACCCATGGAATTGGAAAGAAGACTCAGAGGGATACTACAAGACCTAAGTTAAAATATTGGGGATCTGAAATCACAGAGATACATCAGATTGAATATCGAGCTCCTCAAAACCAAGAAAAAAAATGTGTATTTTTTAAAAATTGCATAACTTTTGTTTGAAAAATCAGTTTGAAGTGATTCCAAGGGAATATTGAAGCATATTGGGTTCTAAGATTCCTCCAAAAAATAATTACACACCCATTAATCCCTCAAAAATATTACTATGACACATGAAGAGGAAGAATTGCAACATGATATATCAAAATTATGAGACCAAGTTCAACAAATTTCGCTCTCACAAAGAGTAACCAAAAATGAAATGGAAGCTAAGATAGATGGTATGGAAGCTAACATGGATGGAATTAAGGATGGATTAAGAGCAGACATGGAAGGTTTAAAGGATGGTCTAAGAGAAGACATGGAAGGTATGAAGGAAGGTCTAACAAAGTCGCTACAAGAAATGCTTCCTAATGGCGAAATGTATTAGATGAAACTCATGATGAGAACAAAAAAAATGTTAGTCATGATTTCATAGCCTCTAACGTTGGATTGAATATCCACTATATTACAAAGATCGATATGAGGAAGTTTTATGGCAAGGATCTGGTAACATGGATACTACAGATGGAGCAATACTTTGATCTCCATAATGTGCAACACACACAAAAGGTACGGATTGAAACTTTATATTTAGAACCCAATTAGTTTGTATGGTATCGATGTATTTGTTCTAGTAAACCACTTGTCACTTGGTCAAATTTTACATAGGAAATGATAACACATTATGAGGACACAAAGAGCAACACCTTCTTTACCCAATTGATAAATCTCAAAAAAAAGGGTTCAATGGCGGAGAACATTGAGGACTTCCAAAAATTGAATATAAGGGTAAATGATGTTCCAGAGGAACATAGCATTGATGTCTTCATAGGGAATTTAAAGGATAACATCAAACATGTAGTTGGCCTTTGGGAACTTGATTCATTGAATAAGGAATTCAGGTTGGAAAGAAAAATTGAAAACAAAATTATGGCGACAAGGAAGCTTACCACTCACAACTATAAAGATGGAAGTGTTGCTACTCCTAGCCTTCTACAATGTACAAGGTTTACACCAAAACAGTTGGAAGAAAAAATAGCAAAAGAGCATTGTTACAGTTGTGATAGAAAATACAATAAAGGTCATAAGTGTGCAGAGAAGAAATTATTTTACATAGATTGTGAAGAGGAGGAAGAAAAGGAACAAGAAACTTCGAAAGAAGAGGACATACACCAGGAACCAACCCTAGAGAAAGAAGGAATGAATCCAAACATAACTTGTAATGCATTGGAAGGAATTAGCACTCCTCAAACTCTCAAGATAGAAATACATATGAAGAAGAAAAGGCTAATAGTGATGATTGATTCGGGTAATACCCATAATTTTATTCATTGTTAGATAGCCAAGGAATTGAATTGATTCCTATATCTAACACCAGAGTATCAAGTGATGGTTGCAAATGGAGGAACTATAAATTGTTCTAGAAAGTACCATAATATTAAGCTAACCATGGGGGAATATGTATTGAATAGTCAAATGTTTTCCATTCCAATGGTTGGTGTTGATGTTGTTCTAAGAGTCCAGTGGTTACAATCTTTGGGTACGATAGCTTTCAATTTTCAAGAAATTTTCTTAAAAAAAAATTGGGAAGAAAAGGAAGTTGAATTAATGGGTATCGAAGGGAAACCAGGAAAATAAATCAGCTCTAATGGCATGACAAAGCTTCTAAAGAAAGAGCAATGGGGTGTAATTGCAAAATTATTCTCACTGGATGTTCAAACATCGAACTCGTCTATTTCTCCATATCTCCAAAAATTCTTAGACAATCATTAGAAGATATTTGAGACTCCCAAAGGCCTCCAACCTATTCGTGATCATGATCATTCTATTCATTTCATTCGAGGAAGTGTTCCTCCAAACATCAGGCCTTACAAATATCCCTATGCCCAAAAGAGTTAAATTGAATATATGGTTGCAAAAATGCTAGATGTCGGTATAATTCAACCTAGTCAAAGTTATTTCTTTGCTACAGTAGTATTGGTGCATAAGAAGGATGGATCATGGCACATGTGTCTGGATTATAGGGAACTCAACAAGCTCACTATTAAATATAAATTTCCCATTCTTTTCATTGATGAATTATTGGATGAATTTCATGGAGAAATTTACTTCACCAAGTTGCATATTTATTCATGATATCATCAAATTAGAATGAATATTAAAGGCATTCTGAAAACAACCTTTAGAACTCACGAGGGTCATTATGAATTTTTGGTCATGCCTTTTGGCCTTACCAATGCACCTTCTATATTTATTTTTTTTATGAATTCCATTTTCAAACCCTTCCTTAGAATATTTATGTTAGTATTTTTTGATGATATACTAATCTACAACAAGTCTTGGAAGGATCATGTTCAACATGTTAACATGGTGCTCAAACTATTGGAGGAGAAACAATTATATGCAAAAACCTCAAAATTTTTCTTTGGAGTACAAGATGTGGAATATCTGGGTCATATTGTATCTCATGAGGGTGTTAAGGTAGACCCTAACAAAATTAAATCCATTAAGAAATGGAAAATACCCACAACCATAAAGCATCTGCGAGGATTTCTTGGGCTGACAGGGTATTATTGAAAGTTTGTTAATAATTATGGGAGAATAGCAGCGTATATAAAAACATTACTAAAGAAAGAGCCATTTTCTTGGGCTCCAGAAGTAACTAAGGCCTTTGAACATCTTAAAGAAGCAATGTGCCAAGCACCAGTCTTAACCAAGCCAGACTTCACAAAAACCTTTATTGTGGAATGTGATGCCTTAGGAAATGGAATTGGTATTGTTTTAATGCAAGAAGGAAGACCCATTTCTTTTTAAAGTCGTCCAATCAAAGGAAATTATTTACCAAAACCTATTTATGAGAAGAAAATGTTGAAAATACTACATGCGATAAAGCAATGACGACCTTACCTAATGGGAAGACACTTCAAGATAAAAACATATCATGATAGTATTAAAATGTAACGACCCATAATTAAATATGAAAATTAATTATATCAATTACATTATTTATAATCAACACACAAATTGTTAACTAGTTAGCATAGAAATTTTAGAAACACAAGTAAAGACGACTTACCTGTAACGATGATATTCCTTATCTGAGACTTTGAAGTTGAATGCTATTTGAATAATGCTAACCGTAACAAATATTTTGGGGACAACTCTCCACCCAATCGTAGGCTACGCTGCACATAATATTTCTACAATTGGCCACTGCAGAGCCCTCAATCAACGTACTATTGCTAGGGAATCCTTTGTCTCACAATACCTTTCTTCCAAGAGAATGGATTAAGAAATAATAAATCTCATTTTCCTCAATGTCTATTAAATAGACCAAACAATGCAAATGGAACCGCATGCACACATTACTCGTGTCAACATGCAACATTTATTTATTTATTTTAAGTTTTACTTAATTTAATGTTTCTCTTAATTCAACTCTTTTTTATTTTATTCATTTTTAATTTTTGTTAACTTTACTTATTTTTATAGTTTTCTTAGTTCAACTCTTTTATATATTTATATTTAGGACTCCAGTTTATTATTTACAATTTTATTTATTATTATTCTTTTTATTATTTATTATGTATTGAATATTATTGACTTATTATTTATTTACTATTTATTTTAATGTTTTTTTTTTCCATAGAAAAAAAAATCGAACTTTCTATTATAAATAGATAGTCACATAGCATATGCATAGAATTTCTGATCAACTCCATTTCTCCTTCTATTCGAAGAAGAAAAGTAGTCTCAACTGCTTTGAATACCTGAAGGGTATCACGAAAGTGGCTTGTCCAAAAATAGCCTTAAAATGCGCAATCATTCAGTCACATGTCCCGGCTTTAAACCGAAACAGAGATGGTGATGAGAATGATTACGTGCCTGCAGAAGCCGAGGCTTCCTTTCCATAACAAAAACAGAGGAAACCGACAATAAAAACTATCCCGGTCTCCTGTGATAAAATAGTTATCCAAAAGAATCCCAAGACCTCCTCAGTGAGGAAAACAGTCCTGTGACTCACCAAAAGTTTGTGTAGCAGTTTTAATGTTTGTTTCAAACCATTAAAAAAAAAAAAAAAAAACACATAGCAATAAAGACATCAGAATATATACACAAAAGAAGCAAGAGTGATATGTTATCCAAAAACAGGCTGTTCCAAAGGATGAAAAACCCCGTTTTCCATCTCTGTCACTGTCCAGGTCCCCATAGCTTGTTCAGAACCTTCTTTAGATAGGCGGTCTGCGTCCTGGTTCCATTCCCTGTAAATGTGGAAAATAGTGATCTCAGTGAAATAACATTTGATCCGAAAAATCTCTTTAAGCAAAGGAAGCAAAAAATAATTCCTGCATTGTTGAGTCCCATTAAACCATTTCACAATATTCATAGAATCTCCAAAGATCTGAATCTTCCTCAATTGTCTTAGAGTCAACCAACAGAGAAGGTAATGTAAGGCTTTGAGTTCAGCGAAATGAATTGTCCCTTGTCCAAGACCAACTGATGCTCGCAGGGACTTGTTTGGGGATAAATGGATGACCAGACCAACTCCACACCGCCCATTGATTTCAGAAGCTCCGTCAAAGAAAGCCCAAGGAACCCCTTCCCTGATATGTTCTGGCTGAATGAAATGAGGTGGGGCAGGACCAGATGATGTTGGGATATTGTCGTAGATGGTCGCACCTTCCACAGCCAGTCGGCTAATTGGGAAAGGAAGATCTTGGAAGATTACCCGTTTTATTGCAATCCAGGTGCCCTAGGAAATCAAGAGAGGAATCGTATGATCTTTGTCATCAGGAGCCTCCTCCCACCACCGGGTCCAAGCTTGTTGGATATTTTCTCCTTCCCATCTGACCGGGGTTTTAATGAGCCTTAAATATTCGGCCCAAAGACTTACATTAAAGGGGCAGTTTAGAAAAATATGAAGGGTGGTTTCCTCCCTGGATTTGCATAAAGAGCACCAACCCATAACTATTTTCCCCCTCTTTTGAAGAAAATCCCATGTTGGCACTTTATTCTATAAGATACACCAGAAAAATGCTTAGTATTTGCTGAAAATTTCAGCTTCCAGATTAGTTTAGACCACTAGGCAGGGGCCTCCCACCCCTGTTGGGACATCAACCATTTATATCCCATCTTCGGAGAGTAGAATCTAGACTGTGCATGTACCCATCTGAGCTCATCCCTTGAATTAGTAATCCTAACAGAGGAGTTTTTCAAGTCCAAACAGAAAAGCCTCCATTCTTCCATCCATCTTTCTTCAAGGTGAAGATCAGTTCCTGTAAGCCATCCTTGCCTCAGTAAAGATGAGGACATATGATCAGCCACCTGACTAAGGTTGTGGAAGCCCCTATCATTTAGAAAGGTTACCAAATCTTAAGACAGGGAAAACCTTGCTGAACACCCGACCCATGGGTCACGCCCAAGCCTCACCTGGACTCCATCCCCCACATTCCATGCTAGACCCTGTTCAATGGTTTGGATAGAGGCCACCACAACCTTCCATACCACAGAGGAATTTTTTGAGGATTTTAGTGGCCTGCAGACCCATTCGAGCATGGAACCCTATTCATTGTATTTCCTTTTTGTAACAGACGACCAGAGCGAATCAGTCGATATAAGTCACCAGGCCAGTTTGGCTGCTAGAGATTTCGAGAAATAGGGAAGATTCTTGATACCCCAACCTCCCCATTCCTTGGGTCGAATGATTTTGTCCCATTCTACCCAAGGGGTAACATGTTCCACTTTGGAACCAGCCCATATAAATTTACTACAAAGTTTGTATATGCTGGCTAGAATACCTTTAGGGACCCATATAAGACTAGCCCAGTACACTGGGATTGCCATTAAGACAGATTGATTAAAAATAGCCTCCCTACCCTTGAAAGCCATTTGTGACTCCAGTGATTTAGCTTTTTTTCAATTTTAACAAGAAGCCACTTCCAGTCCTGGATCTAGTATTTATCAAGCTTGAGGTGGAACCCAAAATATTTAAAATTATCCTGTATGGATTTAATTTCAAAATGCAGGAGGGCTTCAATTCTACCCACCTCCTTTATAGACATACCCGAGTTGGTTAGGGTCGATTTTTGTTCATTTATTTTGAGACCTGTTGCCTTCAAAAAAGGATCTAGGATACTCTTAAGGGTTCGAAAATCCTCCATGATTCCATTGCTAAATAGAAGGATATCATCTACGAATAGCAGATGAGTGACCCAGAGATTAACCGCAACTTCTATTCCTTTTAGCTCACCTTGTCTCTTTGCTTTGTGAATCATTAAGCTAATTCCCTTAGTAGCTAACAGAAAGAGCAGGGCGAGAGAGGGCACCCTTGCCTTAAGCCTCTCTCAAGATTGAAGAAAGAAGTAGCAGCTCCATTTATCAAAATTGCAATAGAGGATGAGGTAACACAGCTCATGACCCATCTGACAAAATCGAATCTGAAACCAAGGTGAGTCAACAAAAGTCACAAATACATCCAACTTATTTTGTCGTTGGCATTTGAAAGGTCAATTTTTACAATTGCCCCTTTCTTACCACTTCTCTTAAGACTATGAAGAGATTCTTGAGCGACTCCCACTGCTTCGTGAATCTGTCTTCTGTCCAAAAAGCCAAATTGTTCAGGGGAGATATGCTTGGATAAAAAAGGTTTAATCCTTGAGGCAATGACTTTTGAAATAATTTTTTAGACACAAGTACACAAAGAAATGGGCCGAAAGTCATCAAAGGAGTCGGGATGATCGGATTTGGGAATCAAGGCTAGGAAGGTTGAATTGAAGGGTTGATAGATAGACCCTGAGCTCCTAGACTCCTCCACTATAGCTACCAGCTCATCCCCAATAGTTTCGAAAAAGTGCTGGAATAATTCTACTGTCCATCTATCCGGTCTTGGACTTTTTTCCCTCTACATAGCCTTAAGAATGTCCTCCACCTCCTGCTTAGAAATAGGTTCCATGATGGCATCATTACCCTCTCCATCAATGTAGCTAGGGAAAAAATGGGCCACTCTAATTACTTCTGCTATAGAGACTTCCACAGGAGCTCTAAATAGAGCTTTAAAATGATTTATACCAAGGGTCGCTAGTTATTCAAAGGATTTGGCCATTTCACCATCCTCCTTTGGGAGTTCCCAAATGGTATTTGAGTTTTTTCGGCCTTTTGCATAATTCTGGAAGAACTTTGTATTTTCATCTCCTACTTGCAACTAGATGGCTTGGTTTTTAAACCGCCAACTTTCTTCCCTAAGGTGAAGAATTTTCCTACGAGAGGCTTCCAACTCCTTAATTCTTGCCCTTGACTCCAAAGAGGCATAACCGGCGCTTTCTGGGTCTTCCAACCTTTCCAATTTAGAATTTACCTTCTTGAGTTCCTCCTCCTCCTATAATTTCTTCTAGAGGGCCCATTCTTTGGTGGCACACTTGATTCTCTTGAGGTTGTTCATAAAAAAGGAACTTCTATTGTCCTCATGACTGAAGTTGTCCTTCCTCCATGTAGCATGAAAAAGACTATTATAAGATTCATCCTTCAACCAAGAAGAATTGAATTTGAACGGGATTCCCAGTTTCTTTTCGTCACCTTTCATTTCCAGAAAATTTGGGAAATGGTCAGAAATACCCCCCTCCCTGACCCAGTGTCTGTAGACCAACAATTTCTCCACCCAAGCTTCACACAAAAGAAAACGATCCAGCCTTTTTCCCACCCAATCAGCCCCTACTCGTCGATTCTCCAAGTAGGCCGAAGTTTAAGAAGGGGGACATCCACCAGATGAGATATTGCCAATTTGTTCCAGAAAAACTCAGAGAGGGGATCCGGTCTGGCTGAAGCCCCCCATGATTCAGATTCCCCCAAGGATAAATTCAGGTCTCCATCAATTATCAGATTTGGGTGGGAGAGGCAAGAAGATCTAAAAAAAGAGGTCCAGAAGCGTTCCTTGTCTGCGCAAGGTCCATAAATTTTCAAAGAGAGGAAAGAGAGGCTCAGTTCATTTGAGAAGAGTGCCATAGCCAAACAATTTTCTGAACCCCAGGAGGATATTTCTCTTAGCTTCCTCGAATTATATCCTGAAGCCACACCCCCAGTTCTGCCTGTCGCATCAAGATCATGAAAAACCCAGCCAGGCATCGATTTAGAGAGAACACTGATCACTTCATCCCCTTTCCCCGAAGTTTCCTGCAACATAATGACATCCGAATTTTGGGAGCGAATAAGTTCTCTAAAAGTTAGCTTTTTTGGCTGGCTAGCTAAGCCCTTGCAGTTGAAAGATAGAAAGATCATTAGATACCTTGGGGGGTGGCCGCTCTACTCTAAGCACCCTAGGGATTGACATCTTCCTCCCATCAGCTATGTCGACAATTGCCTTTAGCTGGGCCTTGGACAGGTTGGATTTTCTTCCCCTCAACTTCCTTGGACCACATGCCACAGGGTCCGAAGCAAGCCCTCCTACAACCATCCCTTTCCCTTTTCGATTGGTCAAAGGTCTAAGGTTATAAGGAGGGTTTTTAGGAACAGGAGCCTGGGAACTGGGGGGGCCAAGTCAACCTCAGAGGGGGAAAGGACAGGCTCATAGGAATTTGGGACAGATAGGATGACACTGTCTAAAGATGAATTAGAAAGATTTAAGACAGAGAGATCATTAAGAATCTGCCTGGAAGGACCAGGCCCAGTGAAATCAGACATAGAGTAACAAACAGAGGAGCATAAGGAGAAATGAGGAAAAAGAGACGTACCTACCTGAGATGCCCCAACAAGTTCAGAAACTGGGAGGGGAACCAGGGAGGTCACCAGAATATCTGGAGGTGGGGAGGAAGTGATAACACCCACCGCTTGATCCTGCACCAAGGTCTCCACACTTTCTGGGATCTTTGCCTGCTCAATAGGGTGTAAGAAATCCTCCTGCTCCTGACCCTCCTCTTCATTCAAAGAGGCACCCTCTTGCTTGCAAGGTTTCTTCTGTCTATGACATCATCGATGGCCTAGAGGGCACTCCTTCGCCAGGTGCCCATACTTACGACAACGATTACAACAAAAAGGGAGGTTCTCGTAGTCTAGCATATGCAGAAATTCTAGGTCCCTGTACTTCAGTGTCATTGCATCCGCCAAACCCTCTTTGGGATTAATACTGACCAGGATCCGTGCCACACTCCAATCCCTAGATTGAATATAGGATTTTTCCACCTCCAAAAAATTTCCCAGGGTATTTCCTATGGAAATGAAAACAGAATCTGTCCAAAACTGCATAGGGAGGCCAGGGAGTTTGACCCATACCAGGGAATCCACCATATTTTCTTTCTGTGCATCAAATAAGGGGGTCCATCGACGGAAGAGGATTGGTCTCTTTCCAAAGAACCAATTCCTACTCAGAACCCAATCCACTTGATCTTTGCTATCGAATCTGATATTGAACCATCCCCTAGCCAAATTTTTGATCTCTATGGGCTGACCTAGGGCTTCTTTCCATTCATTAAGGACCCAGTCAGAAATATAATCCATCGAATACTTTCAACCTCTCACTCTTCCAACCAAAATAGTTTCTGAAGCTTTCATGGCTTGCTCTACATTGATGTCCACATGCAATAGGCCTGTTGTCTTTCTTCTTGATGGGTTTTTGTTTTTTCCTCTTACCACCCACCACTTCCTTGTTTCCCTCCCCCTCTCTAGTAGATTTAGTAATAGGAGCATTCGTCCCAGCGAGCTCAGGCGACCTTGGTCGCCTTCCTTCATAATCTTTTGGACCCTCTTCTTCCTCCCGCCCTTCCTGCTGTACCCTAGACTCAGGGCCTACCCCCTTGTGTAGATCTATCCCTTTATTTTTGGATGTCGAGGCCTGGGGAAGTCTGTCTACTACTTCATTCGAGGAAACACGAGACTGGCTATGTAGCGGAGCCGCCCCCAAAGGTGCGCTTAAAACCGGCCCACCCCTGCCCTGTGAAAACCCTAGAGCATGAGGCACAAAAGGCACGGAAACACCAGTAGGAAGGGGACCCTGACCCAGCACAGACTTACGAAACCCTACTGGATTACCCTTAGAGAATCCTCCCAGAGATTCTCTTCCAGGGAGTCTCTCTTTGCCTAAGGCTTTGAAGCCTGCAAGTCCTTGAAATTCGTAACTACTTACAATATCCTCAAGCCCACTAGTGAGAACAGGGAAAAAAGGGTTACCTTGAGTCGCCACAGGAGAAAAAAGTCATGGAGTTTGCAGAACCGTTCTATCCCTGCCTTCGGACACAGGAATATGCTCTCGAACCAGTTCAGGGAGAAGCCCCGCCCTCCAACACTTGCTCCAAGTACTCTGAAGGGTTTCCTCTAGAAAACCTACCCCAGATGGTAGCCCTCCAGCAGCCACTTCCTCGCTAAGAACTTGTAGGTCCGCGTGGTTGGGAAAGAAGAGTTTGAGGTTTTTCTCAGAAACATCATGCCCCCAACACGTAAGGAGATCTTCCGACGCTAGCTCAAGCTCTACCAACTCGCTGTCAAAACCCATCTCTACTGCCAGCAACGCTTCTTACACTGACACGGTGAAAATGCCAAACCCACTCCAGAGTAGAAACCCTAACAACAAAACACCGTCACAGGGAACATGAACGGCCGATTTTGGTAAACCCTATTGTTTTAGCTGGTTAATCAACACCCGTAATGTTGGCCACGATGCAGAAGCCTTGAGGGGAGTGTCGTATGTCCCAGGAGTTGAGTCAAATTCTGAAACGGGCGTACGCCTGTCACATCAAGAAGAACCCTGCCAGAACCAGATGGCCTAAGGCCGAGGCCTGAAGACTTTAGGGTTTCCATCTCCTTCGATCATTCTTGATAACCTGTGTCATGTCCTACAAATTCTTCTCTTGAAAGTAGCTTTTAGTTATATGTTATGGTGTCTAGAAAATACATATACCCACTATGTTCCTATTTATTTTAATGTTATATTGTATTATTTATTTTTTATTTTATTTTTATTTTTATTTATTATTATTATTAGGAGACATTACATACTCCCCCTCTTTAAGGAACTTTGTCTCGAAGTTAAGTTGAATCATTTAACATTTTATTTATTTAGTTATGTATTACTTCATGTTTACCCAACACCCTCTACTGAAATAGTATAACTAGCAGGCATCGAAATTTTCCACAATGCCTGGTAAATCCCAAGGAATATATGTCCCTTTTCCCACTTTTAGAACCAAGCATAAGCCTCATCTGTATGTACCATAGCCGAAGGCTCACGCTTGGCTCAAACCTCATCTGCCCCAAGGCAGGGACTCGACTCAGTTGTCCATGCAGTAGTACTCCATGCATCTCAAAAGGCTAGCCCACTCCATCCACACTCACTAAGGTGCATAGACCCAGGAATCGAAGTCCTTACACCCCCACCAGACTTTGGCATCCCAATCCAATACTAGGCACTTGGCCTCCTCAAGATGGTCCCATAGCCCCTCAAGAGCTATTCATCAAGATATATACAAGACAAAGGAACCACTGGAATATTTAATGGTTATGGAGTTTGTCCCCAGCCCATATGGTGTTACATATTATCCCTCATAGGTATGGGCTCCCATGAGATCATTAAATAATTTGTCTCTCTCAACCCATTTGTGAAGTTCTTGTCGGTCACCACATCTAAACATGCATCCAATGCATTAGTTATAATCATAACATCATAAAAAATAATCCACATTTCATCTCTTTCATGTCATCATCATAACCTAACATCATTGTTTATCACGACATTCTGAATAGTAAATAACTGCATACTCATGCATGTCATAATATCTGCATGCAATTACCACATGATTCTCATCATAAAATACCCTCATAAATTATAACATCAATACATCAACATCATGATATCACATAATAAATTAACCACATGTCAATATACCTCATATCAGAACATCATAATTCCTATGCTACATTATGAATATGATATCTCTCATGAGCATACAACATCATTATCGAACAACTAAATAAATAAGAACCACACGTGCATCATTACCCTCATATTGTCATATCATGAAACATCATCAATACGAGAATCATCTCAATACTTATCAAATATAGAACAATAATACACTATAAGCATTTTTATCATGATTTATCAAAAAATTTAATTTCATTTGCTTGCATAAACATTGAATACCAACTATGAACTAAGATTATTCAATATCCATCTAGGAGCTAGGTTTCCTCATCAACACCATTAGAATTTTGTTTTCAACAATATTCCAATTGCTTTCAATAATCATTTCCTCTTCTTTCAATAAGAAAGTTCAAATTTACCGGATAGGCATAGCCACACTATCAATGTGTTATAGTTTTGATACAGTCTCTTTACTTGCAAGTTTCACCATCTAAAGGCGTAATCTCTAGTTAAGTTATTAATGGTCTTACCACCATTCATTAAATCACTTTTTCATTTCCAATACATTGACTCATTTAATCCAAATACATAACTCATCAATGACATAACAACTTCTTACCCTTCATTGTTTGTTTTTCTTTAGTCTTTAAGCCTCAACTTATCTCCTTTACCAATGGTAAAAAAAAAATATTATCTTTAATATTTACCTTTCACTTTTGGCTTGTCAACACTACGATTGATTTAAAATGTGAAGCATTGAACCACTATTACCCTTATCATCCACCAAATCATTTTATGTGCTTTGTTTGCTTGGTAACTTCTATTGTTTGTCATTTCTCACCAATTACAAGTATTCACAACTTCCAATTTTGAGACTTTAATATTATATAATTCATCACCATGACCCTTTCCACTCGCCCTTACTCATCATTCATGTCGCTAAATCCATTTAGCAATAACCTTAAGAGTTATTGTCATATAAGAGAAACACTCCACTCATCACATAAATTGGCCCTAGCCTTTATTGCATCTTCACCTGGCACTTACATGCCATTCATTAGGTATACACCCCATGGGAGTCATATGAGCTTCCATTATTTACTCCAGTTTTGCAATCCCATAGTGTGGTTACTCTATTTGTGTACCATGACCAAATATCCATAATCTTAACTAGTTATGAGAACATTTATTTATGATAAGTTGCTTCTCTTTTTTTTCTCTTTTTTTTTTTGACTTGTGTTATTTTCACTAATCATGATCGTTTTTCTTCATTTCCTTCCCACAAGCATCCATGGGTTTGTTACTTTATTTAATCCATCTATTCCATATTGTTGTTATTCAATGTGGCACCTTATCTAACTATTAATAAAAGTCGACTAGGTAGGAGATTATTTCATTTATGCTTAGGTATTTCCTCTTTCCCCATCTTGTCTTCTTCTTTCCATCTCATAGTGTTGATTTGGTTAGTGTCATGATACTATATGTAGTGTGTTAAGGTTTCTCTTACCATTTTTACTTTTATTTTTCAAATGTTTGTTGACATAGTTCTTTTACTACCCTTCTTCCATTCCTTAGAAGTGACGTCCTCTGAGCAAACATTAACTATGAATTCGATCACCTATAGCTCAATAATACTCTAAATACATCTTACAATTTGTTATCTTTAGATATGGTTTACCATACTCAAATCGAACCATATCCCTAAAATTCTTTAGATATTGATTTTACCTTTTTAGTTCCATTATAAAGCAATGACTACATGTTAGAAGGATGTTTATTTAAAAAGTGAGATATATAGGTGAAATAAAATTCTCCCTTTATTAAATTATTATTCATTATATTTTTTTATTAATATAGATGCATAACCCTTACTAAAACATCCCTTACTTTATCATTTCACGTTATTCAAAACTATCACTCATTATTGATCTAAGACTTTTTATTACTATTATGATGATATCTATATTAAAATTAATTATTTCATTATATAAACAAATATAATTAGCAATTATATATCCAAATTTCAATATAATTATTTAAAATATTAAGCACCATATAAATCATAAAATTAATTTAGCATTACACATATTTATAAATGATTATACTAATTTAGCATTACACATATTTTTACTACCTAAGCTACGATTAGTATGGGTATAGAAGTATATGATTACGGCGGATTCAATTACCTACCTTGTAGGTATTGGTTGGGGTTTTTGTGTGTCATTGTGTTATACATATGACAATATAAAAACAATTAATAATAGAAAAAATCAATTTTCAAACTTCATTACCTAACCACTTTTCTTAACTTCCACTTTACATTACTTAGAGCACGTACCGTATACTCCCTTGTCCCTGGTCCCTTGTCCCTTGGCATTTTTTTTTCCTTAATCTTTAAGGCACGTTGTTCAGTGACATTAAGATATGGTGGTATATTAATCTTTGATTGGGTGTTGTGTATGACTCCAAAGCGGGCCCATATGTCATGGAAAAGGCTCAAGTCGAAATTCATTGAAGGGGTGTTGTGTATTAATATGTAGGTTGTGTTAGTCTTGATTTCTCTTGGACACGATAATAATAATAAAAAGGTTGAGACATGATTTAGTTTGACATTAAATATGAACTCAAAGTCTTATTTTGTAATATCATAAAATAATATATTATAATATGGACACCATAGTCGTTTGGCTCATGTTTTAAAGGTATCTGTATTCTCTGTTTGGGAATCTTTTATTCTCAAAGCGAGAATCTTTTATTCTAAAAACGTCTCGCACTCAAAGCGAGAATCTTTTATTCTAAAAATAAATAAATAATATACATGGAGTATTTATGAGAACCCTAATTAAGTATTTTTTTAACATGACATGTAATTACCAAAACTAGTTGTGTTGATTTTAATTTCACCATAAACAAAATTATAGATAAATATAATTAAGTATTTTTCTTATCTTTTACATAGAGGTCACACAGAGTGGAAACCCGCTCTGATACCATATGTAATGACCCAGAAATAAATATGCAAATTAATTATATCAATTATATGATTTATAATCAACACACAAACTATTAATTAGCTAGCATAGAAATTTCAGAAACACGAGCAGAGACGACTTACCTGTAACGATGATATTCCTTACTTCAGACTCCGAAGTTAAATGCTATTTGAATTATGCTAACCACAACAAAGTTATTGGGGACAACTCTCCACCCAACCATAGGCTTAGTTGCACATAATCTTTCTACAACTGGCCACCCCCGAGCTCTCAATCAATGTACTACTGCTAGGGAATCCTTTGTCTCACAATACCTTTCTCCCAAAAGAATGGATGAAGGAACGATGAATCTCCTCTTCCTAAAACATCTATTAAATAGAATAAACAATGGAAAGAGAACCACATGCACACATTCCTTGTGTCAACATGCAACATTTATTTATTTATTTTAAGTTTTACTTAGTTTAATATTCCTTTTAATCTTGCTCTTTATTATTTTATTCCTTTTTACTTTTGGTTAAATTTACTTATTTTTATAGTTTTCTTAGTTTAACTCTCTTATATATTTTTATTTAAAACCCCAGTTTATTATTTACTATTTTATTTATTTATTTATTATTCTCTTGATTATTTATTATGTATTTACTATTATTGACTTATTATTTATTTACTACTTATTTTAATATTATATTATATTATTTATTTGTTATTTATTATTTTTATTATTATTAGGGGACATTACAATATTATCTTCAGAAGAGCAGCAAAAATGGGTCACAAAGATGTTGGGTTATGACTTTGAAATCATCTACAAACAAGGGAAGAAAAATGTTATTGCATATGCACTCTCAAGAAAGGATGCGGATGTGGAAACATTGCTTTCTGCCATTTCTATTATCGAACGAGATTTGATAACCAAATCAAGGGATGAAAGGAAGAATGACGAAGAAGTGTGGGCACTCATTTAAAAGTTGCAGCAAGATCCCAGTACATCTCATACATTTAGTTGGAAAAATGATACATTATGGTACAAAGATCGCTTATATATTTTTAGGAATTACCAACTCAAACAAAAGATTATTTTGGAATTTCACACCTCTGCCTTAGGAGGGCACTCAGAATTTTTTAAAACTTACCACAGGGTCAAGAAGAATTTTTTTTGGGATGGCCATAGATATGATATTCAAAAGTTTATGGTAGAATGTTTAGTTTTCCAACAAAATAAAGTTGAGACAATTAAGACCTTAGGTTTGTTACAACCTTTATCCATTCCAAGCGTAAAATTTGGGAGGAGGTTTCAATGGATTTTATCATAGGTTTACCCAAGTCCAAAGGAAAGAGTGTCATCATGGTGATAGTTGATAGACTTAGTGATCCAACATATTTTGCTTAACGATGCATTAAGAATTACATATAACAAAGCATGTTAACCATAAAAACTTAAAGTGCACATAAGTGAAGAGAAGAAGAATGTAAAATCATGAAAATATGACACTAGGAATTGATTACTGAGTTCATCAAATTTAGACTACGTCTTCGGGAACTGCTCAATAGCGGGGAGGCCTTCATTCATTAAGTGGAAAGAAGAAGAAGAAGAAGTACAAACAAAATTACATAAATGACCCTTATACCTCTAATCTGAAAAATGGCCAAAAAATGGAGAGTCCAGCTGTAGAAACGGACATCACCATTGAATTCCTGTCGCCAAGAGGTGTAGAATCAACATAAAATTTGTCCAAAACTAGCACTTGCAAGTTCTGCACACCAGGGAATCTTTCTGATGCCCTCAAGATTCTTGGGCAAGGTTCTACCCCTCTGTTCTACTCGTGGTTCCGCTCCTAGTTTCTCTTCCATGCCTGTGCTCTGCAAGAGGTGGCTTTTATCCCGTTTGGTTGGTAGACCTTTCAAGGTCCAGCAGTTTGGAAAGTTGGTAAAATGGGTAAATGGTTGAGGGGGGGTCGGGGGATCAAATCTTGCCCCTCCCCATTTTAGTACTCCATTGCGCGTTATGTTTTTTTTTGTGTTATTTTGGGACCGCCTGCTTGGGGGCAGCCATGGGGGCCGAGCGAGTTCGACCCCCGTCAGTCTCGTATTCCACGTTGCCTCTGAGCGGTTTTCAATATATACACATATAGCCATAGGGGTAGGAGATTACGCCAGGGGTGGCCCACCTCCCCACCTCCATTTTAAAATATATCTAACTGTCACTAGGAGGGGTGGCGAGGGTGACAGCCCAACCGCCCAACAAAATTTAATTTTGGTATATAGTTATGGTGGGTGGAGGGGTTGGTGGCCCGCCACCTATATATATATATATATATATATATATATATATATATATATATATAGGTGGCGGGCCACCAACCCCTCCACCCACCATAACTATATACCAAAATTAAATTTTGTTGGGCGGTTGGGCTGTCACCCTCGCCACCCCTCCTAGTGACAGTTAGATATATTTATATATATATATATATATATATATATATATATATTTAGTTATAACTATAGAAAATTTTCCAAATCTTCTCGAAAATGGAGGTTATTGGGATTTTTAACCATACTACAAATTCGCTCGGAAAACTTGTCGGATTCTACAAATTTGTTGCCTCCTTAAGTTTGCCACATGTGTCTGCTTCAAGCAAGTCAACATAGACAAGGGTAAGAAGCAAGTCGAGGGTTTGAAGATTCCCGGATCTTCAGCTGCCGGAAGCCGCACCAAGGCTAATGACTCGATCCCTAACGATCGCACAGTCAATCCGCTGAATGGAACTGCAAGAAAACCAGAAACAAGCAATGAACAACCTTTACAGGAAGATGATCCGCAGAAAGGAGCAACAGATCTGAACAACGATGCGCATAGTAGCCCCGATCCGAATCGATCAAGGGAATCTGGGGAAATTGGCAACCACCCGAAATACCAGAGCCCCTGCAAACCGAAGGCTCTTGACAGCCTCAGGGTGGTCATTAACGACCCATATCTGCAAGATTACCGGGATCACATGTCCGTTCACGCGGTGATCTGCAAATTCATGGGGTTCTGGCCCAGTGAAAAAGCACTCTGTCATTGGATCAAGCATGTCTGGAAGCCAAGAGGAGAAGTGCAGCTTCACTTGGGCGCCAAATTTTTTCACAGTTGTTTTCGCGAATTTGGAGGATAAGGACCGGATCTTCGAGGGGGGACCATATTTTTACGCCTCCGCAGGTCTCTATATGAGACCCTGGAAACCCAACTTCGCTCCTGAACAGGAAACGTTCACACAAGTACCGGTCTGGATCCGGCTATTTTCTCTGCCAATAGATTATTGGAGACCAACAGCATTAGAACAGATTGGTAACACTTTGGGAACGTTTGTCCGTGCTTCTGAAGCCACTCTTCAAAAAAGGTATACATCCTATGCTCGCATCTATGTTGAAATGGATGTTTCCGGGTCCCTGCATGAGGGGCTATGGTTGGAATATAGGGACGAAGCCTATTTTCAGACCATTGACTATGAGCAGATACCCTTCAGGTGCCGGAAATGTCACGAACATGGACATCTAATTCGAGACTGCCCTCAAAATAAACTGGCCAAGAATCCTAAAGAGAAATCCACCCTGGCTTCGGATGGATTCCTCCGACCTACTGGTAGACACCGGGCCAATCGCAAAAACACCCCTAAAACGACAGATTAGGTCACCGGCACAACAAACACCTTTGAAATCTTAGGAGAAGACGTTCCGTCTGAAAAATTTGAACAAACCCTAGCAGCGAAGCAGACGGCTAATAGAACGGAAG
The DNA here is from genome assembly GCA_034641835.2 of Pinus albicaulis. Lineage (NCBI taxonomy): Eukaryota > Viridiplantae > Streptophyta > Pinopsida > Pinales > Pinaceae > Pinus > Pinus albicaulis. The sequence continues at coordinate 1,022,962,840 of CM076584.1, read as the reverse complement.
AGCCGAGCAACCAATCATGAGAGCCCTCCAAACCTTTAGATCTCAACTTAGCTGCATCAGAAGACAAAGCTGAGGAAGAGGACGAGGACATGGCCCTCAGTGAACTGGGCACGGAAGACCTAGAATTAGGTGAGATCTTGGAAAAAGAAGGGTTAGATCTCAATTCCATAGTGGAGCAATGGTGACAGAAAGGAATAGACAAAATACCAGAAGAAGAAATCAATCGGGTAAACCACCTATTCCTAACCATACAGGATGCATCATTGAAAGGAATGAAGCGAGGCCGAGGAGTGGTCAAGGGCCTGGGCATTAAATCACATAATCTCCACCACACACAAGCCAGCCTCCAGAACAAGAAGAAACGGGGAAGAAGATCCAACAATGATGCTCTGCATGAACTGGGTCAGATGCTGATTAACTCGGGAAAGATGAAAGCCCTTGAGGCTTTTTCTTTCTCATCTTAAGACCTCGTTGACAATGAAAGTCCTCTCCTGGAATGCAAGAGGACTGGGCAGCCTAAGGAAACAAAGGCTCCTGAAAAAGAAAATCCTGCAAGAAAAACTGGATATGCTTTTCCTCCAGGAAACCAAGTGCACAAATCAGAAATTAGTTGAGATGGGTAAACGTCTGGGCAATCATCTCGAGCATCTAGCAGTTGAAGGAGATGGCATGAGCGGAGGTCTAGCTATTTTCTGGGGCCCGAACACCTTTCATCTTCTCAATGCTGAAGCCACCAAAACCTTTCTAGCCTTGGAAATGCAAATCATAGGGGAAAAAGGTACTTTTCTATTTACCAATGTTTACAGCCCTCAGCGTCAAGAGGACAAAATGCTGCTACTCAGCCATCTTACCAATTTACTTCAAAGACACCTCCTCTCCAAGGCCATAGTTGGAGGTGACTTCAACATGATAACCTCTCTCAATGAAAAGAAGGGGAGCGCTAGAACTCTCAGCAATGATGCCTCAGCCTTCAGTTCCTTCATACAGGAAGCCAGCTTGGTGGACATCCTACCCCGTAATGGAACTTTCACCTGGACCAACAGGAGAGGGGGAGACAGGCTCATAGCTTCCAGGATGGACCGCTTTCTGGTCTCTGAAAGCATTCTCCTAGAAGGAACATCATCGATTCATATATTATTCCTTCTGGTGGTTCGGACCACTGGCCTATCACGCTGCAGGCCTCCATTATGGGCACTCTTTAGAACATGCCTTTCCGTTTTGAGAAGTTCTGGTTAGCTCACAGGGATTTTTTCAGCAACATAAAAATTTGGTGGAAAGAACCCATGCCTATAGAAGGAACAAAAATGTTCAAACTACAAGCTAGGCTCAAGTTTATCAAAGCCAAGTTAAAATCTTGGAATCGAGAAGTCTTCGACAACATATTTGCAGACAAACACCACCTAGAACAACAACTGGAAGAGATCCATAACACTTGGATTCAAGGAGGCATGTCACAGGAATCTATTGACATGGAGAGGAACCTCATGCAGCAATGGAATGAACAATGCAAGCAGGAGGAAATCCTCTGGAAGCAAAAATCACGAATTCAGTGGCTTAAGGAAGGGGAAAGGAATACAAAGTTCTTCCATAGATCAGCTATGGATTACAGATGCAATAACAGAATAACCAGGATCCAAGATGAGCGTGGAACTGTCTTTCACTCGCACCAGGATATCACTTTCCAACTTAGGAACCATTTCAAACTTATTGCCACTGAACCTGACATGGATCGACGGGAATCCATAACCCAAGTAGTCTCTTCCATTCCCTCCCTCATTACAGAGGATCAAAACAGGGCCCTAGAAAGACCAATCTCCCTCCAGGAGGTGGAGGAGGTGGTCAAGGAGATGGCCAATGGGAAAGCGCCAGGGCCGGATGGTTTTACTGTGGATTTCTTTAAGGCTTGTTGGGAAGTGGTGAAGGAAGACATTTGGGAAGTAGTGGAGGATTCCAGAACCTCTTCTTCCATCTTGAAGTCCCTGAATTCCACGTTCATAGCGCTGATCCCCAAGGAAGCTGATGCCAGCACCCCTTCCAAATTTAGGCCCATAGCGCTTTGCAATGTGGTGTACAAGATCATCTCAAAAGTTATGGCTAATAGGTTGAAGCCCATTCTCCCTCAAATCATCTCAGAGGAGCAGTCCGGTTATGTGGAGGGAAGACAAATCATGGACAATGTCTTGCTGGCTCATGAGATGATTCACACGCTGCAAACACTCAAAGAAGTTGGCATGATAATTCAATTGGACCTCTCAAAGGCGTATGACAAGGTGAGTTGGGACTATCTGGAAGTTGTTCTTAAAGCGTTTGGCTTCAGTGCCAGGTGGATCACTTGGACTTTAGCTTTGATCAAATCGCCCAGTCATTCTGTTTTGGTCAATGGAGCCCCCTCTCAGCCATTCTACCCTTCCAGAGGCATCAGGCAGGGGGACCCCATCTCACCCTTCCTCTTTGTCATTCTAATGGAAGGCCTCAGTCGGCTCATCAGTTCAGCCAAGGAGAAGAATCTGATAAAAGGCCTGCAGCCCTTAAGCAATTTCCTGGCCACCACGCATCAACAGTTCGTGGATGACACTATGCTTCATGGGACCCCTACTGTTAAAGAAGCCAAAGGCTTTAAGCACATTCTGAATCTGTTCAGTCAGGCCTCGGGTATGGATTTTAACTTCGAGAAATCCTCGGTTTTCTTTTTTAACACTCATCTAGCTATTCAGAGGCATTTAACATACATTCTAGGTTTCAAGCGAAGTATCCTCCCTTCTAAATACCTGGGTATCCCCCTCACAGACAAGCCATGACAGAAGTGTCATTGGGAGAAGCTTATCACCAAGTTAGCAGATAGGTGCAACCACTGGACCAATTGGGTCCTCAACCTGAGTGGTTGGCTGATTATGACTAAGGCCATCCTTCAAGCTATTCCTCATTACCTGCTTTCGATACTTCCAGCTCCCAAGGGCGTTCTTCAGAAAATCAGGAACATTCAGCGAAACTTTCTCTGGTCTGGCAACTCTGGGAAACTGAAATGGGCGCTTGCAGCCTGGGACAAACTCTGCAGGCCCAAAAGCTTTGGAGGGTTAGGGCTACACGATCCAGGCACAACCAACAAGGCTTGCGGCGCCAAAATTTGGTGGAGGTGGCTCACTGAACCACACACCCCGTGGGCACGACTATGGAAAGCTAAATATGCTGCGCATTGGCCGCAAGAGGAGCTCGTAAGAATGGTTGATGTACCTACTGGCTCTCCCATATGGAACCTTGCCCAAGCCAACCGGCACATTATACAAGACCATTGTTTTTGGGAGCTCAGGAATGGTCACACAGCTCTTTTTTGGGAGGATTCCTGGCAACAACTCCCGAAAATCGAAACTCCTGATATGCAACCTCTGCAGCAATGGTTTCAGCACAATGATAAATCAAAAGTTCATCATTATTGGGCTAGCAGCATGGATCAGCAATAGTGGAGAACTTGGAATCCCATCCCCCCCCCTGCTGATGAACATTTGACGAATCTCCTCAATAACCTCAATACTATCCTACAGAAGAGACTCATAAGAGCAGTGCAAGGACCAGATATCCTCCGTTGGGGCAAGCTCACCGGAGGTTCATTTAACCTCAAAGAAGCCCGTCACTATTCGGAAAACAGGGATGATGCTGACAAAATAGCATGGTATAATAATGTCTGGGACTGTAAACTCTGGCCCAAAATCAAGACATTTCTATGGCTTTTTCAGCATAGGAAGGTCCTAACATGGGAAAATCTTGTCAAAAGAGGGTTTATTGGACCATCACGTTGCCCCCTGTGTGAGCAACAGGAGGAGACAATCAATCATCTATTCAATGACTGTGAATGGACAAGAAATCTTTGGGACTGGCTTCAAAGCATATTCCACCAATTGGACAGAAAGAGAAATTCCATTCACGAGACAATAACCAACTGGCGCTCTATTTACTCTAACAACACAATGGTAAATAATCTATGGCGGCTCAGTCCTGGTTTTTTAATCTGGACCATTTGGAAGGAGAGGAACAATCGCATATTTCAAAAACATAGATTGAGGCAGATCGATGACATAAAACTCGTTATCATGCAAGGTTTAACAAAAACGACTCTCACCTGGTGTAAAGAAGAGGAGGCTGAGTCACTATCTTCTAATAACCAGAGAATTTTAGCACTCTTCAGGATCGCTAAAGCGGCAGAGCGTCTTGTGTAGGAAAATGCCCTCCGACCGGCTCCCTCCCCCGCAATATGGCAATGCCCGCCCCCAGGATACTGTAAGTTTAATTTTGATGGAGCCTCAAAAGGCAACCCAGGCCCAGCAGGTTTAGGTGGCGTCCTACGTGACGAAAAGGGTAATCTCATGCATATCCTCTGTAGGAACCTGGGAGAAACTACGAATAACGAAGCGGAGTTTGCAGCCTTAGAACAAGGATTGATACTTTTAATTCGACTTGGTAAAAGCATGACCATTGTGGAAGGCGACTCCCAGCTTGCCATCTCCACCATTAGGAAAATTCAGCATGGGACGATGCCAAGTAAGGCTGTTAAACACTGGCGTCTTGCTGTGGTCACAGAGATCATTGCTAAGCACCTTGCCTCCCTCCGCGGTATAATCCTTCAATATGTGAGAAGGAAAGCTAATTCCCTCGCTGACCACCTTGCAAACTTCGCGGTTGACAACCCGACGGACACCTTGGACACGTGATGGCGGGATGTCACGCATGAAAATCTTAGGGATCGGTGCCACGCCATCTCCAGGCAAGATTTAATTGCAGGTACATCCGTGGGAACGGACGACAGTTCCTCCATCATCAGCAAATCATGAATAACAATTTTTTGATTAATCCCGTCAGGCGGCACGGGCTGGTAGGGGTACCTAGACACTCTTGGGTTCAACAATCCGGTGGGAGAAAGGAAAACTGTAGAGGTTTCAATATCACTCAGTGGATCAAGTGGAGGTGGCTAGCGTGCGAAGGATCCATTCGTAATACGGGACTCGCAGCTCATCACCCCAGCATTAACAGAGCTTTCACTTGGCGACATGCTTTGCATTATGGCCTTGAATGGCTATCCTGTAGCATTTATCGCCCCAATTACCGCCTGTCCTTTTATACGTCTAATTGCGACCTTAGTTTCACTCATCGATTCAAAGTGTGGCTTCCCTGCTCCAAGCTTAGGTTGTGCTCTCATTCTCGCGGTGTTTTCTTGGTTCTCCACTACTTAGACTCTATGGCGGACCTCAACCTCCGCAGCATTAAAGCTTCGCAGGCCCTTAAACGAGCCAAGGATAGCTATGAGGCTTCTGTCTCAAAAAGGGGCAAGCAAACGATTGAAGTTCTGGAAGAAGAGGTGGAACTCTCTCAGGCTAAGACCGATGACAACACTATCAGTGAAGAAGTCGACTGGTTAGTCGATCCCGGGACACCCTCAACCCGCCACACGCAATTCCTGCAAACTCAAGTGGTGGCCTGGAAAATGAAGACTATGCTGGCAAAAGCGATGGCCATGCAGGGTGCCGCAGTCAAAGAAACTTTTGCTGCAACTTCTATGGCGTCAGCAAGGAACACAGCGCGGCTTGACAAAATGGAGGTTGCCTTTCACTCATTAAAAGAGGAATTGCATCATCATGGCAAAGCTCTGGAAAGCTTCGTTCGGCGATTTGAGATATACCTCCACCATGTCCTCAACGTGGCCATTGAACTTCCAACAAACGACTCGTAGACCACTATCATTCGACGTTTCAAGCCCCGAGCTCAGCCGAAAGGTGCCGAGGGAGCAAGTCCAAGCACGGTTGGTAGTCTGGTGCTTCCACTCCCACTCCATGATATCTATGCTTTCTCTTTGGTGTTATTTTCGGTTGGTCTATATGTATCTGTCTACCTCAATGTCTATGTTAGCCTTTAGTTATAATTGGCTTGTAATCGGCTTCCCTAGCCTACAACACAATTTTGGTCAATTTTTCCTCTCCAGCAGGCAACCCTGCGTGGTGGACCTGCAGTTTTGTCTATGGGCTTCTGCTATCACGAAGCTGGGCTCCTTACAACCCATCTATTCTAAGTCTAATGTCAGCTCGATAAGGAGCAGGCCTGGGATACTTCACAGCTACATGCTATCAGGCCTCTATACTCTCTTGTAATCTCTGTTTTTATGATCTAATATACTATTTCTGACTTACAAAAAAAAAAAAGTCTGCCACATGTGCAAGTCAACCATGAAATTTAACTGGCTCTAACTTCCTCATACGATCTCGGATTTGAGTGTCGTTCACGCTGTTCGAACCAGGGCGACAAGCACTTCAATTTGGTGCTGAATTTGCTGCATTCTGACCACTTTTCTTTTTGAGAAATTTTTAAAGCCACTTGTTCTCTGAGATCCTCTTGGATCAATCCTACCCACTGACGAGCTTTTGGTCCACCAAAAGCATTGACACATCCATCACATTGTTTGTGTCCTCGCCAAACCACACTCTCAATCACCTGCACGCAAATTTGGTACATCCTTTGCAATCACATACAAACCATACATGACTCAAACAATCCCACACTTGCCAAGAGTTTATAGCACACACTCCTTGGTCAAGGTTTACATAATAAAAACCAATACCTTAACTACTCATAAGAAAATACCAAAACATCATCGTTGAGTTTCGAAGTGATGGAAAACACATCATCACTTTTACATTTAATCACAACGCATGATTTACAAATTGTGGCCATAACAAAATAATATTTAAAAAAAAAAACATCTTTTACTTAATAAATTAAATGGGTCATGTCCCGGTGCTTGTGGAATATCTTCGATGGTTGGGTTCTTCATGGGTGATTTTTGGGCCTTAAGTGTTTTACATGCAAATTTATGGTGTTTTTCCTTGTTGCAATGATCCTTCCTCTTCCAGGCTTTCCGGATTGTCTTGGAACGCTTCCTTCTAATGTGCCTCTAATGAGTGTTCATGGATCCCTTAGTGTCACTGGAATATGATGAGGTGCTCTCATCATCTGTCATTTGGGGGTCATTGGTTGTTTTGGAGCATTCCCCAACCTCCTTACTAACATACCCAAGTCCTGCATGATGGATTAATTCTTCTACTTTGATGGGGTTTATGATACCCTGGTCCTCAATGTCGAGGCCCTTCCCCTGATACCCCATTTTCTTCAACAGTTTGGATCTTATTCCTGTAGTATGTTTTTTCAAAAGAAGTGAAATCATCATCATGAAAAGTATATGAAATCAAAGAAATACTTTTTATCTCAAGGTGGTTATTCTGCAACTTTTCCAAGGCCTCATCCTTAGCTTGCAACTGGCGTAGCAACCTTTGTTTCTCCTTTTATGCTTACTATAGGAGTCTCCTTAGCTTAGTATTCTATGCTTGAATGCTTTGATTAATCTCCTCAAGTTCCTAGAGCCATGCCACATTGGTCGTACTTTTCATCTTTGGTACGTTATCTATTTAAATTTTTGTTTATCGCCTGAATTGGAACCCAAATCGATGGGTTCATCTGATGCGATTCCAAGAGCTTCAATCCTCATTTCGTCACTGGAATATGATCCCAAGTCAATTGGTCTACCTCGTGCAACTCCCACAACCGTGACCTTCTCATCTTCCTTTGATTCAAACTTTTGATATTGTTGCATGGTGGCAGCTTTCTTCTGCCTCTCCTTTCTGTCGTCCCTCTTATGTCTCATTTTAGGGTGCAACTTCCAACAATTCTCTTCATCGTGTCCCTCTTTCTCACAATGTGTACAAGAGGGCTTCCCTCCTCTTATCTTTGTTGTTTTCGCTCTTTTTGGGTGGTCATTTTGTTCATGCATCCCCCCGTTTTCAAGATGCATGGCCTTCACATTGGCCTCATCGATAGTAGCAAGCTCAAACAATAATAATGAATGCCTTATCTAACTATGTAAAGAACTGATATACTTAGTTACAACCTTTAGTGAACCTAATGAAATTTCTAAGTTCAATGCTTGTTTTCTAAATTCTTCAGTGAAGTTTTTCACATTTTTACCTTTGACTTGCTTTAGGTTTTTCCATTCCATTAATTCCTTTTGCTTATATCCCAAGGGCTAAAACTAATTTTTCAATGCAGAAATTAAATTTGACCTTGAGGAGAGAAGGTTACCCAGATTTTTGCCACCTTGCAATTTTCTCTCCCACCAAACGAGAGCAGTGCCACCCAATCGAAGAGATGCCAACTGAATCTTCACCTCATCTTTCTTGATCCGTTGAATCCGACAATAGACCTCAATCTATATAATCCAATTTTTGAGCTTTTCCACATTACATTCTCCAGTATACATAGGCAAGTAAAACTTTACATCTAGTTTAAGGAAAGGTTTCTTAGATGTATGTCTATGATGTTTGTGAAAATGATGAGAAGAAGAAGAGGAAATGTCACTAGAAGATGGAGAGGGAGGGGGCTCTTCTCCACCATTTCCATGATTTATTGATCTGCCATCATCTTCATCTTTCTTCTCGGGCTTGACGGTCTTCTCATACTCTGCAAATAGTTTGTTTACTTTTCTTCCATGTTGTAGAATTTCTTGTGGTAATTTTTCTCTTCTTCCCAATGAGCTTCCTCATCTGCCATATTTATTCTTCGTGGTGCACGTCCTGCTTTGGTATCAAAGTAATTAAGTTTTCCTTCACCTCTTTGAATCTTATTTCTAGTTAGCATATACTCAAGTAATTCGCATCGAAAAAGACCTACTCTGATACCACTTGATCCAAGATCTTTTGCTTAACAATGCATTAAGAATTACATATAATGAAGCATGTTAACCATAAAAAATTAAAGTACACATAAGCGAAGAGAAGAGGAACGTAAAAGCATGAAAAGACGACAAAAGGAATTGTTTGCGGAGTTCATCCAATTTGGACTACTTCTCCAGGCCCTGCTCAATAGTGGGGAGGCCTTCATTCATTAAGTGGCAAGAAGAATAAGAAGTACAAACAAAATTACATAAATGACCCTTATACCTCCAATCTGAAAAATGGCCGAAAAATGGAGAGCCCAGGTGTAGAAACGGAAATCACCATTGAATTCCTATTGTCGAGAGGTGTAGAATCGACATAATTTTTTCCAAAACTGGCATTGGCAGGTTTTTCACCCTAGGGAATATTTCTGATGCCCTCAAGATTCCTTGGCAATGTTTCTCCCCTCTGGTCCGCTCTTGGTTTCTCATCCCTGTATGCGCTATGCGAGTTGGTGGACCTTTCAAGGTCCAGCAGTTTGGCGCGTTGGTAAAATTGGTAAATGGTTGAAGGGGGGTCGGGGGATCAAATCTCACCTCTCCCCATTAGTACTTCATTACGCATTATGTTTTTTTTGTGTTATATTTTGGGACCACTCGCTTGGCGGCCAGCCGGGTGGGTCGGGCGAGTTCAACCCCCGCCGGTCTTGTATTCCACGTTGCCTCCGGGTGATTTTCAATATATACAGATATATCCATAGGGGTAGGCGGGTCCGCCAAGGGTGGCCCGCCTCCCCACCTCCATTTTAAAATATATCTAACGGTCACTGGGGGGTGGCGGGGGTGACAGCCCGCCCACACAATAAAATTTAATTTTGGTATATAGTTATGGTGGGTGGCGGGGTTGGTGGCTCACCATATAATTACACACACACACATATATATATAGAGAGAGAGAGAAATTTTCCCAAATCTTCTAAAAAATGGAGGTTATTGGGATTTTTAACCATACTACAAATTCGCCTAGAAAATTGGCTAGATTCAGGTGTTGGATTTTGCAAATTTGTTGCCTCCTCAAGTCTGCCACATGTGCAAGTCAACCTTGAACTTTTATTGGCTCTAACTTCCTCATATGAGCTCAGATTTGACTGTTGTTCACGCTGTTGGAATCAGAGCGAAAAACACTTCAATCTGGTGCTGAGTTTGTTTCATTCTGACCACTTTGATTTTTGAGAAATTTGTAAAGTCACTTGTTCTCTGAGATCCTCCTAGATCACTTAGCAAGTATGCACACTTTTGTGCATTATCTCATCCATTTAAAGTCGGCACAGTTGCTACTGCATTTATGGAAATAATTCAAACGCTACATGGAAACCCAAAGATTATTGAAAGCGACAAAGATCTCATTTTTACTGGAAATTTTTGGATGGAATTATTTTATTTTCTGGGTACTCAATTAGCTCATAACTCATCTTATAATCCCTAATCTGATTGGAAAACTGAGATAGTGAGTAAATTTTTGGAAGGATATCTTCGTTGATTTTTATCTGATAAACAAACACAACGGGTCAAGTGGTTACCTCTAGCTAAATGGTGGTATAACACTTCCTTTCATACTGCAGGAAAAATGACCCCATTTATGACGCTTTTTGGATATCATCCCCCTTCCATCATATTAGTGTCAGTATTTGCCTCCTACCATCAGTGATCAAAATCCTCTTTTCATATCATGTTAGGAGTCCCACTCATAAATTTTTTATCATTCCACTAGGTCATGCAAAAATTTAGTCACTGATGGTAGCCCCAAGTCCAAAAATCATCACTCTTCCACAAATTTGATTACTTGTTGGCATATCTTCATACCTTGCTGACTATACATCATCCATAAAATCAATATTAGTCATGTTATCTTGAAATTCAATCCTTCAAGGTCTCATTAGGTCTTTCAGGGTTTTTAAAGGTTTCATTAGGTCATTAGGGTTTCCAAGGTTCAATAAAATTCCATTCCATTGCATAATACCAACAAGTAAAGAGTGATCAAATAAAATTCTTTTCACTCTCTGAAGATGATTTGTGAAGAAAATATTTCATTTCAGCATGTAATTTTGAGTTCAAATGTAATTTTTTATATTTTCATTATGTAATTTTATGTCTTTCAAATGTAATAATTTCACCATCCCAAAGATGCTAAATTGGTGTTCCAAAGATGCCAAAACATCAAAATGTAAATTCAAAGAGTTCCTGGTCCATCAAAATTATCAATTTCCAGAGAAAAGAAGTCAAAATGAAAGGTGATGTTTCAAATGGTTAAGTGATTGATAAAGAGGGAAAAGTGGGTCCCAAAGCTATAAAAATCCAATTCATCAAGTATAAAAACCCTCAAGACACTCATTTTTCCTCTATGTTATCAAGCCATTACTCACATAGCTCAAAAAATCGGAATTGAAGGGTGAAAGTTTGAAATTCTTGAAGGTGTTGCTCACCTGGAAAGAGGTGTTGCGCACCTGGAAAACTTCACTTTCATGCTCCCAAACTTTGTGTTAGCACTCCAAAACTTCATAAAAGGGTCTCATCACTGCCCATCAAGTAAGTAAGACACAAATACACCCTCCTTCAATTCCTCAAGTGCAAATTTCATTATATTTAAGTTTTTATGAAAAATTTGGAGAGTTCTAGGCTCCAAACCCTAGTTTTACTTCCTAATCCAAAAATTTGATCTTTTAAGAACCCTTTACCATTCCTACATCATAATAAATCCTATCCCAAACCCCTTTATCCCATAAACCCTAAGACCTAGGTATTTCAAATTCCTAGGCTCCCAAATCCCCATACCTGTAATAAAATTCCTATTCCCAAAACCCACAACATTTCCACTCCCTGTCACCTCCCTTAATTCAAAAATCCCTACCTCCATCTCCCTAATTTTTTCCATCCCACTCCCCACTCCCTAAACCTACATTTCACTCCCAATTCATCTCCCTAGGGTTTCTATCCAAGACAATATGGAAGAAGAAAACATAGAATTCAGTGAGGAAGAATAAAGGGAAGAGAGGAGACCACAAAAAGGAGGGAAGATCCTCAGACTTGAACCTACAAACACCAGAGAACTCATGGAATCTCCCATGACAGTGACCTTTTTCAAGCATGTAGGATGCTTTGACTTTTGTGAGAAAGTACAGAAGGTCCAACATCACCCTGTTTTGAGCAAGCTCTTCATTTCTAATCTTCATGATGACTAGGTAACCCTTGCTGGTGTCACTCTCATAATATCTAAAACCATCATAGTAGATGCCACCGGAATTCCAAATGTTGGTGAAAAATGGTACAAGGAAAAGGACTTGGAGATTCATTACTTTGACCCATATATTAGGCCAAGCTACAAGAATGAAAGAAAAAGGTTATTTCCTTTCTCTTACCTCCTGGATAGGTATGTCCCCATGATGAAAATCATCATGAGGTACTTTTCTTATGAAGGAAGGTTCTCTAGACTCTACACCTACCATATCAGGTTATTAATTCACTTCACAAGGGTAAAGATGCTCAACATACCTTATTTTCTCTTCAGAGACATTGAAAAAAATGGCATACATTGTTCAAAAGAGAGATTATGACCACCAAATGAAAAGTATTTTTCACCACTCTCTCATAAAGATCAATGTCCTCCATCACCTTGATAAATTGAACATCTCATGGGACACTTTCATAGCTAATGATATCTTTACTGCTCCACCAATTCAACATGCCCAAGTTGTGCCTCCACCATCTCATCCTTCCACATCTATTCCTCCATATCAGCCCACAGTAACTACTTCTTCATCAGCTCAAATTACTTCAGCCATTTCACCACCATCATCACCACTTCACACTTAGATTGGGTCATCCAGCATGGTTAAGAACAATGAACTTCAAAATACTAAAGTGTTTGAGATAGAGAAATTGGCTAAAAAATATCAGATAGGTCATAGGTAGGTGTTTGCTCCACATATTGTGGAAGGGGCCCTGCCTTCTTCACCATAAAATCAGGTACAGAATGGGAAAGAAAATATGGTAGAGGAGGATGTACATGAGGCAACCATTCATGATGAGGATGACCTCCATGAAACAGAGAACATAGACTGAATTTTACCTTGTTGATTTAGATGATGAGCATGATGATGAGGCCTCCAAAATGATTATCCAACAGAAGGATTCCCAAATCAGTGATCTTCATACAAACTTAGAGAGATCTAAGTTTGTCATTGCAAGAAAATGAACTCAAGACCAAGTAGACCATCATGGAGATTCAGATTCTCAAGGAAAAAAGAGAAGAAAATAAGGCAAAGGCTTTGCTTGATGAGGCATATGGAAGGTATAGCGAAACCAATGAGGAAAAAGAACAAGTTCCAAGGAGAAGGCCTAGGAGTAGAGGGCTGAAAAGAACTCTAGAACTTGAGAGGAAAAAGGAGGTTGAGCTTGCTAAACAACTCACTTTGAATAAACAATTTGCAGTGGTAATCAATGAGAACTGGGAGCAATGGGTTAACAGGGCTAACTAGCACCTTGAGAAGCTTCTAGAGAAGGAAAACAAGGATAATGATATATTGAGAAAGAGGGCCAACCACTATGCCAAGAAAAACAAAATTGCAAAGTCAAAACTTAAACAAGCCAATGCAAAAATTAAAACCTTGACCATGCAAGAAGAGAAAAGAAGGCTTGATATCCTTGTTGAAGCCTCAATCCATGCCTAACCATCATCATCAGCCACCATCCAGCAAGGTTTGGAAATTTTTGACATATTTTTACACTTTTTTGAAGTTTTGTGCATACTTGGACAGTGATGTGACAGTTGGACTGTCCTATGCACAACGCCCTAGGCGCTGCGCAATTTTTTGAGGCATAAAATGGCCAAAAAAATACCACCATTGGATTCAAAATGATGAATAAATGCACCCTAGCAATTTTATAAGTTTTTTTTGACAAACTAGTCAGTGAAAAGGGCAAAAAACACCCAAAAAATCATGTTTCTACCCTCTTTTTGAGCCTGGCGTTGCACATAGAGCAGTCTTGGGAGAAACACTTTTTGGGATGTCAAATCAAGTCAACTCTACAAACCAAGCATAGATCTGGAAATTTTACTGGATAAGCTTTCTAATGAGCTATCCTAAGTTCAATTTGGACATTGGGGACCCTTCCAAAACTCATCTTTAAGTTGGCGCTACACATAGGACAGTGGTGCTGCACATGGGACAAGTTTTCTGAATTTGTTGATATTTTCCTATTTTCTCATTTTTTCCAGTTTGACCATGGTCAATGGGATTTTTACCAATGTAAATCATGAATTTAAAATTAAATATGATGTGGTTGACTTACCTAGGGTAAATACATTAGGTGAAAAGTTTTGATGACATGTAATGAATCAGTTTGCAAAAAGTGAGGGATTAGTCAGTTTGACCTCCCTAAATTCTAGGTATTTAGCTCATTTTTTGGTGGAACTGCTCCTTCTCTCATGGATTCGACACTTGACGATGGGAGGAGTTGTTTTTAGGTATATATCATGTACTTTTTGACTCATTTCTTTGGGATACCTGTGGTATGAGAATTTAGCATTGTTTTTCTTATGTCTCATTATGTATGAATTTTTTGTTTCATGATCCATTTCTTTTCTATGATATGCTAGTTTTTAAGTTGATAAACATAATTCATCTCTCATTCTCTATTTTGGGAAAACCTTCATAGTTTTTCCATCTTCTTCAGTTTAGAAATAATTCAAGCCTTGCCTTTCTCTTTCTATCACCTCACATGTCTGATCCATCTCACTGTCAAACCCTAAGCGTTATGTTTTCTACTTACCTTGCCCCATTGAATCTCTGAAACCCTAATCCTATTTGCCCTAACCTAGTCTCTTTGACCTAATTTACCCATCTAGAAACCCAATTCAACCAAATGAAACCCTTATACTTATACCTAGCCTAAAACCCTAATTCATCAAGCCCTCTTAGCTGTGATTTTGTGGAGAGATCCCTCTCCGGTTTGGTAGGGCTAGATACCAAGCCAAAATATTGGTCTGTGGTTACCGTTGTTGCCATTTCTTCTTCAGCCTTAGATATCTGGCGGAGTGATATTATACTGGCACCATTTACAGGGAACAAAATATTTGTTTTCCCTGGGTGTACGACAAGAAACATTGGAATTTGATCCTTTGGATGATAGGGTTAAGTTTTAGAAGTCTGATTCGATAATTTCAGTGCTAATATTGTAAATCTGGCTTAGAGAAGATATAACAGAGAAAATCCAAATCCTGATCCAGTAGATGATCCGGAGAAGATTTTTAGAAGACATAGATATCAAACTACAAACATTCAATCATGACCAATTTCATTGGTAAGATCTGTTTCTCTACTTGCTAAACTGATTTCTCTTGAAGATATATCGTATGATATTAAATTTTAATTTTCATTGTTTAAATCCAAGTTTGAAACGTCTTTATCCGACATAGTCTTCGATCCTTTAAGACTATCTAAGGTCAATTCATTGTCTAAATTAGACCTTAGTCCTCTGAAAGATTGGTTTTTGGAAGAGATTAAACCTAAATCTGACCTTGACATCAAATATTGGATCCAATTCTACCATCAAGAGGAAATTTATGTCTCAACTCAAACTCAAACTCAATCAATTGTAGTTTTTTCATCTGCACCTTCGACCTCATCATTCATACCTACTACTTCAGTACCTACAACTGCAGTTCCATTACCTATTCAACCAATCCCTCTTGTTGTCAATCCAACACTTCACTCAACAGGAATGATGCCAAGATTTTCCCCACTTATCTTACCTACCCAATTGAATGACTTACCTCAAGGTTATGGCCAAAGACTTCCCTTGTTTAATGAAAACTCTACCATATCTGCAAGACAACATATTGTTAAGGTCACTAACTTCATAGACTTAGAGGAAGTTGATGTTGACAATGCAAAAATGAGGATTATAGCCCAGAGTTTCTCTGTAGATTGCAAAGTTTGGTTTAAATGCTTGACTTTTAATTCCATTGCCACTCCATATCAACTCATTTATTTGTTTATAGATCGGTGGGAAGTAAATAAAAATCACTTACAGTTGCTTGCTGAGTATGAGAAAATTAAAATAAATCTCAATGAATCAATCCAAGATTTCAATATTCGCTTCAATAGAATTTATAATGCAATTCTTGTTGAGATCAAGCCTCCTCCAGGCTTAGCTCTCATTCGTTATATAGACCCATTTTATTCCGACATGGCTTACCAACTAAGGGAAATAAATCCAGCTGATGAAGAGAGCTAGAGCTAGGAATGAGAGAAGAGTTACTATTAAAGATGAACCATCCACATCATCTTCCGATGCTAAGATGGATACATTGATAAGAAATATTGAAAGGATGGTTCAGAGGATGTCCATCACTGAGAGACAGCCTGAAGTCATAAATACTAACTACAGAGGTCAACAATACCCTCAGTTAAGGATCAAGCAAAGAGATCAGGGGGATCCTGAGCAACCACCACAGCAACAACAACAAATCAGGACACCCTTGCAGCAGAACTATGCTCAAGGAGAGGAAGAAGATGAGGACACAATTGTTGAGAAAAACATCCTTTTCAAAACTGATGATCTGCTTATGTTTTTGACCGAAGAAGAGAAGTATTTTGAAAAGAAAGATCAGCCTAAAGATGAAGATTTTATCCTTGCCAATGATCATGAGTTGGAGACCAAATAATATGATTATCAGCGGGGGTACTTGAACGCACTTAGTTCACAAAATAGGCAGATGTCATTAAGGAGCAGATATGTGCCAGTTAATCCCATTCAGAAGAGAGCATCTCAGTAGAAATACACTCAAACAAGGCATAATCCTCCAAGCAATCAAAGTAAGGGAAAGAGCCTGTGGTCACAAATCAAAACAAGGTAAATCAACCATCCCCAATTTTAGTAAATAAGGAAAAGGACAATCAGAAGAAAGAAGTTCCATTAAAGGACCATGTTGGACAATGAGACATCATCACTAAAGAGACATACAAAACCACTCCCTTCAGTCTAGAAATAGAAATTTAAAAGTTAAAAGTGTTTATTCCTTTAACTGAGCTTGTTAAGAATAACTAGTATAAGTCCCATGTTGCCAAGATGCTTAAAGTAGATCCTTTATCCGACATGGTCAATGTCGAAGATGATCAACCCGAACTCATTTTTGGTCCTGCTATTGACGGTCAATTAGAAGATAGTGAGGTTCCTCCTTTTTACTTGAGTATAAGAATCCACCAGTGTATTTTACATAATTCCATGTTAGTCTCCATAGCCTCTCACAATTTAATGCCAAAATCCATAATGGAAAAGTTTGGCCTTGACATCACTCGTCCCTACCATGACTTATACTCCTTCGATTCAGGTAGATTCCATTGTATTGGCCTTATTAAATATTTGGTAGTATCCCTAAAGAAAATTTTAACAAATAATGTTCTAATGGATGTTGTGGTAGCTGATATACCACCACGGTTTGGCATGTTGTTGTTAAGATCCTGGGGAGAAAAATTACGAGGCACATCACAATTAGAATTTTCTGATGCAACTATCCTTGTTTTTGGGAAATTGAGAAAAATTTATTGTGAAACCAAGATGAAATATATGATCACAAGCAAAGAAAAGCCTAACAATCATCTGATAAACATTGTACATATAGATTTAGAGTCATTCATTTTGTTTAATGATAGCGGATTAAATGATGTAGATACTAGTAGATGTAGAAGATGTTCCATAGATCCATAGTTGTATTAGAGAAATTATAGAAAAAGAAAAAGTGAATCTACCAAGATCATTAGAACAACAATTAGAGGAATCAGTGAAAATTTCAGAACAACCATTGGATAAAGTGGAAGAAATTCCGGAAAAGCATGAAGAAACAGTTCACAAAATTGAGTCAAAACAGAAATCAGAGTTTCAGCACTTGGAATTTGATGGTGCCCTAGGGAAAGATGGGGTAGACATTGGAATCTGGGTCCGCAACCATTTTCATCAACAAAATAGGGTCCCTACAAATGTTATATTGTGCTCTTATAAGTTAGATTTTGATTGCACTAATAATGAAGCCAAGTATGAAGCACTGATTACTGGCCTAAATATTTTGAAGAAACTAGGTGCAAGAAGGATTGATGTGTAAGGTGATTTAGAACTTGTGATCAAGCAAGTTAAAGGTGAATATCAAGCTAATCATCCTTGAATGAGACAATATAGGAATGTTGTACTAGATATTTTGAAAATGTTTCGGGAGTGTAGACTTACAGTGGTTCCAAGGAAACAAAATCTCATGGAAGATTCATTGGCTAAAGTTGCAAGAAACTTTAAGGTCCCCATCTTTTCATACAGGAAGTTTGAGATTCATGTGAAACACCAGCCCACTGTTCCCGATAATTTGCGGTATCGGAAAGTTTTCTGGGATGATAAGCAAATAAATAACTCCAAGGTGAAGAAGAATTTGAGAATTGTTCCATTGATAAAAATTTTGATAAAGATGACCAGGATATAGAATCAACTCAGATGGATATACTATAGCTAAAAGACAACAATATTCCAAAAGTTCTTATACCTTTGGAAGAATTGTTTAACCAAGATGACATAGCAAGGAAGCCTACATTGATGCCTACAGAAAAGGGTGTTGAAGAACAGTGAACTTCAAAAGACTAAAGTGGCTGAGATAGATACATTGGCTAAAACATATCAGAGAGGTCATAGGCAGGTGTTTTCTCCACAAATTGTGGAAGGGGCACTGCCTTTTTCACCAACAAAGAAGGTACAAAAAGGGAAAGAAAATATGGTAGAGGAGGATGTACATGAGGCAACCATTCATGATGAGGATGACCTCCATGAAACAGAGACTAATTTTGACCTTGTTGATTTAGATGATGAGCATGATTATGAGGCCTTCAAAATGATTATCAAATAGAAGGAATCCCAAATCAGTGAGCTTCAGACCAAATTAGAGAGATCTAAGTTTGTCATTTCATTTCATGGGCAAGAAAATGAACAACTCAAGAACAAGTAGATCATCATGGAGATTCAGCTTCTCAAGGAAAAAAGAGAAGAAAATAAGTCAAAGGATTTTATTGATGAGGCATATGGAAGGTATAGTGAAACTAATGAGGTAGAATAACAAGTGCCAAGGAGAATGCCTAGGACTAGAGGGCTGAAAAGAGCTCTATAACTTGAGAGGCAAAAAGAGGTTGAGCTTGCTAAACAACTCACTTTGAATGAAAAATTTGCAGTGGTAATCAATGAGAACCAGGAGCAATGGCTTAACAAGGCTAACCAGAACCTTGAGAAGCTTCTAGAGAAGGAAAACAAGGATAATGATATATTGAGAAAGAGGGCCAAGAACTATTCCAAGAAAAAAAAATTGCAAGGTCAAAACTCAAATAAACCAATGCAAAAATTGAAATCTTGACCATGAAAGAAGAGAAAAGAAGGCTTGATATCCTTGCTGAAGCCTCACTCCATGCCTAACCATCATCATCAACCACCATCCAGTAAATTTTGGCAATTTTTGACACATTTTTTCAAAATTTTGAAGTTTTGTGCATACTTGGACAATCATGTTACAGTTGGATTGTTCTATGCACAACGGCCTAGGAGCTACACGCGTTTTTGAGGCATCCAATGGCCAAAAAAAGACCACCATTGGATTATGAATGATGAATACATGCACCCTAGCAATTTTCTAAGTTTTTTTGACAAATTGGTCAGGGAAAAGGGAAAAAAACACCCAAAAAATAATGTTTCTACCCTCTTATTGAGCCTGGTGCTGCGCATAGAGAAGTATTGGAAGAAACACTTTTTGGGAGGTCAAATCAAGTCAACTCTGAAAACCAAGCATGGATCTAGAAATTATACTGCATAAGCTTTCCAATGAGCTATTCTAAGCTCAGTTTGGACATTGGGAACCCCTCCAAAACTTAGCTTGAAGTTGGCGTTGTGCATAGGACAGTGGCACTGTGCATAGGACAAATTTTCTGAATTTGCTTATATTTTCCCATTTTCTCAAATTTTCCAGTTTTACCATTGTCAATGGGATTTTTACCAATGTAAATCATGAATGTAAAAGTAAATATTATGTGGTTGACTTACTTAGGGTAAATACATTAGGTGAAAATTTTGATGACGTGTAATGAATCAGTTTGCAAAAAGTGAGGGATGAGTCAGTTTGACCTCCCTACACTCTAGTTATTCAGCTCATTTTTTGGTGGAACTACTCTTCCTCTCATGGATTAGACCCATGAGGATGGGGGGAGTTGTTTTGAGGTCTATATCATGTACTCTTTTACTCATTTCACAGGTTGGAAAATGTTGGATGTTAAGGCATTGATCAGAGATTCTAGTGTAATCATTTTTGACAGGAAATTAATGAAAAGGTTGCAACTATTTCTTTGGAATACATATGGTATGAGAATTTAGCATTGTTTTTATTATGTCTCATTATGTATGATTTTTTTGTTTCATGATCCATTTCATTTATATGATATGTTGGTTTTTAAGTTGATAAACAGAATATTTCTCTCATGCTCTATTTTGGGAAAACCTTCATAGTTTGTCCATCTTATTTAGTTTAGAATGAATTCAAGCCTTGCCTTGTTCTTTCTAACACCTCACATGTCTGATCCATCTCACTCTCAAACCCTAAGTGTTAGGTTTTCTACCTACCTTGCCCCATTGAATCTATACAACCCTAATCCTATTTACCCTAACCTAGTCTCTTTGACCTAATTCACCCATCCAACAACCCAATTCAACCAAATCAAACACATGTATTTATACCTAGCCTAAAAACATAATTCATCCAACCCTCTTGGCTGTGATTTTGTGGAGAGATCCCTCTCCGGTTTGGTAGGGCTAGATACCAAGCCAAAATATTGGTCTGTGGTTACCTCTGTTGGGATTTCTTCTTCAGCCTTAGAGATCTGGTGGAGTGATAACACATCACATCACCTTTAAGAGAAAATTGTAAGGTTCAAGCAATGGAAGATCACATCAAGCATCGAAAACAAGTTCTACAACTCTTAAAGGATAACCTCACTTTGGCACTAAATCGAATGAAACAACAAGTATATCAACATTGCAGCGAAAGGAGTTTTTATGTAGGCAATTGGGTATTTTTACGGCTACAACCATACAAAGAAATGTCTCTCAACCAAGCTAAGAAGGATAATAAATTATCATAAAATTACTATGGTCCTTACAAGGTGTTTCAAAATATTGGTACTATGTCATACAAATTAGAGCTTCCTGCATCTTCCTGAGTGCACCCAGTATTCCATGTTTCATGCTTAAAGAAGGTTATAGGTGACAAGCTTCAAGTTCAAAAAATATTGCCAGAACTTGACAAGGAAGGAAAAATCATATTGGAACCTAAAGAAGTCACGGAAACAAGAAATTGAAAGCTACGAAATTGATCAATTTCAAAGTATCTCATCAAGTGGAAGAACTTACCCGCTGAAGATTCGACATGGGACGGTGAGAATTTTATATAGAAGCATCCATAACTACTTAATCGTTGAGGACAACACTCTTTTGAAGGAGAGGGGCATGTTAGGTCTCTGTAATAATAGTGTATCCCCTTATTGTTATTGTTAGTGTATCCCCCTAATTGTTATTGTTGTGCCCATGTAGTCCCTATATTGTTATTATTGTGCCTTGTACAAGCCCACTATCATTAATGTTGTGCCCTTACATTATTATTGTTATGTCAGCTATGATTATATTGTGGCCCCTTAGACTCCTATATATAGAAAGGAGGTTTTGTCATTTTAATTGTCCAATAATTTTTCAATTATGTAATGCAAAGGAGGTTTCCCCCTCAAAGAAGATAATTTCTAAGTCATTGATCTATCTTTTATTCTATTTTGTGAGTTGGTTGCATAATTTTTTTTATGATATACTAATCTACAACACGTCTTGTAAGGATCATGTTCAACGTGCTGACAGGGTGCTCAAACTATTGGAGGAGAAACAATTATATGCAAAATCCTCCAAATGTTTATTTGGAGTACAGGAGGTGGAATATTTGGGTCATATTTTATCTCATGAGGGTGTTAAGGTAGAATCTTAAAAAACTAAAGCCATTAAGTAATGGAAAATCCCCACAACCCTAAATCATCTTTGAGGATTTCTTAGGTTGACATGGTATTATCGCAAGTTCGTTAAGAATTATGGGAGAATAAAAGCGCCTCTAGAACCATTACTGAAGAAATATGAATTTTCTTGGAATCCAGAAGTAACTAAGGCCTTTGAACAACTTAAATATACAACGTACCAAGCATTGGTCTTAGCTACACCAGACTTCACAAAAACCTTTATCGTGGAATGTTATCCCTTAGGAAATGGAATTGGTGTTTTTTTAACACAAGAAGAAAGACCCATTTCTTTTGAAAGTTATCCAAGAAAGGGAAAGTATTTACACTAACCTATTTATGAGAAGGAAATGTAGGCAATGCTACATGCACAAAAGAAATGCGACCTTACCTAATGGGAAGACACTTCAAGGTAAAAACAATTAATGATAGTCTTAATTAGTTTTTGGATAATGATTATTTCAAAAGAGCAGCAATAATGGGTCACAAAAATGTTGGGTTATGACTTTGAAATCTTCTACAAAAAAGGGAAGCAAAATGTTGTTGCAAACGTACTCTTAAGAAAGGATGAGGATGTTGAAGCATTACTTTGTGACATTTCTATTATCCAAATTGATTGGATAACTAAAGCAAGGGATGAATGGAAGAATGATGAAGAGGTGTGGAAACTCATTCAAAAGTTGCAGCAATATCCTTGTACGTCAGATACATTTATCTGGAAAAATGATTTATTATGGTACAAATATCACTTATATCTCTATAAGAATACCCAAATCAAACAAAATATTCTTTTAGAACTGCATACCTCCCCTTTAGGAGGGCACTCGAGACTTTATAAAACTTACCACAAGGTCAAGGAGTTTTTTGGGATGGCCTTAAATCTGATATTCAGAAGTTTGTGGCAGAATGTTTGGATTGCCAACAAGATAAAGTTGAGACAATTAAGACCCCGAGTCTATTAAAACCTTTATCCATTGCAAGTCAGCGTTGGGATTAGGTCTCAATGGCTTTTATCATAGGTTTACCCAAGTCTAAAGGAAAGAGTGTCATCATGGTGGTAGTTGATAGAATTACCAAGTATGCACACTTTTGTGCATTATCTCATCCTGTTAAATCTAGTATAGATTCTCCTGCATTTATGGAAACAATTCAAAAGCTACATGGAAACGCAAACATTATTGTAAGTGAAAAAGATCACATTTTCACTGGAAATTTTTGGACAGAAAATATTTTCTTGTATTGGTACTCAATTAGCTCATAGCTCATCTTATAATCATCAATCTAATGGGAAAACTGAGATAGTGAACAAACGGTTGTAAGGATATCTTCATTTCTTTATATCTGATAAACAAACACTTATTTCCATACTACAGCAAAAATGACACCATTTATGGAATTTTATGGATATCATCCACCATCCATCACATCATATTTAAGAGAAAATTCTAATGTTCAAGCAATGGAAGATCACATCAAGCATCAAAAACAAGTTCTCCAACTCTTAGAGGATAACCTCACCCTAACACATAATCGAATGAAACAACAATAAAATCAACATCGCAGTGAAAGAAGTTTAGATGTAGGCAACTAGGTATTTTTACGGCTAGAACCATACAAAAAAATGTCCCTCAAGAAAACTAAGAAGGATAATAAATTATCACCCAAGTACTATGGTGCTTACAAGGTGTTGCAAAAGATTGGTAATGTGGAATACAAATTGGAGTTTCCAGCATCTTCTCGAGTACATGATCCAAGTTTTCATGTTTCATACTTAAAGAAGGTTATCGGTAACAAAATCCCAATTCAAACAATATTTCCAGAGCTTGAGGAAGAAGGAAAAATCATATTGGATCCTAAATCAGTCACGAAAAATAAAACCTGACAGCTACGAAATCGATCAATTTCATAGTATCTTATTAAGTGGAAGAACTTACCCGCTAAATATTCCACATGGGAGGATAATAATTTTATACATACGTATCCATAACTACTCAAGAATTGAGGAAAACACTTTTTTGAAGGAGAGGGGCATGTTAGGTCCCTATAATACTAGTGTATCCCCTTTATTTTTATTGTTACTATAACCTCCTAATGCTATTGTTGTGCCCATGTAGCCCCCATATTGTTATTGTTGTGCCCCACAGAAGCCCACTATTATTATTTTTGTGCCCTTACATCAGTATCATTATGTAGGCTTTGATTATATTGTTACCCATTAGACTCCTATATATACCTAGGAGGTCTTGTCATTTGTATCGTCCAAGAATTGGTCATTTATGTGATGTAAAGGAGGTTGTTCCCCTCGAAGAGGTTAATTTTGAAGTCATTGATCTATATTTTCTTCTGTCTTATTATCTGGTTGCATAACAGGACCTTACCATTGGGGATGAGTTATTGATTAATTACCCCTTCTTAAAATTCACTCTTGCAAAAAAAAAAAGGGAAGAACAAGGTCTCCCTAAGGATGTTCTTAAGTGTAGAAAACCAACGAATACTCAATGGTTGTGGACTAACATTTTATAAACTATTTTGTCAAAAATGTTTTTTATTTTACATTATTGTATAAAAAGGTAGTCTATAAAATATGTTCCAATATTTAATTGATGTGTGTGTGTGTTCATACATTTTATATTTTTATTTGTTAACACATATTTGATTATATTTCTTTGAAATTGGTACATTAATGATTTATCCAATTTTTACGTGAAATTAAATAATTTTTTGTGTATGTGTGTGTGTGTGTTCATACATTTTAATTTTCTATTTGTTAAGACATATTTGATTAAATTTCTTTGAAATTTATACATTTATGATCTATCCAATTATTGTCTGACATTAAATAATGATTTTTTTTGTTGATAGCTAGAAGATATTGATGATACACCTACTCATACTCAGGATCAAACTGGGTTATTAAGATTTGGACGGGATGATCCAAACCATCCTTTACACCATACCAAGGTTAAAAGAGAAAGGTTGAAGAGAACACTGCCAACTAAGAAATTTGAAGAGCTGGTGAGTTTAGCATAAATTAATGACATGCCACCTAGCCTTAATGATGATGATGATGATGATGATAGTGAAAATGCAAAGCATGAATAAGGATTGAATGAAATTTTTACATTTTTCTTTGGGGATGGAAAAAATGATGATGATAATGATCATATGGTTGGAAGTAACGATGATAGCAGGGGTAATTACCACCAACGTAATATTGATGATAACAACCTGAAAGACTCGATCAAGCAAGAAGATAAGACACTCATGTTCAAATCAGGTGCAAGTAGAACCTCAAAACTTGCAAGCACATTAATATTATTATAAATCAAGTCACTATTTGTTTGGTTAGACAAAGGATTCACTACCCTATATGCAAATAGAAGAGATGTCATACAGATGTACACAGTCCTAGAGTTCCAAAGAAGGTTTTACGTCACATGTCAATTATACCTAGACTTCAATGAATGTTTCGTTGCAATTCACTTGCACAATTGATTGACTGACATGTAAAGAACATGAGTAAATATGGATTCATGCAAATTTCAGCTGACTCCAAAGCAATGAAACACATAGAGGAAAAATAGCTAAGAAAATTAAAAGATGAACCCCATAGTATTAGATTTGCCTTGAAATTAATGGTGTGCATCCATTCTCTTTCTTAAGCTCAAATTATAGTGTTTGGACAGTTGGATTTATAATATAAAATATTCCCCCATGGATGAGTGTTATAAGGGAGTGCCTCATGTTGTCTCTCATTATTCCAGGAAAACATCAAGTTAAAATAATGGACGTTTATATTGCACCTTTTATTGATGAGATGCAACTCCTATGGAAAGGCATAAGAATGTATGACATATCATGTCCTCCATCAAATAGGTCCTCCATGTTGTAAGGTGTGCTATATTGGGCTATTCGTGATTTCCGAGGAATTGGTGTTTGTTCTAATAAGATAAAATATTTACCTATTTACACTCATAATTTATTTGCATCCCAACTTTCATACTTACATTTATACTATTATTTTGATGTTATTAACATTACTTATTAAATTGTAGGGATTTAAACAAAGGGGATATTTTCATTTCCAAGATGTGCAGGACAATTTCAAGGGCGTTATTCTAAATATCTTCATAAATTTATTTATGAAAACAACTAGGTTTTTCTATCACCAGATCATAAGTTTAGAAACCTCCACAATAATCAATTGGATGGAAAATTTGAAAAAAGATTACCTCTCATGATTATGGGTCCAGGTGATCAGTTTAATAAGTATGAATATATTGAATCGAAATCTTATGGGGATTTGTTTGATCGTTTAATTAAAGAAACAAAATAAGTTGTAGTTAATATGCCAGAAGGAGTGAAAATTAAATCCATATTTTATGATCTCCCTTACTGGAAGGATCTGTTAAGAGCTCACCTATTAGATCCTATGCACATCTTCAAAAAAGTCCCAAATTGTATATTTCAGCATATATCACGCAAAGAGAAGGACACCTTGGAGATATATTGTTCTTTTGTGTACCAAATTTGATAGAAGATATTTGTGGCCAAATAAGGAAAATGAAACATATGAAAAATCTCCATGGATTTTGAAAAATAAATAAAAAAGAGCTAAACCAACTAAAAAACTCATTCCTTCAATGAGGACACTTATTGGCTATGGGTCTCATTGGAAAACAATTTTACAGTTTATGGACTTTTTTTTTTCTTTTTTCTTTTTTCTTTTTTTTCTTTTTTTCTTCTTCTTCTTCTTTTTTTTTTTTTTTTTTTTTTACAGAAACGGGTATTTGAGTATATTAAAGCCTTTGCGTGAATGCCTCTAATCGGGTTACATGATAATGCCTCTAATCGGGTTACATGATATAAGGGATACACCCAGATTTCCTCTCCTCCCAGGAGCACCATGACACAGACACTTATAAACCAGTGGTTCTTAAATGCTATAATAGAATCCATCTCCGTAATTTTTCTGAATATTGTGGATACAAACAAACTACTTCAATAAAATGCAATAAAATATATAAGCAAATATTTTAAGGAATGGGGTCCCAAGCTTCGTCCCTGTCTCTTAAGAGAGTGCTGATAGAGAGGAGGGTTGCTTTGTTAGCTTCAGAATCTACATCCTTGTTATTTTACCTCAACACATGGTAGAAATTCAAACTCTTAAAATTTTTAGCCAGTGTTTTGATTCTTGATTTCAATCTTTCGAACCTGAAATCTGTAGGGATAGAGTTGTCCACTATAGTTTTAATTATGGACTGAGAATCGCCAAATAAATTTACCTCTTTGATGCCCAAGTCTTTGAGTTTCTTGAGGCCTTGGAAGAGAGCCAACGCTTCAGCTTGAATGCTAGTGTTGTGACCCAAGCCCCAGTCGAAAAAATGCTCAATTATTCCTTCTGACATGTGATAGGATTTGAAACACATGATTTTCGTAATTTCATGAAGGTATTATCATCATTTAACTTTTACTCGTAACATTGATTAAGTACAAAATATATTTTGATATATTGTTGTGTGAGAAAAATTACTAATGACCTTTGAGAAATTTGTTTGACAACATATCATGCCATTGGAAATTAGGGGGGATTCATGTCTTACAATTGACTTACGGAATGCCATAAGTCAATTGTCAACATTTTCAAGGTATGTGATATGAAATTTTCATGTGTGAGAGACGTAGAGGCATTATATTGCTTTTTAATTTTTGACTAAAATTCCATACTAATTTTCTATTCTTATATTAGGTGGGTGACCTCCAAGGAAATCCACGAATATGAAGTGCCAAAATGGAAGAAGTAAATTGTAGAACTTTGAGAAGGACCTCCCTAAAATTCCACTTACTTATACACCTAGTTGATGACATTGAATTGGTGGATGTTGTATCAACGAGGTGGATTTTTTTCTTTTATAGGTATATAAACACTCTAAAAAGATGTGTCCAACAAAAGGCACATACAAAGAGTTTCATGGCTTAAGGGTATGTATTGAATGAATCATTTTTCTTTCGATGTGAATTCCTTGGTAAGGATTTTGAAAATGGGCAACGCTTCTGGGATGAAGAATGAGCATCACATATTATCGATGAAGAAAAACCACAATCTATTGGTGTCGAAGTAGAAATTAGTAAATAAATTAATGATCATTGTGGTTTTTTTACTTGCAATCATTAATTTACTTTGTAATTTATTTTTCAAATATACACATGACATTTTGGATTTGAAATAAATATGTTGTCATATAATAGGTGTAGACAAAAGTGCTATACTTTACAAGTTCCTTTATATGATAAAAAGATAGAAGAATTGTTAGAAGCAAGGAGAAAATTTAAGAGATCGAACCGAAGGAATACTCCACTTCCCAATAATCTACTTGGGGAATGGGGCAAAAATTTCATGCTACAATGGGTTACTAAAAAAATTCAAAATCCAATAGAAGATGCAAGTATAGATTCAAACATAACAGAAAATCAAATCAACATGTGTAGAGGGTATGAAAGAAAGGTATAATTGGAATTTAAAAAAAATGTCCTTTCCTTGTTGTTTTGACACTATTATCTATTTTAATGTTCACCATTATATATTTTTTCATTAAAATAAATGGTCTTTCATAGGCGAGGAAACATCCTGCAATGTGGGCATATTGTTGATGTTATCGTGTAAAAAGAGAAGATGTAAAGAGACGATCCTTTGATTGTGGAATCATGGTTGATTTCAAACAATCTAGTCAATAAAGCTTAAAAGATAAGAATATTATTGAAGGGAATCTACAATATGTTGGGAAAATCCAAGAAATTCTTGAGTTGGATTACAACTCTTTTAAATGTTTCATTTTTAAGTGTAGATGATATGAAGCATTTGAGAGGGCACAGAGACATGATACCCATAGTGGATTGTTTTCTATAGATTCCTCAAGGTTCCTACCAGAGGATAAGGAGCCTCATGTTCTACCAATTCATTGTGAGTAGGTATTCCTTTAACTCAAACAAGAAGTGGTGGTGATCATTAATCGATCAGTTCATAGTTTATTATGAATATATGTGTGTGTGTGTTTATTAAATAATAAAATTTTTATAACATAGGTCTAATATATGTATGTTGTTCATCTACAAGAATTTTTCTATGAAAATATTTTGGACCCGAAATGGATATGTGTCATACATTATGATCCAATATTAAGGCATGTATTTGATGATGCATTAGTGGATACTGAGCATAACAATGATGGCCAGCAAAATGAGAGAGACGAATTAGAGAACATCGAAGGAATTGACATCCATGATGATGTTGAAGATGGTTATGTCCAAGAACAAGAAGACAACAATATGGATTTAGATGATGTTATAGAAGACAACAATATGGATGGTATCGAAAATGATGATCCAAATACATCTAGTAACAATATAGATGGTCTACAATCAAATTTCAATGAAGATGAAGATGATGCAGGTCAAGATGAGGATGATCATAATATTAAATACTTGAAAGAACATATGAATATTGACAAGGATACATTGAATGACATTGTTGCAAACAATAATTCTAATGAGAAAGACTTCTAAATTTTTAGAATTATTTGTAATCCATGTCTAAAAAATTATTATTTTTATGGACCAAATTTTGAAATTCTTCAGTATTATTTGTGTCAATACAAATTACCTATTGTAATATCCTAAAAGTGTTCAATATTTGGTATGAATTGTTGGCAGAAAAAAAATTAGGATTACTTGGATAAGAGTTAGCATGCTTAGTGGTCATTTATTGGTTGATAATGGTTTATAGGTGTTGTCAGCTTACTGGTTAGACTCGGACTGAACTAGAATGAAGAGCCTATTGAATAAAGATACATTAAATATGAAATTATTAAAAAACATAATTACATAAATCGTTTATGTAGAACAATGTAAATCCATACCATTAGGCTAAATGTATGCAAATTTTGTTCATTAATTTTATTATAAAACAAATTGAAATATTTCACTAAGCCTAAGTAAAATATTTTCTATGGGAAAAATTAGAAAAAAAAAATGGATTATTGTCCTTTATGAGAAAAAAAAATACTCTCCAAGTCCAATCATTCAATTTGGCCTTGTAATGAAGGTTGGGCATGCATTTATGTCAAGCAAGAAAAAACTTCCTTGGTTCACTAAAATGCACACCTAGAATTCATTTCTTGGACAATATGGTTGATTCAAAATGTATACTATTTATTTACTAACTAAGTAAATACATTATGTCTTTTGCTTGATACTTTGGAATGTTGGAGTTGGAATTGATAATTTCTTGAGACTTGAAGCCTTATTTTTAAACTATTTTGTCAGTCTTAGAATGATATTTTGTCTGGTGAGATAAAGATATGTGGATTATATTCCTGGTGATGTTGATATATACAATATTTTATGCAATTATTTTGTTTTGATCCTACTTAATTTTTATCTTATGTAAGTTTTATGTAATTTTCTTACTAATAGAAGTTGAATTTTCCCTTGGAAAAAAAAAAATATTAGAGCCTCCCACTACAACAACAGACGTAAAACCATGCTAGAGAAGAATGGAGAGACCTTTCCAGGTAGCGTGCATCTCTATGTGATTAATTGAGGCAGTGCTAATCCCACAAGCATAAGACATGATTTTTTTACCATTTTGGTTAAAAATTACACCTCTAGCTCCGGCAACCCCCGAATTTCCTTTTGAGGC
This sequence comes from Pinus albicaulis, assembly GCA_034641835.2. Lineage (NCBI taxonomy): Eukaryota > Viridiplantae > Streptophyta > Pinopsida > Pinales > Pinaceae > Pinus > Pinus albicaulis. Next base: position 1,022,932,335 of record CM076584.1, on the reverse strand, counting down.
ACCCTATGGTAATTTTTTCCATATGGTGCACTAAGCATATTGTAACTTTGTTATACTATGGAAATAAGACATATTTTTTATGTCAAATAGAAGTTTAGTACATTCCATATCACTGATTTATCTATTCAGTAAGCTATCAACTTATAAAATTCCCTTACATTGTCAAAAAATAAAAGAGTAACTAGATCTCAGTGAGACCACAACCAGATAAAAATTCCGTGAAGGAGACATACAATTAAGTCTTGAAAAAAGACTATAAATTTATTCAAAAATGCCAATTAATGGAAAATAAAATGATATATAATGCACGTTAACAGAATATATATATATATATATATATATATATATATATATATATACACCTAGAAATTGTTATTTTGAAACTCTAGGATTCTTGGGAGGATTCTATAAGTCATTCCCTTGGGAAGAAGAGTGTCTCTTTCCTTTTTTGGAGATCTATGATTATTCTGGCACTACAACAAACATATCCTTTAATTTTTGTTGAAACTTTTGAATTGTCTTTTCATAATTTTCTCTCAAATTGGATTTTTCTTGGCTTAGAATATTCAATAATTGCACATTCCTCATATATTTATCCTTGTGCTCATTTTCCTTCCTTTCAATATCTTCTTTTGTATATTTCATATGATATGTACAATTGGACAATTCACTAGTGAGTTCTTGTACTTTATCCTCAAGTTGTTTTTCCCTCTGTAATTTTGGTTGCAAATCATAAATATGGGATTTCAAATATGTCCATTTCATGTCCCAAATGTTGTGCTTTTCTGTCTCTCATGATTTGGTTGTGTAGCTCTACAATTATTTTTTCTCCCTCATCTACCTTCTTTTTCAATGATTCAACAAGTGGTGGTGAGGCATACAGATTACCCACGGGATTCATAGTTGAGGTAGTGTCCTCTAAAGCCTTCACTTGTGCTTTTACCTAGGATTTATTGAATTCCATTAAAAACATTTATTTTACTTGCATATCCGAACTTGTACCTTTACCCTTACCCTTACCTTTATCCCCACTCTTGGTACCATCTTCTTTACCATTGTTATGTGGAATTATGGATTACAGATAAAACACATTCCCTAAATGTGGTGCTATGCATTTAGAAGAACATATCAAAGACTTTGTAGACACTTTTTCTAAGAGTAAATAGACACACGGAATGATAGAGGAACTTACTTGTGATCTAAGCGCTTCCTATTCTACTTATGAGGCTCTTGTTGTAGCTTCCAATCCAACTTTGATTGCCAAACTAGTTCCTGCAAGTATAGACACTAAACAGCAAAGAGATTGCAATATACAGATGGTTATTTATCTTAATCAGTTAAATCGATGAAACATTAAACATATACATCAGCTAATAATCCATGATATGAAAGATAGAAACATAAACATATACATATGTGGAAAAATAAGCAACAATATTTATCAATGGATAGAAGGGGGAGGTTACAACCAGCAATCCATTTGATGTCACCAGCTCCAGCATTCATTCCAGCCTCATCACAATGAACATCTCACCAACAGCATATCACTCTAATCACACACTCAATTGAGAATCCAACATCATTTCTTTACCAAATTTCTCCCTTCCCTAGCACTAGGATTCGTGCTCAATTTATAGGGCAACTGAAGGTATTTTCTCAATCAATTAATTTCTAATAATAGGCAAGACATGTTCCCAAGCTTATAGGTGTTATATGGACACATGGATTCGAATTTTGACACATATGGACTCTTCTAGAAGGCATTACCCATGTGGAGATTCCGGAACAATGAGAATTTCGCTCCCATTTGACTAGCGCACTCTTGAATGTCGAGAAGTAATTTGCAGAGCACCCTTGAATGGAGGTAACTGCATATGCAAAGCAGTTAGTCCCTTGGGAGGCAGCGTTGGTGAGCTCATAGGTGATATAACATGTACTTCAAATCTTGGAAATCTTGCAATGGAAGTCATGGATGATTTGCTATTGTTATTTGTCTTAGGGCATGTGGCAACTGAAATGATAGGGGATGATAGACCCTATTTCATTTGTTCTATGGATGATTTCCAGTTTAACCAGGTCATTGGGAATGATGCCCAAATTGACCTATAACAACTGCCCCCTAAAGCATGAAGTCAAAATAATAACAATATTTTTTGAATGAAATGATTTACGATGTGATGGGATGGAACAAAAGCAGAGTGGCGACCTGCATCAATATTAAAATAAATTACATCATGATATATCCTCTTGATCACGAATTTTTGAAGGAAGGCACTCCCATGCTCAGCACATAAACTATTTAATAACATGTACATAGTGCAGAAAGTCATCTACATTGGAATGTTGCCCAATACAGACATGCCTACAGATATAGGCCCATGTTCATATGACGATATGTATCTAAGCTCACCGTACAGATGATGTGTACAACAATCCTAAAATTGCAGCCCGGATGGCTAAAACTAGATTCGGGGTCTTCTTATATCGTTCACTTGATCGTTCGGGTACAAGTCTAGCCATGCGAATATATGATTTGTAGTCGAACATGGTAAGACATCGTTTTATTACCAGCCAATGATGTGAGTTGTTAACAAACATGAGAGAACCACCATTGATGTTAATGGCTCTCAAGGTACTGCAATACATTTCGTAAGGCGTGAATATATGATTTGATGTCGAACGCCAAAAAAAATCTTTCAGTCAAAAGTCCGAAAGCGAGGATCTTATCAATGCTGTAACAAACCTCATGGTACTTGAATATGATGTTTCTAAGTGAACTTCTTGGATGATGATTTGATGTCGACAGGAAGAAATTTTATTGCGAAACGGGACTTACTGATTTCAGAGACAAAATGTGACTTGATATAGAAATGTTCAGGGATGACTGTCATGAGAATGAAATTTTATGAGTATTGCAGAAGGATGAGTATTCACTGGACGACTTCTCTTGAACATATCGGCAACACTGAGATGAGTTGGCAGCATTGACCCAAAACTGAAGTGAAAATATGATGAACCATAGGTATGAATGAACCATCAAGAATATTACCCAACCCAAACAGACATGATGATGGAGTAAAGTTTCATGTTCAAGAGCGACCTACTACCGTAAAAATTTTATTCACTTTCCCAAATTTTCCTTGGTCATTTTTCGACGAGTACCTCTTTATTTTTTAACAAGCGTGAGGAGGATAACATATTCTTGATCTATAATTCAACCCTTCGAGTGAATAATGTATCGCTATTTAATAATTTAATGAGTTTAGCGATGAATGAAACTCGATTCTTGCCATGATTGACAAGCCCGTCATTATTTTATGTTTTAACGAGCCTAACGATAGTGACAGCCCAACCCTTTTTCATATTTAGAGAGTTTGAAAAAGAGGTCGAAAGAAAACTCCATAGGTACTTTTTCATAAACCTGTCACTCAGATCCGAAAAAAGTGTAAAATGATATCTGAGAGAACCTCCTAGCCATGTTCAACTAAGGCATTCCTTTTTTGTAAATAATCTATCTCAGTCCAGAAAAGGGTTGAACTTATACTGAGTAGATATCAATTCATTTACTTTTACGAGCTCGAAAATACAAGTGCTCGGTAATATTTTCACATTATCGGAGTCTGAAAAGAGCTAAAAGAAGAGTCCATGGGTTCCTTTTTTCATTGTTATCGAAGCTCGAAAAAGAGATAAAAGTGCGCTTCAAGTCCTTTTTCGTTTTTATCAAAGCTCAAAAAATAAGGATAAAAGTGTGCTTTGTATTCAAATCATTCTTGAAATAAATGTGCACAACTAATCTACTCATCAGTTGCAAACTTGTTCAGAACAACATAAAATGGATTAAAAATACCTCTTTCATGATAAAAATAGAATAAAACCATAGTCACAGTAATAAATATGATTTGCAAATAATCAAATGACTAATTAAAAGAGTTTTACTATTCATTTTTTCCATTTGAAAGATACCATTTGCATTTTGGAGCTCTCAACCTGTTTTTGCCCTCGAACTTCAGTCATTGGTTGCGATCGATTATGTGGACGGTTTTCATCATCATTTGATCCAGGTCGGTGCCATAAGCCTTCTCTTTCTTTCAGTAGTCAATTTATTTCATTTCACTGCAAATTTTTAGGGATTTGGGCCTCTTAGGGTAAATTATTTTTCCAAAGAGGGAAACACACCCTTGAGCATCGAAAATTGCGTTGTGTAGCACCTAAAATGAAGCCTAGGTGCATATGCAACACACTGTCTATTGTTCAAGATTGCGTTGGGCGCAATTTACATTCTTGATTCTCGCATTGTACCCAAATTTTTCCTAATTTTTTGCATGAAAAGGAGTCTAGTGAGTCTTATGGTTATGTTTCAGGGATTCATCGGACTAGAATGACGATTACTTAGACAAAAAGAGAGGATGAAGAACAAAATGTGATTTCCCTTAATGATCTGGGTACTGTAAGAGCATGTGACATTGGGTGTGTCTAACCCTAGAGATCCGAGGATGCAGAGATGGGTAGAATTGATGGCTAGGAACGCATACCAATCGTCCATTGTGTTCTAGACTGCATTCTTCACCTGGTTCAGGCGACAGGTTATCACCATCAATGAGTATGCATATGCAAGCGTCGATTTCCGAGGAGATCCAGACTTAGCTTTACCAGAAGGCGCTCAGTGGGGTGCAATGGGTAAGAATGTTTTGACCATGTTTTTTTATTTTTCTATGGTTTATACATTTTTTTGTATTTTGATGTTTTCCCAAGACTAAACTAAAGTTTTAATGTAATGCAGATGTGGTTGGAGTTCAACCAATGGAGGAACCAAAGCATGGAGTGGATGATCCAACAGAGAGGGTTGTCAGGAGAGCAGTCCTTCAGGATTTAGACATGGCTGAGACTCTCTCTGAGCTTCAGCAGCACATAAAGGGATTGACCTTCGGGATTCTGGATTTCCGGATCGAAGAGTTACCCATGTGACTGCAGTGCCATACTATAGGCGTTCCTAACTGCTAGATGCAGTTACTACGTAGGATATCTAGATCTATAGCTTGTTACCATGAGCATCACTAGTTTACTTTTGACATGTCGTATACATTTTGAGGTCAGATGGCCAATGTGTCTTGGGCACAATTTTTTGTAAAAACCTATAACTATCTATCTATTTGATTTCAATGTTTTCCTATGTTTATTACGCAATCCTATTCAATTATGTGAATGTATATTTACATGTGTTGCAAATTTTTGTCTATAACATGATTAGCTAAAGAATCATTCAATGTGTTCAAATTTCTGGAAATTTGTTGATATTGAATAAAATCAAAGTGTCTTTCCAAAAGTCAAACTCCTAAGAACAAATGATGCAGTGTTGGATTTCTAACAGTATAAACACTAGTAAGTTGTAATACCACAAGTTGTGAGTATAACCTTATGATGATGTGGTCAATACCAAATGAAATGGCATCAGAGAGAAGTTCAATCAACATGATATACTCATCAATATTGTTTGTCAATCTACCCATACAAATCCCTTGAAAACTCACTAACTCGTTGTTCGGAGCGAAAATTGCCCACACTGCAGAGGATAGATTATGCGTACTACAACTAGCACCATCAGCATATCCAACAAATGATTCCAAAGATTCAGACATCTGTGATGAAAGGTAAAGCGAATTACTAACATCAAGAGAACTCTAAAAAACAAACTAAGATGGTGAATGCAAATGAATAACTTATATATACAATATAATACAAAAAATTACTACTTTCATGATTAAGCATAGTAACATTTTAGATACAACCCATTTCGGGGTTGCGCCAACGGAATTCCATCGTAATCCACCAACTCGTAGGCACCCTTAGCAAGAACTCTTTTGACAATATAGGGGTCATGCCATAATAGCTCAAATTTCCCTGTACCTATTACATCATCTTCTTGATCATAAAGAAGGACCAAGTCACCCTCTGAGAAAATGTGAGGCTGGACATGCTTGTCGTATTGCACCTTTATACGTCTCTTATGCGCTTCGTTGGCCAATTGGGCTTCACAACGCATTTCATCGATATGGATGAGGTTAAAAAGATGTGCTTATTCATATGAGATGTCATGCAACAAGTCGATTACAAGTTTTAACGACGGTATTTCACATTGGATTGGTAAGATAGCTTCCAGACCATACACCAATGAAAAGGGGGTAAATCCGGTTGCATTTCTCACTGAGTTTCGGTATGTCCACAAGGCCGAGTACAGGATCAAATTCCATTTTTGTTAATGAACTCCTATCATTCATTGAAGCATTCATTTAAGAATTTTTTTAATAGCCTCAACTTTTCCATTTGATTGTGGATAATAAGGAGTAGAACTATCATGAGACAGTCCTAACTTGGCAGTCAATTCAGTCATCATGTGATTGCGAAAATGCTTACCATGATCTGTGACTATAGCCTGAGGGACCCCAAACCGTGCAATGACATGATTAAAAAAAACAATGTAGTTTTTTGTCCTGTGTTGTTGAATGTAGGCATCGCTTCGACCCACTTTATAAAGTAGTCTACTGCGAAAATAATATAACCATGTCCCCCTGACGAACGAGGGTTATAGGTCATGAAGTCAATGCCCCATTTTGAAAATGGTCCCATAGAGACAACAAGATGCATTAGCACTGGCGGTTTGCGTATTTTATGATCAAATATCTGGCACGCATGACAACATCTGACCGCGAGGATGCAGTCGCGAAATATGGTAGGCCAAACGTAATCAGCGCGGAGTATCTTCTGCGTGGTATTGTATCCAGACAATTATCCACCACAATCCCCAGCATGACAATCATTTAAAAAAATTTCGGCCTCCTCTTGAGTGAGGCACCTTCTTAAACTTATATCAACACCATGACGATAAAGTGTATCATCGATGATCAGATAATCTTTGGCTTGGTATCGAATACGTTGCTAGTTAGAGAGAGAGGTATCAGGCCAAAAATTATGGGTCTAGAGATAAATGATAAAATCCCCATACCAAGGATCAGATGATTCGATCAAAAACATAGACTCGTCAAGAATAGATGATTCTGACGTAGTAGCAATAGTATCAAAGGGAAGGTCACAGAGAAGCTTAGCCAAAACTAAAGATAAGATGTAAGTCATGGGGTTGCAATCTGCAATGACAATGGTCTTCTGAAACAGGATATAGTGGTGAAATATTTGGACAACTTGAACAGCTACCAAGGCAAGCTTTTCTACGTATGAATACTTCACTTCCATATCATTGAGATTATAACTCAAATAATAGATCGGATGTTCTATCCCATTTTCTACTTGGACCAATACCATAGCAATGGTCGTATTAGCCGCGGTGATATATAAAAAATAATCACTCTGATAATTTGGGGGGTATATTAATGACGCCCAGACAAGGGTATCATTGACAACATCAAAATAAGCTTGCGCAACTTGGTCCCAATGGAAGGGAATACCATTTTTCAAGAGCCGAGTAAATCCTTTAGCCATTTCAGCGTAGTTAGGTATGAACCTCCTTAGGAAGTTATTCTTCCCTTGAATTTTCTGTAACTGAAGTAAATTTGATGGCGCAGGCAAATCAAGAATGGCCTGGACCTTCAATGGGTCTATTCGAATTCCTTCTTTTGGGACGACGAATCCTAGAAAATGACCAGAACCAACACAAAACACATATTTATGTGGATTGAGGTGTATTTTTTAGTGTTAGTAGCATAAATAATATCTCTCAAATGCATCGTGTGATCAGTTTGATTTCGTGAATGTGCAGGTAAATTGTCTAGATAGGGTTGAATAATGTGCTTGATGTCATTGAAAGCATAATACATTGCTCTCTGAAAAGTTACCCCGAAGTTCTTTAAACCAAACGGTAGTTTCCGATAAGCGAACGTGCCCCAGGGACTGATGAATGTTGTCTTATATTAGTCCTCTGGGTGGATATTGATTTGATTGTAGCCAAAAAATCTATCCATGAACTAAAAGATTTTGCATCCAGCACAATCGTCAATAATCTGGTCAATAAAGGGAGTAGGATAGTTATCTTTTGGACAAGCAAGATTGACATCCCAATAATCGATGCACACTTTGATGGTTCCTTGTTTTTTCATAACAGGAACGATGTTGGAGACCCACTCAGTTAACGGAACAGGGTAAATGAAAACCAACACGCAAAAATTTTTAACTTCTTCTTTAATGGCAACGGCCTTCTTCGGATGAATAAGACAAAGGCATTGACGTACCGTCTTGACATCATGGTACATATTAATAGTGTGTTCAACGATACTAGTATCTATGCCTGGCATTTCCTCATAAGACCAAGAAAATACATCACGGAATTCACGAAAGAGAGAGTGATATGTTTCGAGTTCTAATGGAGAACAAGACACGCCGACATGAATGTTTTCTACAACGCCATATTTGGTCGAAATATCGATAGAAATGGTTTCTTCAATATTTGATAAATTTCGCTCGAAATCAATTGCATTAATAGGAAAAGAATTCGAAAAGAAATTTTTTATTGATGGGTGATATATCTCACTAAGATTTATCTTCATAATTGGGAATATGGAAACGACGATGATAATCTTTCCATGGTTCTCCTTCCAACATCATGGTTTCCAAAATATTCTCATATGTCAAGAAAGTTGAGGAAAAAGGATAAGATGGAGTACAAAAATCTAATGAACGATCAACCCAAACAATCGGCGACGATGATTTCGGATTCGCAACCCAAGCCAGATAGATTGATTGCTATGCCAACTCAATAGGGTTAGGCGGCAGAAACTCATCCAACGTAACAACTTCAGAATCACCTGTACTCTTCCTTAAGCCAGATGGAGTGGAAGAGATCATGTAGCAAGTCTCTATGCTTGCAATTTTTTCCGATGTCGTAGGCGGCGGTAATGCAAAGGTTCCCATGAGAGTGGAATCCTTTAAGATTCCTACAGCAATTTTCTGAAGTGCGAGTTGGGGTACGTGAACTAACGGAACACTTCAAGTTACTTGGGAATTGGAGGCAAAGAAGGATAGTTGATTGATGAATGTGATAACACCTTTACGTGGAAAGGCGATCATTCTAAAATATGTAGAAACAATTTCAATCATAGCATATACCCATGGCCTTCCAAGTAGGATATTGTAGTCAAGGGGTTTGTTAACAACCTCAACTTCAACATTCACTATTTTTCCCCCTAGTTCAACATGCAGGTTATTGATAATACCACAAAGCTTATATGTACATTCGTCGAAAGCCTTCAATGTCGTTGATTGGTGGGATAGAAGCGATGAGCCAAGTGACTTCCAATAGTTTAGAGACATATTGCACGTAGATGATCCCTCATCAATAATAGTACGATGAACAAGGTGATTGAGAACATTTACTTGGATCGAGAATTCCAGTTCTCCTGGTAATTGCGGCACATAGCCCGTATGATTAAAGACTACGAGATTAGAATTAATCGGATCAATTCCACCAATTGCCGACAACAAAGCTTGTTTCTGGGAGGGAAAATTTTGTAGCACCTCAAGCGCTGACATAGATGAAGGGGATTGAGCCAAATATTCAACTATATTATAATTTTGAGCACCTCTGGCTCGAGGATTAAATGTTGATTTATGAATGACTCCCTTCGGTGGTTTGATTGTCAATTCATGAATAACAGGTGGCGGTACTGATTCCGTAGACGGATTCGTGGTCGAGGTAGTAGGTTGATTAGTAGCTTGACTATCGTAATATTTATTACATGTTGACAGCAAAACATCTGTTGATGGCTTCGTGATAGATAACATAAGCACTTGGGAACTAGAAGCTGGATCCGTAGCAACCAAATTTGTGTCTGGATTTGGAAATGGATCTGTCAACACAACTGACACATGTGAGGTCTTAACCATTTTTTAGACTTCAGCATGGTGAGGAAAATCCCAAACAAAGCGTTCCTGATTACAGATTATGCATGGATAACGAGGTTTTTTATTTCCAGACGATTGATCAAATGATCTTTCCTACAAGGTAGAATTTTGATTTTTCTTTGATTTCCCTTTTTTCTTACTTCCGGGTTGCTTGTCACTTTTGCCTTTGTCAAATGAAATGACATTGATTTCAAAAGAAGGTGCAGGACTCATCACTTCACCAACCCTCCAGCCTCCATCTCCCGCATCCCTCGCCTTTCTCTCTCAAACCCTCACCTACCCACCTCTGACCCCCTCATTTATCGTGGTCTCCCAACACCTTCTGAACACCTCGCTCCCCCTGTCTTCACTCCCCTCGTCATCAGCATTCCTTCCTTCTTCCCTCATTATCCCATCAGTTTCAAACCCACGGTAGCCCATCGAACATCTGGATATTTCACTATCCCCTCATCCGTCTCTGCTCCAATACCATCTGTAGCGACCACCCCCCCCCCCTTGTGCCCCTCGCCGCACAAAGTGCGTCAAAGCTAATAAGCATGCCAACTTTCTCACACTCGGGGCTAGAGTTAATATGGTCGACATCATGGGAACTATTGACAAGGTTATTGTAGGACGGGTTCGTGGATGGAACTATGGGGTCAAGCGCTTGAAGTTGTGGACTCAAGAGATTTGGGGCGATCTTATTCAAGATATGCCCACCATTCACACATTGGCCAAGGGTTGGTTTGCTCTTCGATTTTCCTCCAGAGAACCCACTGATATTATTCTATATTAGTTCTAGCACATTCAGATGGCTCTGGTACTGTTCAAAATATGGAACCCTTTATTTGACCCTGATCGAGAGCCTCTAGGAGCTGGCCCTTTCTGGGTTCGTCTACCAGGGCTACCTTATCACTTATGGTCTGATCATATTTTCAAAGACATTGGTAATATTTTGGGTACCTACTTGGACCATGATCATTCCTTCATTGACTCAGGAAAAATGGCATTCGTCGGCATTCTGGTTCATCTGGATACGAGGGAAGGTTTGGAGGAAGCCATTAACATACAATGCTGCAACTACACCAGGGAGAAGATCTTGGAATATGAAGGGGTACCATTCTGTTGTCACCGCTGTCACAATGTCAGACATGTCTTCAAGGATTTTCCACTATCAAGTTTGACACCGTCTTCTCACACTAGCAGTGGCAAACATCCTATTGCACCCGTATCGGTCTCACTACAAAGACAGTCATCGCACTCTGGACACACTGTCTCACTTGATACATACTCGATGGCGGAACTGATGCTTCGGGTGCCCCCTCCAGGGTCACTCGTTCCATGTCTTCTACCACTACTACTGGACTCCCTCTGATTGTGGGTAATTCCTCCTCCCCTCCTTTTACTTTCCTATATTTTCTTTCTTCGGCATATGTTCTGTGTTCTGAGTTTCCACAGGCCGATTTTTTCACCCCCCCATTTGTTGTCCACCTTCCTCATCTCCTCTCCATTTCCCCCCCACATTATCTAATATGCCTGCTGCAACTTCCCCAATTATCCCTCCCTCTATGACTGTACCCCTCCCCTCTTCCCCCATATCCCCACCCTCTGCACCCTACCCCCCCATTGTGTTGGATCCCTCTAAATCCTCCTCTTCTCATTCTTATAACCTTCGCCCCCGCACTTTCTCACTGATAGGATTAGGTACTCTTGTTGGTCCTTCTGCTCCCCCTCATAAACCCTCCCGGGGTCGACACTCGCATATCTCGAAAGCAATTCACCTAGCCAGACTTGAAGTTGCCTCTGGCACTCAAATCACAATTGATGGGATTCTTAGAGCAAGACAGTCCCCCATCCTGGTTTCCAAATGATTTGCCTTTCTTTCAATTGTTGTGGGCTAGCTAGCCTTGCGAAGCGACTTGCCCTTCGCCGCCTCTTTACTTCTACTTTTGCCTGTATCATTATGCTACAGGAACTCATGGCTCTGCAAAATTAGTTACTCAAGATCTCACCCCTATTCTACCTTATTGGACCATTCATGCTGTTGACGCCAGTGGGCACTCGGGGGGTCTAGCCCTATGTATTAACCCCTGTCATATCAATCTTATCAATGTTTGGGGCAGGTAAAATGCCCTAGGTATGGATGTATTTTCAGAGGCCCTTGGCTTGCATTTCTCCATTATTAATGTGTATGGCCCCTGCTCTAATAGACAATAATTTTGGGACTCTCTCATGAACGCATCTATTATGCATCTCGATAACATTATATTGGTTGGGGACCTGAATTTATCTCTTGGGAAATTTGAATCTTGGGGACCTAATGCTCATGTGTATTCACTCTCTGACTACTTCAGACACCTGCTCTCAGTGCATCACCTGGTGGATCCCCTAATTACCTCCCCCACTCCAACTTGGCGTAACAGGCGCACAGGAGATCTGGTGGCTCAACGGCTTTATTGTTTTCTTATCAAAGAGGGGCTACTATAGAACCTTGGCTCCTTAAGACAATGGGTAGGCTCTGGGGGCATCACTAATCACTCTCCAATATATTTGGAAATTATTGGGGAATTCAAAAAGTCGGTATCCCTCTTCAATTTCTGCTCTGTTTGGTTACAAGATCCTGACTATATCAATTTTGTGAATACCCTTTGGAGACTCTCTCCACCTCCACATTTACTCTCGCCATCCTCCATTTTTTCTCACAGACTTATTGCTATCAAGAAGGACTCCATTAGTTGGGCTAAGCACAAAAAACTATTGGAGGATAGTGAATTAGCTGACATTGAACAAAACATACACAGATTGGAAACCTCATTTAGGGGACGTTTTGGTACTGAAGAAGATAATTCTCTGCTCACTTCATTGGAAACTACTCGACTAAATATTCTACAAGCAAGGAATGAGGAGTAGAGACTCAAAAGCCGCACCACCTGGATCAAAGAAGGGGATGAAAATTCTAAATTTTTTCATCATTATGCCAATGGTAGAAAGGCTATTAACACCATATGGGAACTTGATAATGAGGATGGAACAAAAGCCTCTACCTTTCCTCAGCTTGCACAGAAAGGTATTAACCATTTCAGGGAGATCTACAAGGCACCTCCGCAACCATCCTTGGCATAAATCATCAAGGTGGCATCTCTTTTTCCCAGGTATGTTGATGAAGCAGTAGAGGATGATTTATAGCAACCTATTTCTAGCCTTGAACTTGAATCTGTCCTAAAGTGGTTCAAAAAGGACAAAAGCCCTGGGCCTGATGGGTGGGTGGTGGAATTTTATATGGCTTTCTTCGATCTTTTGGGTCATGATCTTCTAGAAGTGGTGGAAGAAACTCGACAATCTGGACACATATATGATGCCTTCAATGCTACTTTCATTGCCCTCATCCCTAAAGCTGATCACCCCTCATATTTCCAAGATTTTCATCTAATCTCTTTATGTAACTGCATATACAAGATCATGGCCAAGATTCTTGCAAATAGATTGAAACTTATCTTATCTACTTACATATCTCCTGAAATTTTTTTATTTTCTTGAAAACAGATAGATCCATGAAGCAATTGGCATTGCACAAGAAGGCCTACACTCTATGCATACTAAACGCATCAAAGGTATGATTCTTAAGATAGACTTGGCAAAAGCATTTGATCAAGTGAGTTGTCTTTACATTTGCATGTTGCTCACCCACCTGGGTTTCCCCATACAAACTATCAATTGGATCATGTGCAGCATTACTAATGTTTCATACAACATTCTAATCAATGGAGAAGCAACCAATTTCTTTCATGCAGAGAGGGGACTTCATCAAGGGTGTCCCCTATCTCCCATATTGTTTCTATTGGTTATGGAGGGCCTTAGCAGATGTATTATATATGACATCTCTAGAGGCAGATTGAAACGAATAAAACTAACGGAAAACTGTGTGCTCACTCACCTCTTATTTGTATATGACATTATTCTTTTCCTTAATGGGACTCTTAGTGACTCCTCTTTGATCTGAGCGATTTTGCACCTATTTTTTATTGCCACAGCTATGCAGTGAAATAATAACAAATCTACATTGACCTTTCATGGATGTACTCCTCATTAAATACACTTTGAACAACAGATATTTCCCTTTAATCTCACCAGATTTGAGGGTGGTTTGAAGTATCTAGGCTTTTTTCTCAAACCTGTGAACTACAAAATTGTTGACTGGAATTGGCTCATTACCAAATTGAAAATCGGTTAAACAACTGGTGCCATCGCTGGCTATCAAGAGTTGGTCGGCTGACACTGATCAAATCAGTACTCGAGGCCACTCCTGTATATTGGATGTCATTGGCCTGGATCCCTAAAGGTATACTCCACAAAATCCAGAAAATCTGCAGGCGCTTTCTTTGGTTGGGCGCAAAAGAGGGACACACCTTTGCCTGGAAAAATTGGTCTCGTATTTCTTTACCCAAGAGGTGGGGTTGATGGGGCATCAAAGACTTTCCAACCTTCGTACTTGCATTATCTGCTAAGCTTGGTTGGACGATTCTGACAGGAAACAACCGATGGATGAGGGTGACTACTCAAAAATATATTAATCCACTTACCCCCATTGAATGGATCCGGTCACCTATGGAGCACCACTCTAAATCCTCCACTATATGGCATGCGATCACATCAGCAATCATTTTTATTAAGGATGACCTAACCTGGAAAATTGGAAATAGACACAAGATCCATATTGGCCTTGATTCATGGGTTGGATGCGAGAATGCACATCTGCTCCCGCAGCACCCATTGTGTTCCTCAGTCAATTTGGTTACCGGACACTCAATCAGATTGCACATGAGGAGTGATCTACACCCTTCTCGCAAGGGTGGCTAGATCATCAGGCTTTATGGATACATCCTCAGTGGACTGAGAACTGGATAGCATATTTGGAAGCCCTGCGAGATACTTGCGTCCGACTAAAGGAATGTGATGATGAAATTATTTGGACCATATCTAAACAGGGACAGTATACACTCAAAGAAGGGTACTCTCATATCAATTGGGATAACAGACTGATCCTCTCATTCCTTGGTGGCACAACCTCTGGAAACTCAGAGGACCTGCCAAAGCAACACTACTCATGTGGTGCATACTCACCGACAAAATTCCTATTGGATCCAATATACAAAAAAGAACCTTCTTTGGTCCGCACAGATGTGCACTTTGTAAAGAAGCCGCAGAAGACACACAGCACCTATTTCTTCACTGTAATGTTTCCCTTGAACTTTGGACGATTATACTCTCCTCTCTTCATACCAACCAGCATTGGATTTGACTCTCCCTCACAGAAGCTTGGGAACATTTGTGGCATGCGGTTACTCCACACAAACTTCGGAACATTCCCATCCTTATTTGGTGGAACATTTGGATGGCCCCCAATCGGACCATATTTCATGACATTCCACATCGCTGGCCCTCATCTTCTGCCCACATCCTTTCCATCTATCATTTTATCCTTGATGATCCACCTCCCCCTAGCCCCCGTGTCATCAACCCTAAGATCATTGATCACTCAATTCCATGGGATTTTTTTGATGGATCTGCACAATCTCATGGTTGTGGTGGTGGGTTTATTATTCATCACACAATCCAACATTACTATAAATTCAAAATTGGACTTGGACGCGGTGCCAATAATTTTGCAAAACAATCTTGTCTCTTGTGCCTCCTACAGTTTTCCATCACTAAATATATACATGATCTACAAATTTTTGGGGATTCCAAGATTGTCATTGACTGGTTTTCTGATCTATCGACATGTCACACACACACACTATAGAATATATTGGTTGAAACTCTACCGCTCAAAGCCCAATTTGATCATATTTCATGTCGGTACATCTTCAGGGAGAGGAACACAATTTCCGACCTCCTTTCCAAAAAGGAAACACAACTATTGACTGCACATATGGAGGTGCAAGAACAAAATGAGCATGCATATTATCAGTATTTCCACAAACCTTTTGCTCCTGCACTCAGACGGGGGAATGGCCCTCGATAGATTTTGATGCTGAACAACTTATTCATTTTTTATTATAGTTTTTGTATATATATCTATAGACTCCACATGGAGAAACTCTTTTGATTTACAGTATGTACATAACGAACACATAGCGGATTTATTTATATTTTCTGAATGCTCTCAGTTCTATCTATATGGCAGCTACAAGATTATATGCATATGCACTCGCATATACAAAATGTAACTTTTATTTACATTAATAAAAGCAACGATTTTCTTGTGGGAAAAAAAAAGGCGCAGGATCAGATGTAGTTGTATGATGTGTGCTTGCAGTACCAATCATACTGTCTCCGGCATGAGAGTCCTTTGATGGAGGAGGAACAATAAAATTAGATCGCATCGCGTTAGGAATTTTCTCATAAAGAGTGCCAGACTGAGTATAAATCAAGTCTAAATATTGGACACAAGCAATAACCTTCTCTTCATTGACGACGCCACCCTTAGCCACATCCTCAGTTATAGATGGTAACAGGGACTTAATGAACCACTCAGTAAGGAGTTGATCACGAAAAAATTTCTTAACCATTCTACGATGATGACGCCACACATGAATATGATCAGAAATGTGAGTAGCATTAGTCTGTTTAAAATTATTCAAGAGTTTCGTTCTAGTTTCATATCGTATGGGTAACTATAAATGAGTCAAAAAGACAGTAGCTAGGGAATTGAAATTATCAAAATAAGCTCTAGGTAACTCAATGTACCATTTTGTGGCTGGACCAGTGAGCGTACGCTGGAAAAGACGTAGTCGAACAGAGTCATCATTCAGGGAGTTTGATGAACACCACAAATGATATGTCATAACATGAGTTGACGAGTCTTCCCCAAGGTTTCCATTGAACTTAGGAATATCCAAGGGTAATTTATGAGGTATCGCCGACCACTAAGGATCATAGTTGATTCGGTCGTTAGTGAGTAGTTTTAAATTTGGTAACTTTAAAGTTGCAACGAAGGGAAACTATCAATTGAGGTCAGGTTAATCATAGCCAGGGTATGATGGAATTTCTTGGGAAACAGGTCTTTGAGCACCAGCATAAGGAATCTGTTGCTAGTGACCCAGATAGGGGTTGTTTTGATAGGAAAACGCTTGAGGATTATGTTGACCAAATATTGGGTATGATACTTTCTGAAATGAAGGTTGTGGCATTTGCGCCTGAGGCTGCCAAGGGGTCTGTCCACCAATGTTATCACCCAAATTATAAACTTGGATTCTTTTGAGGATAGATATAACCTAGTTGTAGTTGCGACATCCCATAATATGGTAATCTAGCTTGTGAACAAATTATTTTGGGTACAGGTGGTTGTTTTAAACTAGCCGAAGGAGTTGGAGTGTTAGGGCCCAATACTTGAGGGTATTGAGTTGAAGAACCCTCCTAAAACGGTTGTTGTACAAAATTTTGATTTTGTAGTAGGGGTAAAGATGTATTAACAAGTGGAATTGATGTGGGTGAAACAGGTTGAATCGGTTGATACGAGTGTACAACCGTTTGTGGTTGGATAATTAGAGTGAGCTGCCATTGAAAAACTTTCATTTCGACATTAGGTTGACCAAAAAATGACGGAGTAATGTCAAAGTGGGTGACCATAGGTTTCCCCCCAGCATGAGGACTATAATAAGATAGAAAATATTGTTCTCCAAATGTAGGGAGTCTAGTTGAGATTGTAATGGATGGAATAGACCAAGATGGACCAACTTGATATTGCCCTAATGAGGGATATAAAGGATCAAGACGTTCATTACTCACTATAGGTTTACTAGTTATAATACCAGATGATAACATTGGTGAAGTCCATGGGTTTGACGATGCACCAGAGAAAATTCCATATAAATATTTATAACCTGATGAGACCATAGGGCCACCATGTAAATATGACTCTAGTGAAGTTGTGAACATTGAAGAGGTAGTGAGAGCAGGTGTTGATGCAATCGGAACATATGATCCAACCGAAGAGGTTGGTTCAGGCACGGTTACATGACCAAATGTATACCCTTTTAAATCGACGGGATTTTGAATATGCACAAGATCAAAAAAAGTAGAGGGTGGTGATTGAGGAAAAGGCTCGTACAAGTAAAGATCCTCCCCAAAATGGGTTGGAGTTAAAGGTGCTTTTTCTTGTGGGATTTCTTCAATCAAAATTAAACCAGGTGGAAGGATTTCGCCGTCAGGCCTAAATTATATTTCAGGAGGTTGACTGTGCGATATGGGAGACTCAATGGCTACAATAGATTTTGGGGTGACCGATATAGGAACAACTTCTGCTCGTTCTACTTCGGGATGCAAATGTTCAGGAAAATAAGAGACATGATTTGGATCAACTTCCAGTTGAACAACGTCAGGTTCAGGAGATATGGTCTCATTGATTGGATGGATCGTGACCATGGGTAGTTGTGAGGACTCTGTCTTGACAACACTAGACAAACTAGGATTTGTAGAAACAACTTGTGCCGAATCTGGTATATGTGAAGACAATTCTTCACCAAAGGTACTGATGGTACTGGTTTTGGTAGATCGATGTCACCTTCGTCGACCAGAAGTAACTTCCGGTGGTAAAGGTGGTTTCAATGCAATTCTACACGAAGGAAGAGGAAAGGTATTTTCTTCTTCCACGATGACTAATTTATTTTATGACCAAAAAAAAATAAAAAAAATAAAATGGTAATCCTAGGCAAAATTTTTACCAAGAAACTGTGAACTGCAAAATACCTCCTGGCGAACCAAGAAGTACGGGCAGGCAATATCCCCGAATGTTTTGTTCGGTGTATCACAATTTACAAGGTGGTCGACTTGGTTCACTATGGATGGATAGCAACCTAAAGTTGTCCTCCCAAATATACCTAAAGGTACATGGAGGCCCAAGTCCGTATTAGCTCTGTCTAATGATAAACCACACAGTGATAGCACCCCTTATACTTTTTGTACTATAACATCGCCCGATATACTGGAAGGTACGTGGACGAGCTACGATATACTTACATATGTGGAGTGAGGTATCGCATTCGAAATGTATCACAGATAATTAACGCCAGCTGCTATTTTTTATGACACCAGAACACGTCTCTAGCCTAGACCTTCTAAATATTATCATTATGGTTTCAATGTTTTTTTAGGTAAATTGATGTAAATTTTAAGTTGATCTTGTTTATCAATGCCTTTCAATGTTCACCGTGATGATGTGATGGAAATTCCTAAAATGAAAACTAAAACGATAAGAAAACTTTTCAATTTTAGCTTTTTCAATGAAAATCCTAGCTACTAAGGGGGAAGAGCAATCAGTTTTGAGAGCAAACAACAAAGAGCACAAACTAATATGCAACTTTCCTAATTTGTTCCTATGAAAAAAAACACAATTCACTACATGAAAATGTAGGTTTTTCTTTTCAGTCCCCTTAATGTGAATGCAAAAAGGAAACTATATGCATCAAATCAACAAAAAACAAATGTTTTCTTCTTTGAGAAATGATGAATTTAACAACAATTTCTCTTATAGGAAAAATGAAGAATGGAACTAATTTTTTCTTAAAGGAAACGAAGAATTTAACGTCAATTTCCTTTACAAAAACAAATGGATCTAGTGCAGAAATAAAATAATTTGAATTTGATTTGTTAATAATAAATAAAAACACTTAAAGAGACATTGAACAAACTTACTTTTCAAAGGAGGAATGATCAGGTAAATTCACTAGTCTCTATGAGGTATCAGACAATTGAAAACACAACAAACAAAAGGCTGAAAGTGATGGCAATGAAAAATTCAAAGGGAATTTGGTTGGCTTAGGGGACAACGCAGTCTCTAAGGGGAGATAGTGCATTGCAAAGAACCCCTGAGTGGGAGACAGTGCTATGCAAAGCACTGTGTCTCTACCAACAGTGCGTTGGGCACAGCAGAGAAAAAAATTCAAGCTACTAAACACACTTCTAATGTAATTCTTTTTTTCAAAAGCCTAATAATTGAGATTAGATGCTACTAGGTGGATAAGCAGAGGCAAAAATACCAAGGATGAAGGGAAAATCCCCAGTGGAGTCGCCAATTTTTTATGCGGAATTATGGATTACTGATAAAACACATTCCCTAAATGTGGTGTTATGCATTTAGAACAACGGATCAAAGACTTTGCAGACACTTTTCCTAAGAGTAAATAGACACACAGAGCGATATAGGAACAAACTTGTGACATTTTTCCTATTCTCCTTCTAACGCTCTTGTTGTAGCTTCCAATCCAAATTTGATCACCAAACTAATTCCTGCAAGTAGAGACACTAAACAGCAAATATATTGAAATATACAGATGGCTATTTATCTGAATCAGTTAAATCGATGAAACATGAAACATATACATCAGCTAAGAATCCATGATATGAAAAATATAAACATAAACAGATACATATGTGGGAAAATGAGTAGCAATCTTTATTAATGGTTAGAAGGGGGAGGTTACAACCAGCGATCCATTTGATTTCACCAGCTCTAACATTCATCCCAGCCTCATCACAATGAACATCTCACCAGTATCATATCACTCTAATCACACACTCAATTGAGAATCAACATCATTTCTTTACCAAATTTCTCCCTTCCCTAGCACTAGGATCTGTGCTCAATTTATAGGGCAACTGAAGGTATTTTCTCAATCAATGAATTTATAATTATAGGCAAGATATGTTCCCAAGCTCAGAGGTGTTAGATGGACACGTGGATTCGAATTTTGACACATATGGACTCTTCTAGAAGGCACTGGCCATGTGGAGATTTTGGAACAATGAGAATTTCACTCCCATTTGACCAATGCACCCTTGAATATCGGGAAGTCCTTTGCAGAGCACCCTTGAATAGAGGTAACTGAATATGCATAGCAGTTAGTCACTTGAGAGCTGCGTTGGTGAGCTCATAGGTGATATAACATGTACTTCAAATCTTGGAAATCTTGCAATGGAAGTCATGGATGATTTTTTATTTTTCTTTGTCTTAGGGCATGTAGAAATTGAAATGATAGGGGATGATAAACCCTATTTCATTGGTTCTGGGGATGATATCCAGTTTAACCAGGTCATTGGGAATGATTCCCAAATTTACCTATAACAACCATGCTGATATTTTTCCTTTTTAAGTTATTTAATCTTGTGTTCTGCCTGGATAATTTCAAGATATCTCTCTTTCAACTTGTTAGCTTGCCTATCACAGGTTTTCTCCAACTTAATCACTCTTTTATTGTATTCTTCAACTTATGATTCATTCTTATGTTGGTCCTATTTAGATTTATTTTCTGATTCAGCCTTTAAATATTCAATAAATTTATATTTTTTATTCAATACCCTGACTAATTTAGCCTCAGAAGTATTTGACGTTGCCAGTTGTTACACATCAATTTGTCACTGTCCCTGCAATCCCCGTCTCGCACATTGGAGGGATCATTTTGTGACCTATGAGCAGTGACATAACTTGAAAATACTTTCATGGCATTCCCCTGAACATGTACTTTCATCCCCTTGAATACATCTCCTGCTGAAAAACCCTAAAAACACCCCTTTTTGCATTGGCGCGGACAACCAGTTCAGTACCCGCGCCAATGGGGAAAGTCCTTCAAAGAGGTCACGCCAATTGGCGCTCTGTCCCAGAGTCGCACTCGCGCCAGCCAATTTAAGGAGTGTTTTTTAAAAATAAACAGCGGAAGTTTCATCCTAACTGATCCAGGAACTGATATCTATCTTGAGTTGGGAGGTTTGGCTACGGATTTCCATAGAGAGGAAGTGGTTTGCCACCTCTCATGGAAGCTTCCTTGATGATAGGGCCAATCCCATGATTATAGGGATCCCAACTCCCCTTCCTCCATCTATAAAATCTTGCTCATCTCCTTTGCAAGCTAGTCTTCAAGTTCCCAAATTCCCAAGAGCCTTATGCTACAAGAGCCTCCATAACTCCCTTAAGGTCAAATTCAAGCAAGGAGACTATTGTCAAGATCCGAAGAGAGAGATTTTGTCCCATCCTTGACAGGCTTTTAGAGATGTGTTCTGTTAGCGACCCTCCGAAGGGGAATTCAGCATCAGAACTATGGTTGTATTCTTCCTTTGATTGATTAATAATAAACGACTATTGGTTATGGTTCCACTCTTGTTGTTGTTTATAATGATGAGTTATGTCCTTTCTGACTAACATATAGTTGCATCTACTGGATTTTATGCTTGCGTTTGTTTTGTTTCTCTCTTGTGCAGGTGTCCTATCATGGAGATCGTGGGGATCGTGATCTTCCAGGGCTAAGGAATGGGAGTGCTACCTCTTCTACAAGCAACAGCGTTGGATTCCAGGTAAGCCTTCATCGCTAGTTGGTTTATTTGTAATTAGGAACCTGCGCTATAGCGTGAATTATTGTTGCTAGACCCGGTCTGGGCTAGTAGGGATCGCCTCTGTCCGCAGAGGGGATTTACCTCCACAACAAATTGGCGACTCCACTGGGGATCGTTAGCTTGTTTTCGTTCGTTTTATGAGCTATAGACGGAGCCTAAAGTTGGCCAGATAGCCTTCGAAACACTTTTTCTCTGCAATTGTGAAGTAGATCAAAGCTACTTCAGTCAATCTCCAGTTTAGTTTGTAAACTGAAAACTTGGAGTATTTTCTTGTCTTTCGGTCGATTCTTGACTTTTCTTGCTTGATCAGCTCTTTTGGCTGGCTCTTTTCTGAGTGTTTGGCTTTTGGTTCAGCCCCAGAAGATCAAATCTGACCTCTATTTTTCTGAGTTTTCATCCTTTCATGGTTGGCTTGATTGGCGCAGTTTCCACTCTAACAGTCGCGCCAATTGGTGCGAGTTTCCAGTTCATCACTCACGCCATCCCCTGTCTGGTGCGGATTACAGCCAGACAGTCGCGCCATCCCCTGTAGGTGCTAGGGTTTACCCTTGTTCAGAAGTTTATTTTGGTCAGTACTTTGCTTCTGGGTTTGGTTTAGATCCTGCTTGAAGTGGTGAGTCTGGTCTTGGTTGGGAGAAATTCTTTGTTTTTTCATTTTCAGGCGTTGGCGCTTGTTTTCAGTTAGCAACCCGCGCCAATTGGGCATTGGCGCTAGTTTTCAGTGAGCAAGTCGCGCTAGTTGGCACTAGTTGTCAATGACAAAGTTGGGCCAATTTCAGGGTGTGTGAAAATTAAGACTTTTTCCCTAAATCCTTCACAAGTGTGTCTTTCCCTTCCATTCTTTTCACTGTATGAGCATAGATTACATTGCTCGTTGTTTGAAATGTCTTCTTTCCATGATTGTTTGATGTAAAAAGGGAATGAATGCCTTGTTTGGATCTCTTGCTTTGGAAGTCTTCTTTGTGTTTGACCTCATATGTCTTGTTGCTTTTTGAGGGATTTCGTGACAAAGTGTTTGAAACAACGATTGCATTCTTAGTGTTTGTTTACATCTATTTTGCATTCATCCTTCATTAAGAAGATTTGTGTTTATTTAGTTTTCGTCTCAAAGTGTTCTTTTTGTTAAGATGCATTAGATCACATTGCATTGAAGAGTATATTGAGATTCATCATTGAACTTAGATCACATTGTTTAATGATTGAAAGCTAAAAATCGCTTTGATTGCATTCTCTTTCATTGAAAGCATGCATTAAGTAGATTCTCATTTCATCGAAAAATGCATTGAGTGCATTCTTATTATTTGAAAAGGAAAAAGGAAATTGTGCATAGATTACAATTGCATAGTTTTCGAAAAAAGAGGATGTTGCATAGATCACATTACATTGTTTGCATCGTTGAACGTTTGAAATTACTTTTGGATAGTGAAAGTCATCTAGTTTGGAAAAGATTTCGTTTGCAGTGTTGTTTTATGTCGCATCATTGTTTGAAGCTCTTCCCTTAACTAGATAGCATTTATTGAATTGAAAATTTTTCTTTTCTCATATAGCTGCATATAGGAGATTGTCATATGACATTCGGTAGGGCCTTGAAACTGAGACATAATTGAAGATCAAGCATAAAATTTACTCAATTTACCTAAGGCAACATTGAAACATCTAACGAAACACATTTAGAGGTCTAGGCTAAAGACGTGTTCCGGCGTCTTAAAACCTAGTAGCTGTCGTTCGCCTCTTGGCTTTAGACAGCGCTAGTACGGACTTGTGCTCCCCGTACCGTCACGTATATAAAGGGAGACCCCAGTAGGTTGTTATCCTTTATCCATAGGAAGTCGAGTCTGCCGCCCTATACCCATGATACACCGGACACAGCATTCGGGGAGATTGCCTGCACATACGTTAAGTCCTTGGTTGATTTCTCTTTCATTTTGAAACCAAGGTGTATATTGCAGTTCATGGTTATTTGGTACACCCTTTGCCTAGAATTCCTGAGTAGTCATTTCGATCTTTTCTGACTCTTTAAATTTGAAAGGATCATCAAGCGCTTGTCCTTTCACGCTTTTTTCCAATCTGAAAGCGATAGAGTCACTTTTTTCCTGTTTCTCGACTCTTAAAAGATGAAACGGTAGAGTTTTGTTTCAATGTTTTAAAAATTAACTGCCCACGAAATATTCCTGGTTAAAGTTAGTTTCCTTAGGGTGTTGTTTTGGATCGTTTCTGATGGCAACTTTTCCGAAGTTCACCAACCAAGGAATCCCCTCTGATGGGAATCCTGGTCCTTTTCCTCCTTTTGGAAATGTTGGCGTTCCTTATATGGCAACGTTGTCCCTTCCTGGGTTGAATGTTGGGTTGCCTGTTTGGTTGTTTTCAACCTCACCAATAATTCCCGAACGTCTCAAACTCTTGTTCAATCGTCTTGTTGACTTTGAACAACGTCATGTTGATTCCAAGGTGGACCTCTCCCCTTCTTCGCTTGTTTCTGCGTCCTCCTCTTCTACTTCGCCTGGTGAAAGTCTGGATTCGAGTAACCAGGTGGCTAAGAAGAAGAAGAAGAAGGCAAAAAAGAAGAAGTCTGATAAGAGAGAGGCTAAAGCTGCACCTACTGCTTCTAATGCACCTCCTCTTGATAAACCTCCCAACCCTCCACGAAAAGTCAAATACCCTTGCATGTTGTGCACGGGAGACCATCTTCTTCGAGACTGCCCTGGCATTCCCAAGGTACTCGAAGTATGGTCCAACGGTCACCCGTCGTTGCCTTTGGCTTCCGAGAGTCAGGTTGGGGGCATGTCTTCAGCTGCGGCTGGTAAGGCTCCTAAGAAGCAGGGTAAGATTACCAATCCCTGTAAGTTGTGTGAAGGGCACCATGCCATTCACCTTTTTCCGTACATGGATGAAGCCAAGCGAGTTTTGGAAAACTTATTTGTTTCTACACCATGCCTCTCGGTTGGTTATAAGCAGCTTTCTTTGAGTCCTCCACCAGCTGATCCTATGATTGTTCAAGAGTCATCCTTGGTCGATCCCGCTCCTTCGAAAATTCAACTTCAGGAATCCATCCCTGACCAACCATTGGTCGTGGGATTGGTTGAGCTGGCCCCTTCTATGGTGCACCAGGTCTTTTCCGTGGAGAGTGGATCCCACATCCCTCAGGTTCTTCTTGTTTCTTCAGATTCTTCAGACTTGGAGAAAGATTCTCCTGTCCCTGTACCTCAAGAAGCTGCTCCTCCGCCTCTCGTAATAGAGGTCCCGGAGGATACTCCTCCCACCTTCGAGATGGAGGTTGTGGAGGATCCTCCTTCTTCTTCTGTAACACCAGGGGAAGACCATCTCAGTTCGATGGTAGCCCCTCTGAGTATTTTGGTCACTTCCTTTGATTGGAATCGATTTGCAGGATACCGCCTTTTGTCTTATGTGCCTTTCGAGATAATGGTACAGGCTTTTGGTCTAGTTGTACCCAGCACCATTATAGACGAAGGTGCATCTGTTAGTGTTCTATCCTCAACTACTTGGCAAGCTTTCAGTTCGCCGCCGCTTGCACCTGTTACACAGAATCTGTTGGCGTTTAACAGAAGAACGAGTCAACCGTTAGGGATCCTTCCAAGGTTACCTGTTACTTTGGGAGGTAAAACCGTCCATATGGAGGTGATGGTTTTTCTAGGCCCCTTGGATTTCAATCTTCTCTTGGGGCACGATTACACCTATGCCATGGGAGCGCTTGTCTCCTCCCTTTTTCGTGTGGTCTGTTTTCCACATGAAGGACGGATCGTGACCATTGATCAAATTTCGTTCTTTGGTCCTGAAGTGGCAGCTGGCCCACCATCACCCCTTCCTGGTTTTTTTCCCACCATTGTATCTTCCCCACCGCAGGTCAACTATGTGGCTACCTACCCCATGCCTGTACCCAGTGATAGTGCCATTGTGCATCAGGTGCTGGGGGAATTGGGTCCTGACTTCCAGGATGTTTTCCTTCCATCGGGAGTGGAAATCTTGGAAGCGATGACTTCTTGTTCATTATGATGAGGTTGTCGGAGCATGGTTCTTTTCCTATGTTAAGCTCCTTAAAAAATGAAACTAGGTCTTGTCGGAGCATGGTTCTTTTCCTGTGTCAAGCTCCTTAAAAAATGAAACCAGGTCTTTTCAGAGCATGGTTCTTTTCCTGTGTCAAGCTCCTTAAAAAATGAAACCGGGTCTGGTCGGAGCATGGTTCTTTTCCTGTGTCAAGCTCCTTACAAAATAAAACAAGGTTGTCGGAGCAGAGTTCATTTTCTTGTGTCAAGCTCCTTAAACCATGAAACAAGGTGTCCTGAGGATACTTCTTTTAATGTGTCAACCTCGTTAAAACAATGAAACACTTTCCTGTTCAATTCGAGTCTTTGATAAGATCTCGTAAAATCCCAGTCGAGTCTTTCTCTTGATCTCGTAACTTGAACCTTCACTCCATCTACCTTTCATATGGACTGAAGCTTGGGGGGCATGTACCTTGAATTGAGTCACCATGCTAGGGGCATGCATACTTTTTCAAGCATAGTTTTTTTCCGTTTCAAGCTTGTGTAAAAATGAAACCGGTTTCAAGCATAGTTTATCTTTGTTTCAAGCTTGTGTAAAAATGAAACCAACTTCAAGAAGAGTTTCCTGATTTCAAGCTTATGTAAAGATGAAACCAACTTCAAGCAGAGTTTCTTGATTTCAAGCTTGTGTAAAAATGAAACCTTCCCCATTTTACCTCTTGTGATTGCCATCTTATCAGCCTGTTTTTGCCAGATGAGCCTTGGTTTTCTCACTCCATCGTCACTATCTGCTTGGCCGATCATGCCTTCACTTGGTTGTTTTACCTGTTCCTGAGGAACCGCTGCGATGAGTGGTCTTGTTAGCCAGCCTCTTGACCTTTACTTGTTCTGAGCAGTTCCACCATTACCGGAACTAGTTGCTACCCTTTATACCACTCGTTCCTTTAGGAGGAGTCAACTTTCAGCTCTTTTCTGACTCTCTAAATATGAAAAGATTGTCGAGGCCCTTGTCATTTCGATCTCGTTAAAGTGGCTGGGAAACGACATCTACCCAGTATACGTTTACCCCTTTTTCGGGCTGGGATAGATTATTTACGAAAAAGGAATACCCTAGCCTATCGCGACTAGGAGGTTTTCTCGGACATAGTTTTCTACCTTTTCGGATCTGAGGAACTATTTACGAAAAGGGACCGTTGGAGTTTACTTTTCTGTTGTCTTTTCAAACTCTCTAAATATGAAAAGACGCCAATTTCTTCCTTTGTCAGACTCGTTAAAACCTGATGACATCGGATTCAGTCGTGATGACGCTATTTGAGTTGCTCCTTCCTAGGGCTCGTTAAATGTACTAGGATGGATTCATCCGAAGAACGAACTTATATTACAAGCATATGATATCCCCTTCAAGCTTGTTATCAAAAATAATTGGGGTACTCGCCAGAAATGGTGGGGAAAAAATGGAACCAGCATCATTGTCGTGTCGGCAGTATGTCGCTCTTGAACATGCACTTGTCTGCATTCGTGTCGGGTTGGGGACATCTCATCTCATTTTTCACTTGCCTCCGTGGGTTTGGGTAATCCCTTTTGACCTCTCATCTACTCTTTTCCTCGTCACTATGACCTCTGATCTTTTGATATCAAATACTGCCAAGTCCACTGTCGTGCCGTTCATATGTTCAAGAGAAGTTGACCTCTGCAATTACCAACCTTCTTCTGATTCTCATCTGATCATGATTCACAAAAACACTGTGTTCCTCTGTCTCGCGTCGATGATGTGGGAAACACTATGGCCCACCTTCGATCAAGGTCACTTCCTGTCGACTTCAGCTCATTATCCAGGAAGCTGATCTAGAGACTCCCTTCTGGTTCCTTGGAGCATGCATGCCTCAATGGCAGGTTCTTCGCATTCGACGCGAGGTTTTCATCATTGGCCTCCGATCGAGTGATTCTACGGGTGTTCGACGCCAGCTCATTGATTCACACGTCATTAATTGTACCTATAGTACCTTGAGTACCATTGTCATTATTAGTGGTACCTCTCACATGTGTTAACAGCTTTCATCATTGGTTGGTAATCAGGCGATGTTCTTGCATGTTCAACTTCAGCTCACCTATTCACATGCTTGAACTTGTACTGTGTTCGGGTCAAGATGGAGTGCAAGACCCTGGATTGTGTCTGTTGTAATCTAGGCTGCATTTTGTGGATTATTATGATTGATTACATGACTCACTTACTAGATGGTTGCGACCATACCTGAGTCTATTTATCGATCCTCACTGGATGGCTGCGTCCATGCCTTGGATCTGGATTATTGTATACTCTGTTATGGATGGATGCGCCCATACCACATATATATCATGTATTTGAGACATCAATTGTACTTTTTTACACAGGTTTTCCGACGGCAGAGTTCTCAGTTGGACACGTTCTCGTAAAGCATTTCACCACTCTCTCTCTCTCTCGGGCCTCATGCTTTAGGGGGCATCTGTTACACAGCAATTTGTCACCGTCCCTGCAATCCCTGTCTTGCACATTGGAGGGCTCATTTTGTGACCTGTGAGCAGTGACATAATTTCAAAATAATTTCATGGCATTCCCCTGAACATGTACTTTCATCCCCCTGAAGACATCTCCTGCTGAAAAACCCTAAAAACACCCCTTTTTTCATTGGCGCGGGCAGCCAGTTCAGTACCCGTGCCAATGGGGAAAATCCTTCAAAGAGGTCGCGCCAATTGGCACTTTGTCCCAGAGTCGCACTCGCGCCAGCCAATTTAAGGAGTGTTTTTTTTAAATAAATGGCGGAAATTTCGTCCTAACTGATCCAGGAACTGATATCTATCTTGAGTTGGGAGGTTTGGCTACGGATTTCCATAGAGAGGAAGTGGTTTTCCACCTCTCATGGAAGCTTCCTTGATTATAGGACCAATCCCATGATTATAGGGATCCCAACTCCCCTTCCTCCATCTATAAAAGCTTGCTCATCTCCTTTGCAAGCTAGTCTTCAAGTTCCCAAATTCCTAAGAGCCTTATGCTGCAAGAGCCTCCATAACTCCCTTAAGGCCAAATTCAAGCAAGGAGACTATTGTCAAGATCCGAAGAGAGAGAGTTTGTCCCATCCTTGACAGAATTTTAGAGACGTGTTCTGCTGGCGACCCTCCGAAGGGGAATTCAGCGTCAGAACTATGGTTGTATTCTTCCTTTGATTGATTAATAATAAATGACTATTGGTTATGGCTCCACTCTTGTTGTTGTTTATAATGATGAGTTATTTCCTTTCTAACTGACATATAGTTGCATCTACTGGATTTTACGCTTGCGTTTGTTTTGTTTCTCTCTTGTGCAGGTGTCCTATCACGGAGATCGTGGGGATCGTGATTTGCCAGGGCTAAGGAACGGGAGCGCTACCTCTTCTACAAACAATAGCGTTGGATTCCAGGTAAGCCTTCATCGCTAGTTGGTTTATTTGAAATTAGGAACCTGCGGTATAGTGTGAATGATTGTTGCTAGACCCGGTCTGGGCTAGTAGGGATCACCTCTGTCCACAGAGGGGATATACCTCCACAACACCAGTGGAGGTATATTGAGAACCTTTGGTCTTATTCTTAACTCCTATTCAAGTTCACTAATTTTTTCATCATATGTAGCCTGAATTTCTTTGAAATTTGCTTGTAGTGCATCTATCTCCCTCATACCTTCATCGCTCATTATGGATACCTGATTATGCAATTCATCAATATTTTTATCCTCGGCGCTTATGTATTTCATTGATTTTTGTGTTTGTTGCACAATTGTTGGTTGCAACACTGCAATATTATTCATGCATTCAACAATATCCTTCTCCTTTAGTTTGTATGCTACCTTCGAGTTGTATTTAGAGGAATAATCCTCCATTTCAACTTGTTTGTAACGGATCATTCTATCATATACTAAGAAAACAAATATGTTATCAAAACTGTATGTTGGATTATGCACATTTAATCTTGCAGATGTAGATGTTGAATCACACATAAGAGGGAAATTATACTGAAGTGCCAATTGTTTAGAGGGAATTTTTTATGTTATAGAAAAATCATCATTACATGTTTCCATATAAATATCCATACATTACTGCTCCTCATCTTCGCCCATACATACATGTAATTCTGCTACAACACTAGCAGCTATATCTTCAATATGGAAAGTTGTATCAGCAAAATTTTCAACACCTTCAACCAAAGTTTGTTTAGGTTCTTCCTCAATGGTTTTCTTTGGTTTTGATCTCCTAATGTAAGTTTTAATAAGCTTTGTTTGAACACCAAGTCGATAAAAATCAATAATTTTCTGTAATTTTCTCGGGAAATTGAACTTAGCCTTCTTAATTTTACTTTCTTGCAAGGCATAATGTATTTTTTTAGCCAACAAATGAGGGACATATATGGCCTTGCCTTAAAACCAATGAATAACTAGTCTCATTCAAACACCAAAAACATCAAGCTTGTGATGATTCATAATTGTTGTAAGGACAACTAGAATCAAGGATTTGTATATTCATTGGGGAACATATTTCATTTTTAATCCATTCCTCGGAATAAATATTTTTTTTCCACATATTTTACTCACCATTTAAATATTTTATAGCTTACGGTTTTTCTTGGAGTAAAATATTGCTCCCCCTCTTCGTGAAATTTTTGTCGCTCTTGCAACTGTTAGTATTTGTAGCATCGGATGTGTTCTAGACACGAAAATTTGTGGAGAGGCTAGAATACAAGATATCTCTAAAACCTAGAAATCGTTTCTGGAAAATCTGCTTAGAAATGACTTAATTAGATTATTAGCTAGTTTTTAAATATTTCCTAAGTCTAAACTTAGAGAATATGATTAATTAATAAAAATTAATTAAGTCAAGGTGTGAATGATATAGAAAAGCACATGGATCGACTTCAAGTTAATCCTAGCCATCGATTAAGATTTAATCTTGGTCGTTGAAGTCTAAACATATGATTATAAGAAGAAGTCGATGGTTACTCGGAGAACACACTTGAGAGGTTTGATTTCATAGGCAGATCGATTTCCAGTGTAGCAGTTGTTAGTTTCTGTACAGAAATCTAGTGATATCAAAGTAGTGAGGAAGAGTTGAAAAGATAGTGACATCGGAGGAAGGATTCCAAATCTGGTGAGTGAATTTGTAGAGAGGAAAAAGAGCCATAGAGAGGTTGACGTAGAGGCAGGAGAGTAACCTCTAGAGGTAGTTTTGATTATACCAGGGAAAGACGAGTTCCAATGCCAGAAGCTAGACAGATGTTCCAGAGGCCAGCAGAGGCATTTTCCCAGATAGTATCAGAACAAATGACTTGAGGATAAGTTGGTTCGATCTAAGTTTAGAAGTGATTGGGTAAGCGTGACGCAATAGCTATGCAGAGCCAGTTTGGACGGCTCACCTGGAGCTGAGGTCAGAGCTTTGATTTGCCTGTGGAGTGAGAAAATTTCCTCACTATATTTTTCTTACAAGTATTTCCTTGTAGGATTACTAGTTTCGATATCAAGTTATACTCAGATTATTTTGATTACTGCTTAGTATTAAAAACCTCATATGTTGCACCAGTTTTCCCAAGTTGGGTTTTTTTGGGGACTTTTGTCCGAAAATAATTGTGATATTTTATGTGTGTGTGCTAACATTTATTCCAGTGTTTATATTTCTGAAATTTTTATTTTTGAAGGTTGTAGTGTATTTATTTCAGTATTTGTCGTAGAAAACTACAGATAAATTGTTTAATTTAATTAACAATTAGGAGAAATAATATCAGTTACTGCAATAGGATTCTCGCTTTCATAATTTTCACATGGTATCAAATCGCAGATAATCAGTTGTAGAGCTTAGCAGTGAAGGCAGATACAGTTTCTCTCTTCAATGTGGACAACATATCAAAACCCCACAGGCAGCGCAACACTTTTCTAGGAGGCCCAGTCACTTAAAAAGAATTGATTTTTTTGAGAGAGTGACAGAAGAAATCGATCTTTCCATATCAGGGGATTCCAGAGGCAGAGGGAGTAGGCCAGTATTTTGGCTGAGCAGATCTCTAGCTGGAAACAGAAGTTTTGTAGCAGTTTGATAGAGTATAGCTAGCGTCAAGTGGAAGGAAGAAGAGCACACACTAAGGGAAAATTTTCCTCATGGAACTTCTAGTCTCAAGAAGTTTGATTTTCCCTTGCAGATCAACAGTCATTGTGAGAAAAGTCTCTCACTCCAAAAGAGAGTGTGAATAGTTGAGTAGGAGTTGAGAAGAAGAGAAAAGGAGATTTTCAACATTTGTTGATATTACCACTACTAGGCATCGAGATCACGATAGGTTGGATGGTGCTTCCAACTATGTCATTTGGAAGGCAATGATATCCTTCCTTCTAGATGATTTTTATCTCAAGGCATATATCGATAATGTGGTAGTGGTTCCCATGGATATGGATAAGCTGAAAGAGTACATAAAGGATATGGAATGGGAAAATATATTGATCCTAGATGAAGTGCGAGATCATGTGGTCTCCCATATCACTAGTAAAGAAACTTCCAATCAAATTTGGGATGCTCTTACCACATTATATCAGGGTACTTCTGAGCAACGGAAGATGTATCTTGAGGGGAAGTTGAGATGCATATGGATGTAGAAAGGGGGAGGCATAGACCCTTTCCTCACTAGGATTCAAGAGGTCCGGTATCAGTTTTCAGTGTTAGTGTCAATATGTTCAGTGATAAAATATGCTCTTTCACTTTACTTTTTAGTGGTCCTAGGTCAAAATTTCATGTTTCAAGTCAGTTTTCAAATAAAATTTTGTTCACTGAATATGTCTAGGTCTGAAATTATACTCCCTACACTCCATTCAAGTTCATCATCATTTCAGATTTCATTTCATCCATCAGTCATCTAGGGTCTGAGGTCATTCACCACACCTTCATTTAGGTCAGATTCTAGCTCTCATTTGTTTCGCCACCATAAGATTAAATTATGTCATAAAAGAAAGTGAACAAAATCTCATTTTCACCATACAAGTAATTTGCATAGGGAGTTAGAAAATATAGGTAAATAATTAAAGATCCCCTTTCTTCTCACCATCATACTCCATAGCTACCATGGGTTGAAGAAAAATAAGCAAATTTGTGCCAAAACTACCTATCATACGCCTCTAGGTGTGCTACACTTTTGGTTTTTGAGCTCCAAATCAGTTCTCCAAGGTTAAAAACCACTTAACAAAGGTTCATAAACTTCCTAAAAGTAATTGGACACCCTCCATACCTCTCTCAAGTTAAAATTCATTGGAAAATGAGTGGTTTCCTTCATTAGGTTACCTCCACTACGTTTTTGGTGTTTTTCAACTTTTGTTTGTTTCAGATGATACAACCATAATATAACTATATACAACCTTCATACACCATACCCTAACATCTCCTATCACTCACAGCCCTCTTTTCCATCAATTTCATTAAAACCCTAATTTTCACTACATTTTGGTAGAAAAACCAATGAAACCCTGTGTTTGGACCTTTTGGGTACCTTTCACATGCGCATTCCAAAAAATTCCACTTACATCCTCTAGCCAACTCATCTCCCTATCTCCTCAATTTTTTAGGGATTTTTCCCTAGCTTCCTTCCACTTCATTTCTGTCCCTAAAACCATTGTACCACTATCCCCTGTTTTCCTAATTTTCCACCTTCCCTATCCATTACATCAAGTTAGGGCTTTCCTTGTTGAAAAACGTCATGGAGGTTGAGAACAAGGTCCATAATGGACGTCACCATTATAGGCTTGAGCCAAATCATACCCATGGCATAATTTTTAGAGCTTTGTGATCAAGCTAGGGTTTACATTTCACACAGGGAATTTTTCAGGTTGTCTTCAAGTCAATTTTTCAGGGGTTTGGAAGAGGGTTATGCAGTGCTTGATGACTCCATTTTGTATCAGACATCCTAATATTTCCAACCATACCAATTACATACAAAAAATATTCTGGTAAGGCCTCCAAAATCCCTCTCAAAGTATTTTATATGCTTCTGTTCAGAGTGCACTACGCTTCTGAAAATTTTGAGTGATCAACTTCAAACTTGGATTTTGAGCTAATGGGAAATTATTTTGTAAAATTGGAGGAGGTTATCATTTATAACATTCCAAAGAAAAAAAACCTCTCTCTGTGTTGCAAAAAAATTTATGGTTAGAGAAATATTGATCCATATTTAAGCCCTATTTTTGTAGAAATTGTTTTGGAAAATTTTGGATTTTTGGAAATTCAATTGTTACGTTTTAGGAACCAGTTGTTACGTTTCTCGGAAGTGTTTTTATGCTTATGTAATTTGGTGTTTCACCTCCAGAAAGGGTCCAGAATTGGATTCTTAGCTTTAAAAACATTCAAAAAAACTCAAGGCTTGTGACCACTACTCCTTGGACCCCTCAAAAACAATTTATCACTCTTATACCCTCCCTTGGTCAAGTTATTAAGTTTTCAATTCATTTTCATACTCACTCCATATTACACCATATCATCACTTCTCCATGTCATTGAAAGACTCCATTTGAATAAACCCTGACCTACTCCAGTTGAATAAACCCTACACCCTACCATCTAACACTACCCTACACTTCTCATATACCTCAACTCTCATCTCTCATCATCCATATCATCCCTAACAATCATTCTCATTAAACCCTAGTTTCTAGCTATTTTCACAATTATAAATTGGAAATTTCCTGTGTTTTATTGATTTCACCATCCTCCTCACATCCATTTCACTTCATTTCACCCATAACATGGAGCTAACATGCCACCCTATCTACTGAATTTTTTGTAGAATTTTCTCTAGCTCCATAACCCTCCATCTCACCCTCAAAACCTACACCATCCCTACACTGTGGTTTTTCCAAATTTCACTACACATACCCATCCCATCAAACACATTAGGGTTTCATAATTTCATTGATGAACACTTGGAGAAGCTCTTGAAAAGGGCTAAGAGGGACAATAAACTGCAAATACACATGGCAAATCATTATCGCACCAAGAACACAATTTCTCAAATAAGGCTAAAACAATTGAAGAAAAGATTACAAGAAGCACAAATGAAACTTAAAGAGAAGGGTAGCTTGGACCTGTTGGCTGAAGCTTCTTTGGCTATTTAGCTCATCACTCACATGTGCTACAGAACCAATTTTGAGAAGTTTTGAACAATTTTGTTATTTTTTGTGATTTTTGCACAATTCTGGAAATTCCTCCTCACAAAAGGGTAACAAAATTTTGTTACGCTTATTTTGGGGGCATCCAAATGATGATTTATTCGAATGTTTGGATGAATTTTGATGAGTACATTACAGATATGGAACCCCCTTAGCATGAAAAGTTTTAATTTTGAAGAAAAAACCAAAAAACCACTCATTTTTCATGTTTCTGCCACCTTTTTGGAGCCTCTGTTACACTTTTGGAATAACATTTTTGAAGGCCTTATTGTCGGTCATTTTGAAAAATTCAAGATGTTATAGAAACTAGACACACAAGGCTAGTTTACCATTCTTTCATAAATGGATTTGGACTCCTAAAAGTGCCTCAAAATTTCCTGAAAACGTCTATTACGCTTCTGCAAATTTTTGTTACCCTTCTATCAGAAATGTTACAAATTAGCATTGGATTCTTCAGGACACTTCTCAAGCTCAGAAAATGTCACAAATTCGAGGTTTTGTTGTCTTCTGAGTTGGAATTAGATTTATTGAGTTGTTTTTTGCGTCCTATCATGAGGGAATATGTAATTTAATGTAAGGGACAAAAACTCCTAGTTCATAGCTGAATTTCAAAGAATGGTTTCTAACCTCCCTAGAATCTAGGAAATGACTCATCTTGTGTATTATGATCCATTTTGGATGGTATTTAGACTTGATGAGGTGTCATAGTCCATATTTTCAATAAGTAGACTCTATTTAGTATTTTCTTGGGTTGGATAGTCTCATATTGCAATGGAGCTCTTGTAATCAACAATTTGGAATAAAATCAAAGACAAATTTGTAGGAATTGTGTTGAGACACTTGTGGTATGCTTTGGAACATCTTTTTTTCTTATGTATGTTTATCATTTCATTCTTAATACCATGTATTCTTCTTCACATATGTTTATCTTGTAATTTTATGAGCAGAAATCATGTTTATGCATGCTCTGTTTTAGACAAGGTTTATAGTGCTCTATTTATTTGCTTCTAAGTTGAATGAATTCACCTCAGTGCTCATTCAAACTCTCTTTTGCTTCATCCTATACTAAATGACTTATTAAAATGCTTTCAAACTATTTATCTTGCCTCACATATTCTCTACATATTCACCTTGTGTTATAGGTCAATTTGGGCATCATCCCCCATGACCTGGTAAAACTAGACATCATCCCTAGGAACAATGAAATAGGGTCTATCATTCCCTGTCATTTCAGTTTCTACATGCCCTAAGAGAAGAACAAATCATTCATGAATATTATTGTGATATTTCCAAGGTTTGAAGTATATGTTATATCACTTATGAGCTCACCAACGCTGCCTCTCAAGGGACTAACTTTGTTGCATATTCATCTCCCTCCATTCAAGGGTTCCAATGCACTTCCCGACATTCAAGAGTGCGTTGGTCAAATGGGAGCAAAATTCTCATTGTTCTGAAATCTCCACATGGCCAGTGCCTTCTAGAAGAGTCCATATGTGTCAAACTTTGAATCCATGTGTCCATATAACACCTCTGAACTTGGAAATATGTCTTTCCTATTATTAGAAAGTCATTGATTGAGAAAATACCTTCAGTTGCCCTATAAATTAAGCACAGATCCTAGTGCTAGGGAAGGAAGAATTTTGGTAAAGAAATGTTTTTGGATTCTCAATTGAGAGAGTGATAGAAGTGATATGCTGCTGGTGAGATGTTGATTGTGATGAGGTTGGGATGAAGCTGGAGCTAGTGACATCAAATCGATCATTGGTTGTAACCTCCCCCTTTTACTCTTTAATAAAGATTGTTGTTCATTTTCCCATATATGTATATGTTTATGTTTCTATTTCTCATGTAATGGATTCTTGAATGATATATATGCTTCATGTTCAATCTATTTAACTGATTAAGGTAAATAGGCATCTATATATTGCAATCTCTTTGCTATTCTCTGTTTATACTTGCAGGAATCAATATGGCAGTCTAAGTTGGATTGGAGGCTCAAACAAAAGCGGCAGAAGGAGAATAGGAAGCTCTTAGATCACAAGTAGGTTCTTCTATCTTTTTGTGTGTCTATTTATTCTTAGAGAAAGTGATAGAAAAATATTTGATCTTTTGTTCTAAATGCATAGCACCACATTTAGGGAATTCAATTTATTCATAGATCATAATTATACATAACAAATTGGTGACTTCACTAGGGAGTTTCCTTTCATTCCTAGTGTTTTTTCCTCTACATATCCAACCAGTAGAATCTACTCTTAGTTATTAGACTTTTGAATCAAATAATTGTATTATAAGTGTGTTATGTAGCTTTAATTTTCAAACTTTGCTACGCCCAACACACTATTGGTCAAGACACAGTGCACTGTCTCCCACTCAGGGGTGCATTGCAACGCACTCTCTCCCTTTAGAAACTGCATTTCCCCCTTAGCCAACAAAATTCCATTTGAATTTTTCATTGCCATCATTCTCAGCCATTTGTTTGTTGTGTTTTCAATTGGCTAATACCTCATAAAGACCAGTGAATTTTCCTGATTCTCCTCCTTTGAAAACTAAGTTTTTTTAATGTCTCTTTAAGTGTTTTTCTTTATCATTGACAAAGAAAATTCAAAGTATTTTATTTCTGCATTAGATCCTATTTTTTTCATAAAGGAAATTTTCTTTAAATTCTTCGTTTCCTGTAGGAAAAATTGTAGTTCCATTCTTCTTTTTTCCTAAAAGAGGAATTGTTGTTAAATTCATTGTTTCTCAAAGAAGAAAGCATTTTTTTGTTGTTGATTTGATGCATATAGTTTCCTTTTTGCATTCACATTAAGGGGACTGCAAAGAAAAGCCTCCATTTTCATATATTGAATTGTGTGTTTTTCATAGGAACAAGTGAGGAAAGTTGCATATTAGTTTGTGCTCTTTGTTGTTTGCTCTCAAAACATTGCGCTTTCCCTTTGTAGCTAGGATTTTCATTGAAAAAGCTCAAATTGAACAGTTTTCTTATCATTTTAGTTTGCATTCTAGGAATTTCCATCACATCATCGCAGTGAACCTCAAAAGGCAAACTGATAAACAAGATCAACTTAAAATTTACATCAATTTACCTAAAAAAATAAATGGAACCATAACGATAAAATTTAGAAGGTTTAGGCTAGAGACGTGTTCCAACGTTGTTAAACATAGCAGTTGTCATTAATTGTCTGTGATATATTCCAAGTGTGATACCTCACTCCATGTACGTAAGTATATTGGAGCTCGTCTACATACCTTCAGGTATATCGGGCAGTGTTCTAGTACGAAAAGTATAAAGGGGTGTTCTCACTGTGCGGTTTCGCATTAGACAACGCTAATATGGACTTGCGCCTCCACGTACCTTCAGGTATATTTGGGAGGAAAAATTTATGTTTCTATCCATCCATAGTGAACCAAGTTGGCCACCTTGTAAATTGTGATACACCAATCATAGCATTCAGGGAGATTGCATGCCCGTACTTCTTGGTTCGCCAGGAGGTATTATGTAGTTCACAGTTTCTTGGTAAACCTTTTGCCTAGAATTACCCTTTTATTTTGGTTTTTTTTTTTTGGTCATAAAATTAATCAATCACCGTGGAAGAAGAACGTCCCTTTCCCCGTCATTCGCATAGAATAGCAATGAAACCACCTTTACCACTGAAAGCCACTTATGGTCGGCGAAGGCAACATCACTCTACCAAAACTAGTATTATCTGTACCTTTGGTGTGACATCATCCTCACATATACCAGATTCAACACAATTTGTTTCTACAAATCCTGGTTCATCTACTGTTGTCGAGACAGATTCCTCACAGCTACAAGTGGTCACAATCCATCCAATCAGTGAGACCTTACCTCCCGAACCCAACGTTGTTCAACTAGAAGTTGATCCAGATCTTGTCTCTTTTTTGCTAGAACATCTACATACCGAATTCAAACAACCGGAAGTTGTTCTTGTATTGGTCGCCCCACAATCTATTATAGCCATTGAGTCCCCCATATCACACAGTCAACCTCCTGAAATATACTTTGGGCCTGATGGTGAAATCCCTCCACCTGGTTTAATTTCGATTGAAGAAATACCACAAGACGAAACACCTTTAATTCCAACTCATTTTGGGGTGAAGCTTTACCTGTACGAATATTTTCCTCAATCACCTTCCTTTGCTTTTGTTTATCCTGTGTCTATTAGAGTTCTCGTAGATCCAATAGGGTATACATTTGGTCGAATAACCATGCCCGAGCCAACATCTTCGGCTGGACCATCTGTTCCAATTGCGACATCACCTACTCTCGCTACCCCGTCAATGTTCACGACTTCACAAGAGTCACATTTATATGGTGGCTCTTCCATCCCACTTGGTTACCAATATTTATCAAGAACCTTCTCTGGTGCATCCTCAAACCCATGGACTTCACCAATGTCATCGTCTGGTATTATAACTGGTAAATCTATAGTGAGTACTGAATGGCTTGATCCTTTATACACATCATCAGGGAAATCTCAAGTCGGTCCATCTGGGTATATTCCATCCAGTACAATTTCAATTGGACTCCTTGCATTTGGAGAACAATATTTTCCATCTTATTATACTCCTCATGCTGGGGGGAAACCTATGGTCACCCACTTCGACAATACTCTGTCGTTATTTGTTCATCTTAATGTTAGAATGAATTTTTTTCAATGGCAACCCACTATGCCTATCCAACCACAAATGGTTGTACACTTGTATCAACCGGTTCAACCTGTTGCACCCACATCAAATCCACTTGTTAATACATTTTTACCCATGTCACAAACTAACTGTTGTACCTCAACCGTCTCAGGCGGATCCTTAAACTCAATACCCTCAAGTATTGGGCCCTCAGACTCCAACTTCTTCTGCTAGTTTACAACAACCACATGTATCAGGAATCATTTATTCATAATTTGGATTACCATATTATGGGATGTCATAGCCGCAACCAGGTTATACCTATCCTCCACCGAATCCAATCTATCCTAGTTTGGGTTATCATATTGGTGGACAGAACCCTTTGCAGCCACAAGCGCAAATGCCACAACCTTCATTTCAACAAGTAGCATATCCAAGTTTTGGTTAACAAAATCCTCAAGCGTTTGCTTATCAAAACAACCCCTATTTGGGTTACCAGCAACAGATTCTTTATGTTGGTGCTCAAAGGCTTGTTTCCCAAGAAATTCCATTATACCCTGGCTATGCTCAACCCAACCTCAATCCCCAGTTTCCCTTTGTTGCAACTTTATAATTACCAGATTTAAACTGGCTCACCAATGATCCAATCAACTATGCTCCTTGGTGGTCGGTGATAACTTATAAATTACCCTCAGATATTCCTAAGTGTAATGGAAACCCTTAGGAAGACCCATCGACTCATGTTATGACTTATCATTTGTGGTGTTCCTCAAACTCCCTAAATTATGACTCTGTTCGACTACGTCTTTTCCAGTGTATGCTCACTGGCCCGGCCGTAAAATGGTACATTGAGTTACCAAGAGCTTCATTTGATAATTTCACTACCCTAGCTACTTTATTTTTGACCCACTTCCAGTTACCCATACAAAATGAAACTGGAACGCAACTCTTGACTAATTTTAAACAGACTAATGCTACTCACATTTTTTATCATATTCATGAGTGGTGTCGTCGTCATAGAATGGTTAAACATTTGTTCCTTATCAGCTCCTTACTGAGTGGTTCATTAAGTTCTTGTTACCATCTATAACTGAGGATGTGGCTAAGAGTGGCATCATCACTAAAGATCAGGTCATTGCTCATGCCCAATATTTAGACTTGATTTATACTCAGTCTGGCACATTCTACAAGAAAATTCCTAACGCGCCGCGATCTAATTTTATTGTTCCTCCTCCATTAAAGGACTCTCATGCCAAAGACGGTATGATTAGTACTACAAGCACACATCACTCTACTGCAACTGATCCTGTGCCTTCTTCCGAAATCCATGTCGTGTCATCTGACAAGGGAAAAAGTGATAAGCAACCCAAAAGTAAGAAAAAAAGGAAATCAAAGAAAAATAAAACTTCTACCCCGCAAGAAATATCATCTGATCAATCGTCTGGAAATCGGAAACCTCATTACCCTTGCATAATTTGTAATGAGGAAAATTTTGTTTGGGATTGTCCTCACCGCACTAAAGTCTCAAATTGGTTAAGACCTCACATGTGTCAGCTGTGTTTGCAGATCCATTTTTGAATATGGACATAAATTTTGTTGCTACGGATCCAGCTTCTAGTTCACAAGTGCTTATGTTGTCTATCACGAAGCCATCCACTAATGTTTTGGTGTCAACACGTAATAAATATTATGGTAGTTAGGCTACTGATCAACCTACTACCTCAACCATGAATCCATCTACGGAATCGATACCGCCACCTGTTATTCCTGAATTGCAAATCAAGCCACCGAAGGGAGTCGTTCATAAATCGACATTTAATCCTCGAGCCAGAGCTGCTCAAAATTATAATATAGTTTAAGATTTGGCTCAATATCCTTCAGCTATGTGTTACTCTAAAAATTGTCACCTTGACATTCTGCTAACTGTATGAGCTCATTAACACTCATACATACCTCCTCTACAAGTCTTACAACCTTTACTCCTCATGTCAAGCCCTAAAACAGGAGGAAAAACCCTAAAAATCTCTGAAACTTTGGGTACGCAGGTAACATGAGGCCTGCCTGCATTCCTATCTTGGGTACGCATGTAATGCATGGCTTACCTACATTTTAGAATGCATTTTTCCTTTGAAATGCCTGCGTACCCTCCTCAAAGTAAAAAAGGCGAGAAAGTAAAGTCAAAAAGTTGGTTTGAGGTCAATTCTGGAAGGTTCTATATGAGAATTTTTGGGGATGAGTACGCTTTGATAAGGTGCATGTATCCCTCACCTTAAGGAACTAATCCCTTGATATGAGGAGTCTATCCCTTTGAAGGAGGATTCTATCCCTACAAAGGTGGAATCCTAACCTCCTCATCTGCTCTATAAAAGGAGGCATTGGTTAGTCTCAAATGGTTAAGATTTTGGGTTAAGCTTTTGGAGATTGAGGTTTTGGAGATTGAGAATTAGAGTTCAGCTTTATGTGTGATTGAGTTGAAGTGCTGTTGAGATTTAGTCTTATTTCTGTTGAGCTTTTGAGAGGAAAGATCACATACCTCTTTGTGCTCCTGGAGGAAGAGTGCAAGACTTATCAAAGTAGAGGAGACTCCTGCTTCGGACACCGGGAAGGCCTTTCGAACATCAAGGCTAAGGTTGTAAGGTTCTTCTGTTATTTTTAAGATTAATACAATCAAGTTCTATTTTTCTCAATAAATTTTCGTTCGATTGTTTATTTCATAAGCTGTCATTTGATCATTTATTTCATAGATTCCTTGATCACTATGATAGGTATGTTTTATAATTATTTGTTATACATGTGCTATTTAATATTTGCTTGTTTGTGATTGCAGGTCGATGAAAGACGACACTTTCTTGTGACGAAAGAACTCTTGTTGCGATGAAAGGATCATTGTTGCGACGAAAGAACTCTTGTTGCGACGGAAGGATTTTGATGCGATAGAAGCACTACGACTGCAAATAAGCATTTGGATCTAAGGTAGGATCGACACCTTCATAGCATTTATTTGTAAAACGAATATATCTAGAGAAAGACAAGCTTAGTTGTTTTTTTGTTGCTATATTGTCTTCTGACACTAGGGAGATCGGTCTTGTCCGCAAGAACGATTTATCCGGCCAACAAATTGGTGACTCTGCTGGGGAAAGAAACTTGTTGTTTTTGGTTCTCTTTTATTTTGATTTGAGGAAAAAGTTTTTCCTGGTTTTTAATTGATGGATATCTGCCTGGGTAGCTTAGGTTTTCTCTGTTTTTGAAAATTTTGAGATCTTTTACATTTTTCTTGAACTTTTCTAGGGACCGCACTTTGTTCTTTTGCACAGTGCAGGCAGTTTCGCACTTTCTTTAAGTAAACAGTGCGGGACCGCACCTGTTACTTCTGGAAGCCTGCAGACCTTGTTAAATTTTTTGAAAAACTATAGATTTATTTTTTCTAATTTAGTTTAGATTTAATTTAGGATTCTTAGCATCTACCCAGATCTGTATTTTTCTGTCAAAAATCTCTTGTTTCTAAATTTCTTTCAGCAATTTTTCATCTCATCAATCTCCGTTAATTGGGTGTTTTGAATCTCTTTTTTGAGAAATTCTTAATTTGATTTCCTTTGGTCATTACTTGGAGGTTTCAGTCTTTTCACAATTTTTCATCTTTTTTCTTTTGTTTTTGCAAAAAAATTGTGTATGAGTGTTAATCGCCTTAGAGTGTTTTTCTTTTTGATCTTTGGAACTCTCACCCGATTTTCTTGACTTGCACTTGATTGGCTCTTAGATCACATTAGAATCATCTTGTGTTTGAGAATTCTCTTGCATAGATCACATTTTCATAATTAGAATTTTCATTTTCAGAATATAAATGAAAAATGTGCATAGATTACATTTGCATACTTTTCAAGTGAATTGTGCATAGATTACAATTGTATAGTTTACATTCTGAAAAATCAATTGTAGATTTAGGTCAGTTTTCTTTGATTTGAATATAGATGTTTTTATGCTTGTTTTAAAAACACAAAAATAAAAAATAAAAATTGTTTTGGGATTGATTTGCATTAGTTTTTCTTGCAAAAATTAGTGCATTAGAGAATTTGTTATATTTTCTCTTAGTGATCAATTTTTGCATTGTTGGAAGTGAATGGAAACTCTTTCCATACTTTAGTTAGGATTCATCGAATTGAAAATATTACATTATCATATTCG
Source organism: Pinus albicaulis (assembly GCA_034641835.2). Classification (NCBI taxonomy): domain Eukaryota; kingdom Viridiplantae; phylum Streptophyta; class Pinopsida; order Pinales; family Pinaceae; genus Pinus; species Pinus albicaulis. Next base: position 1,022,888,034 of record CM076584.1, on the reverse strand, counting down.
ATTGCATTCAGTTTTGGGTCGGGTCATAACACCAATGGTTTCATATCCATTTACCCTTTTGAGTAATAACAGCCCAAATAACACAGCGCTTAATAAAATTCATCTAGTAATTTTTATATTTTTAGGGCTCTTTCCACCAATATACCTCAGGATTAGTGCTTTGGAATAGTTTGTAGTTAACTTTCCAAAGCAACAAAAACAAACAATAGATAAATCTTGCGGTAGGAAATAAATCCAATTGTAATTGGTACAATCTGGGAAGCTTCTCTTAAAGAAGTCAATCACGAGATCATGTCTGAACCTTTGAAACAATCAATTCTATTTCATTGGGAAAGATAGAAGATTTTTCGCGCATTACAAACGGTAAACCTCGGATTAACCATTGTCAAGGAGCCTGGGGTCACTTGTCGGTAAACCTCGGATTGACCATGTCAAGGAGCCTTCAAGGGGATTGAGCTTTGTTACTCTGCCCTTGCGCGTGGAATCGGATCGTAGACTGTTCCCCCAGTTGTATTTGTTACTGTTGGTAACCTTAGTGTCCATAAACTTAAGATTGTTTCCTAAGGTGACGGTGAAGGAAAGATCTCACTGTACCTGGAGCAGACGTCGACTAGACTCACTTGGACTCTCTAGGGGGTTATCTTCACTCGAGATGGTTTTGTGAAGAAACTTGTGCTAGTCTGTTTCATTAAGCAGGTTATCAGGGTAACTGTTCCAACCGCCCTTTCTGTATTAAATTCTACGATGTTGGATTTCATCACCAACTATTGTTTTTAGTACGGGAAGTTACTGTTTGTGTGTGGCTTGACTCCTAGATTTGATAGCGCATGTTAATTTGTTTGTTTTTGCTTTTAGAGACCATAGGTGTGAATTGTGAATTTTAATTGTTAGGTGTGAATTGTGTTAGCACTCAAATCTACCTCAGGCTGAAATGAAGTAAAACTCAAGGCTACATCAAACCACGCTCAGCCTCGTAGCTAGCCCTACGAGGACAGGAGAGGGCTCTCTCCGTCAATCTCGAGAAAATAAACAATAGGATGCGAGATGACTTACAATAAGAACTGATTTTAGGCTAGTAAAGAGATAGGTATGTTTGATTTTTGGTTTTTTGGGTTTTCGCTGGAGAAATGGGAAAACAAATTTTGGGTCCGGGGATAAGGTCAGACCTTTGCAGAGTTCAAGTTGGGGCGAGGTAGGTGATGATCTTGATGCTTTAAATTGTATTTATGGATAGATTAGACCGACGAGGAGCTGAAGAGGGCAAAGAAGAACTTGGATCCTCTCCAAACAGCTGAAAACATATAGAACTAACTGAATTCAAAGGCCAAGCACTGTAAGCAATGGATTCAACCTTATTCACTCATTCAATTTAGTTCAGAAGCATATGAAAGGATGGCATACATTTAAACATGAAGAAACTTACAGTAAACAAAGAGGAAACACCATCAAGAACAGAACACCACAAGGATCCCAACAAGAGAGTCAACAAAACCCACGATCTTTCCTTAGCCAAAATATGAAAAATATGTACAATGGTATCGAAAGTATCCCAAGAGTCCAACCTGTGAATGCCCTCGAAATTTGATGCAATAGATCACTCTAACCCCTTTCCCCACCTCTAGGGGTCGAATTCCCTCTTCAGGGATCGGTTTCAACCAATTCTAATCATGGAACTACAATCTAGGCAGCTAACCACTTGCCTCTAAAAGAGTGGAAACTGATCCATTACATGATTTTTTACTCATTTGAGGGTGAATCTTCTAGAAGAGATAAAAACAAGCCAAAGTTACATATCAAACATGAATTTACATCATAAAGCAAAAATTCTATCCATAAGCAAGCGGGTCCATAATATGAAATGCGGGGTAGCGGTGAAAATTCGAGAGAAAAATTTCTAGGTGGGTCGCTCTGACTGCGTGGGTCGCTCATGTTCCGGGCTGATTTTGAGAGTAGTTCCGGCATCTAAATTGAGCTCAAGATAGCTCGTTGGAAGTCCGCTGGATGTCTACTTTCCAACACAAGTGGAATTTACGAATTTGGAGTTGATTTGACCCTCCAAAAACCTCATTCTCCCGAGGTACTTCCTGTGGTGCAAAAGGTGGCAGCAAGGTGGTTTTCATGGTGTTTTTGAGCTTTTTGACCATCCAGATTTTGATGAAATGCTTAGGTAATGTCTGAGGATGCATAATTAACCATGAAAAATCCAAAAATGCAAAAATTTCCTCCAGCAAGTGTCTCAAAAAAAAGTGAGCATATGAGGGTGAGACCCACTTAACTGAAAAACCTGTTTTTTGACCCAAAAATTTGAAAATGACAAAATTTTCTCCGAATTTGCCCAAATTCGGAGCGGAGGTCCTCCATCATGTGTTCTGCCCAGTCAACGAAGCCTCGACCAAAATCCGAAGTGGATTAGACCTTTTCCGCCGTCTTAGTGCTTCGCGCAACCTCCTCTTCAGAATCTTCATTCTTGCTTTGCAGACATGCATGCGAGCCCAATAATGTCCTTTCATGTGACGAAGCATGTCTTTGTCTCGATTGGCCTTCGCCAACAATTTCTCCAGATGAATGTTCACATGTGTGAGTACAGTATCTCTGTCAGTTGGTGTCATGTCACCGGGTCTCTTTCGATTCCATTGTCTGTCCTCACGGATTTGACGCAGCTCATAAAATGTGAGCTCATCCTCAAGCTGTTTGTTGCGCTGCTCCAAATAGTTAATCACCCACTGAGCCTTCTGCAATTGATCTTTTCATTTGGTCATTCTCGGCCCTTTGCTCTCGGACGGCTTCCCTCGGCTTCGAGCTAGGAGGGCCGAAGTATCAACATCGATGAGCGCTCATATCGGTGTCCGAGCCTCTGATGGGCCCTCATCATGCATGGGCCTCTTGCCCATCTTGGACCTGTACATGCGAAGAAGAAAGGCGAGACCCCTCCCACATCACGTGGAGATAGTCTTTCGCCGTGTCGATGAAGTCGGCAAGACCCCTTCCACCTCACGTGGAGATAATATGTTAGTGTCGGCGCAAATAAAGCCCTGTGGCCTGTTGATATGTACGTACCAAAGGAGTGATGATATGCTCAACCTCAAGCATGTACGAGTTGTGTGAGAGCTCTCTCTGCATCATTGTTATCCTCGGGAGAAATTTCTTTGGCACTACGATAAAATCTCTTAGAAATGAAATCCTCCCAGTGATGCTTACTGCTCACTTGGTGATCTAACACCAAGATTTTGATCAAAGTGAAATGGTATATACTCCTCTACTGCTGCACTGGGCTCGTCTTCTTCTGCACAAATGTCACCATCCTCTCTATGTTGCGGTGTATGAAATACGGAATATTCATCATACGCACCCTTGTGAAGTGCATCAGCAAACGAACATGGTATGAGAAAAGATGACCATACCTGCCCTCACAACTAAAATACTGAATAATGAGCCTCATGAGCGGTGCATACTCATCTATCAAAAATCTGAATGGAAAAACTCTACTCAAGTAAGCTTTATATCCAGTTTTAATGTATGGCTCATAGTGAAATTTCTCTAACTGCTGACCCTTGTTCCATTCCTCGCCCATGTTCGGTATACCAGTGGCTTGAGCAATAGACAAAGGTGACACAATGAAATCAACCCCAGCACGGCTTACCCGATCACCCCGTAAATGAAGAACAAACAGACGTGCTAATTCACGATGAGGCCGGGTTTGTGCAACCATCTCAAAATTGAAACATGACAAGAATAAAAAACAAAATCATAGCTATTAGACATGCACATAATCAAGAATAAAGTGAAGCCTCTCTGACAGAAATCCCTTCCTGTACTTCTCTTCTGGGACTAACATTTCCTCAGTCTTAAAAATCACATAAACCTTGGCTCAACATTAAAACTCTTATAGACATATTAGATAAACTTTTAGCAATGGCATGTCTGATATGAAAGCGATTGCAAACAAAGTTAGGATGTATGTTTCAACACCCAACCAATATTCCCACCGCCAAAACACCATCAAGGAATCAAATCATGGATAAAATCTCTGTTTTAGATGGATTGGAAAAAGGCACAATCTCTGCTTTTCAATGCAAGTGAAATTTTGATCAAAAGGAGCGGGCAACTTTCAAAGTTTTGAACAAATTTTATCAAAGGAGAGCATGGCATCAACAAAAAGTGTTTGTTTATGAGTAATAACCACAAAGGTGTCAATGGGCAGTTTGAAACAAAGTCATGAGAATATTTTTACATTGGGCAGTGAGACTCATTACAACCACAGTCAGCATGGAACAAAGGGTTTAAACATGGTATAATAATAGCAATGGTCAAAATGGCAAAATGGGCATGAAGGCTTGATATGGTTTTGATATTATATGCAAAACTGGAGGTATCACTGCCATGAGATAGCAAGCAGACTCATTCAACCATTCATTTTCATTTTAAAACCCTAAAAACAAGAATGCTATGTCTGTGTGGTTTTAAATCCTCCTTTTGAACATTTGAAACATCCACGATGCCACTGGTGCATTTAAAAAACATCAAGCAATGATAGAAACCTGTTTGAAAGCGTTGCATCGATTCCAAGCAAGGCTGGGCGCTCAGAATGAATTTCGAAACCCTGTGTCTGCGTGGGTCGCGCAGCCTCTGAGTGGGTCGCTCGGCCCAGGTGGGTCGCGCCCCTTGCAAATTTACACTGTCGGGCCCGGCCTCGTGGTCGCTCGCGGTGGGTCGCTCGACCTCTGGCAGTGGGTCGCTCGGCCCAACAACAACACAACACGCAATTCAAAACTTGAAATCGGCCCTCCAAACTTCCAAAACACGATTTGGGTGCTGTGGTATGGTTCAAATGAAACTTGTTTGGCTTTTATACATGTTACAAATATCTTCACAATCAGATTTTATTTCAAATCTAATTTCAAACCCATATTACAAACGTTTTTGTAATTTCACTTTTGGCTTTTCAAATACAAACTTCCTTTGGCTTTTTTTTTTTTTGAGGTCGATACTAATGATTTTGCTGTCTTCTTGCAGGGATATGGCTATCTCGGCTAAGGAAGAGACCAGGGGTCCGCTTTTGACAATGTCTTCATGGCGGAACAATTACAATTTATTACAAAATGATAATGACAAATTTCTAGTTCCAAAACAGAGTCCAAAACAGAGTTTTGGACTAGAAATATATATTTTTTATAATGCTGATGATAAGAAAATAAAAATCACAAATGCAGAACTTTCCTCACCTTGCAGGGTTTATGACTAGTATATAAATGACTCAAAAACCCTAGACACCAAGACCTAGGACAGTTATTGACATTTTTAATGACCATATATGTAATGACAATGACTATGAATAATTTTTTGAAGAAAATTTTTAAAATAGCACGATAACGGTATAAATATGAGGAATGATAAGACGACGGACCCCTTCGTCGGTGCATGGCATGCTCTAGTGAAATGCAACGAAGTGGAACAAGCGAGACACCTAATAATGAATATGCAAAAAGACGGAAATGATCAGCGACGGAGGGCGCAAAAGTAGGCTCTAACAAGTGTGAATTGTTAATTTTAGTTTTAAATTGTTAATGAAATTCATTGAAGTTGAATATAATGGAAACTGTTCCGGAATTTACCAACCAAGGAACCCCTCTTAACGAGAATCCTAGTAATTTTCCTTACTTTGGAAATGTTCCTCCTTATATGGCCACTTTTTCATTACCTGGATTTACAATAGGTTTACAAATATGGTTATTTTCAACTTCGTTGGCCCCGAATACTCCAATTTTTCCACCTCAACCGGATGCTTCACCTCAATAGAGTTCACCATCTCAACATCACCAACCTTCTGTTGACCCTTTACAACCCTCTTCGGTGACCCTTTACCTTCTTAGCCTAATATTTCTTCCTCCATTTCTTCCTCTTCGCTTGGTAAAAGCCTTGACGCTAGTAACCGGAGGTGGCTAAGAAGAAGAAGAAAGGAAGAAGAAAAAGAAGAAGAAGAAACGAAGATCGAGAAAGAGAAGTCAACCAACCAACCATGGGCGTAAGTGTTAGTTGTGTTGAGGAAACCTCAACATGCATCGTAAACCCAAATACCCTTGCAGGCTTTGTAAGGGTGACCACTTCCTTATCAATTGTCCCGGTATTCCAAAGGTCTTGGAAGTATGGTCAGAAAAATCTCATCAACTTTTCGTTGATCCATCAACCAGTGATAGTCGGGTTCCTGGGAAAAAGGGTAAAGTTAGGTTTCCTTGTAAGTTATGCAAAGGGAGTCATCAAACTCACATTTTCCCTCACATGGATGAAGCCTCAAAATTATTGGAAAACCTTACTGTTCCACAACAAGAATTTCCAACTGGTTACCGTAAAATTTCTCCCAACCAACCGTCAACTGACAGAGTGATTGATCTAATTTCAAGTACATTCGATCCCATTCTTCCATTGGAGAGTGAAACTCATATCACTCAGGTTGATGATCCCTTAGTTGATCAAGTGGTGGATTCGATTTCACATTCGGTTGATCCCATTCTCCCTGTAGAGAGTGAACTTCATACCGCTCAAGTTCTTCTTATTACATCAAATTCTTCTACGTCGGGGGGCATTTCACTTGTTTCAACAGAACCCCCTCCAAGTACTGAGGTCTTTTCCTTTTATTGGAGAAGACTGACAGAACCTCGTCTTCCTTCCTCCATTCCTTTCCAAATCATTGTGAATTTTGGTGGTAGGGACATACACCGCACACAGGTAGATGAAGGTGCTTCTGTTAGTATTTTATCCTCAACTTCTTGGAAAGCTTTGGGTTCCCCTCAGCTTGTGCCTATTACGCAGAATCTGAAAGCTTTTAACATAACCATTAGTGAATCTTTAGGGATCCTTCCTAAGTTCTCTATTACTTTGGAAGGTAAAATTGTCTGTATTGATCTTATGGTAGTTCGAGGCCCCTTCGATTTCAATTTACTCCTTCGGCGAGACTATGTTTATGCAATGAAAGTTGTCGTATCGACACTCTTTCGCATAATGTCTTTCCCTCACAATGGCAATATTGTGACTGTAGACTAGCTTTCATTCCCTAGTCTTGTTTCGACTACCAATAATATGACACCCCTAAATGTTCCTAATTCTAAAGTGGTATCTACCCCACCATGGGTTAATTATGTGGCAACTAGTCCCATGTTTTCAATTACCGATGTAAGCGAGCCTCTCACTGTTTGCTCGTCTTCCTATGACTTAGATTCGGTAATTGACATGGAAAACTCTATGGGATTATTTGAACGTGATGTTCTTATCCCTTCTGAGTCCCTTGACATGTGTTCCTTCCAGAGAACTATTCTTCCTTCTAATGAAGACCTCTTGGAAGCCATGATCAAGGTGTGTCCATTGACATGTGTTTCTTCCAGTTGGAAGCCATGATCAAGAGTCCGAGGAAAGTTCCTTTTACTATGTCAACCTCGTTAAAAAATGAATCAGTGAGTCTGAGGATAGTTCCTTTTACTGTGTCAACCTCGTTAAAAAATGAATCAGTGGTGAGGAAAGTTCCTTTTACTGTGTCAACCTCGTTAAAAAATGAATCAGTGGTGCGAGGATAGTTCCTTTTACTGTGTCAACCTCATTAAAAAAAAGAATCAGTGAGTGTGAGGATAGCTCCTTTTACTGTGTCAACCTCGTTAAAAAATGAATCAGTTAGTCGAGAGCATAGTTCATTTTCTTGTGTCAAGCTCGTTTAAAAAATGAAACAAGCTTCTATGAGGACAGTTCTTTTTCTGTGTCAACCTCATTAAAAAATGAATCAGTAGGTAGATTGTAGAGAGTAGATTGATAGATTAGAAATAATTATTTTATGAGGATGGTTCCTGTTACTGAGTCAACCTCGTTAAAAAATGAATTAGGTACGAGGATAGTTCTTTTCCTGTGTCAACCTCGTTAAAAAATGAATAAATTGGTCAGAGGATAATTCCTTTTATTGAGTCAACCTCGTTAAAAAATGAATCAGGTATGAGGACAGTTCTTTTCATGTGTCAACCTCATTAAAAAATGAATCAGTAGGTTATATAGGTAGATTGTAGAGATTAGATTTGAGGACAGTTCCTGTTACTGTGTCAACCTCATTAAAAAATGAAACATGTAGGTGAGGATAGTTCCTTTTACTGTGTCAACCTCGTTAAAAAATGAAACACGTTTCCATGAGCATAGCTCTTTTCCTGTGTCAAGCTCGTTAAAAAATGAAACAAATCCTCCCCTAATTGAGTCGAGTCTTTGACTAGATCTCGTAAATGTTAATTCATATATTTAGGTTAGTTTTTGCATAATTTTCTTACAGTTTTAGGTCGGGTCTTTCATATGATATCGTAAATGAACCTTCATTCCATCCAGCTATTAATTACCATTAGTATTTTTAGTTGAATGAAATGAAGCTGGGGGGGCATGTGCTCTAGCAGTTACGCTTAGGGGGCATCAACCACAGTTTTCTCTCTGTTTCAAGCTTGTGCAAAAATGAAACCACTCTGAAGCATATTTTTTCTCTGTTTCAAGCTTTTATAAAAATGAAACCTATCTTGAGTCAATTTCGGTTATTTTCAAGACTCGTTAAACTCATGAAAATCCTGAGATTATTTTTCTATCTTTTCATTCTCGTAAAACACATGAAAATGCCGAGTTCTTTCTGTCTTTTCCTGCTCGTAAATTAAATTGAAAGTCGGCCACATGAGTATATTTTTATCCATTTTTCGAACTCGTTAAAAATTACGAAAAAAGTGAAAACCATGAGTACATTTTTATCCCTTTTTCGAACTCGTTAAAACTTACGAAAAAGTGAAACCTTGGAGTCCTCTTTTAAGCCCTTTTCAGACTCTCTAAACATGAAAAGATTGCCGAGTACTTGATTATTTGAACTCATTAAAGTAAATGAATGATCGTCCCTTCAGTATAATTTTACCCCTTTTACGGACTGAAATGGAATATTTACGAAAAAGGTATACGTTGACTAATTACGGTCAATAGAGTTCTCTCCCGCATTATTTTATCCTTTTTCGGGCTCGAGAGACTAAATTTACGAAAAAGTACACCCATGGAGTTTTCTTAAGTTTTTTCTTCTGACTCCCTAAAATTGAAAAACATCGAGTTTCTCCTATACTGGACTCGTTAAAATTTAACAGTAAAGGACCTGTTGAATTTTCAATAGGAACGGACCACTCCTTCTTAGGGTTCGAATCTTAAACTAAGTTGGACTCATCCGAAGGATGAGCTTATAAAAAAGAAAAGTTTATCCTCCTCAAGCTTGTCAAAAATAAAGAGGTACTTGCCAGCAATGGTGGGGGAAAAGAGAGAAAAATGGGCGTGTTTGTTGTATTTTGATTTTTCGGAAATTCAGTCAACCACTCTTGAACACGACACTTTTTGTTCACATGGGTTGGGAAATCCTTGCCTAATAGTTAATCAAACCACATTGAAAGTCTTCAGCCGGTTTCTAGGTATTAGCTTTGGGTCAATTGTCACCAAGCCATCTGCAGTGTCGTTATGTGTTCAAGAGGACAGTTCAAATAAACCATTCATCTGCAAAATATCTGTCATCCATTTTGACCATCCCTGAGTCAGTCCTTGCCAATATATTTCTTCAAAACTTGATCTATGATTTCGTGTTGTGGGCTTGCCTACGAAGGATCACTTTCTATCGACGACAGCTCATTATCTAGGAAGTTGATCCAGAAATTGTCAGTACCTTGAAATCTGCATGCCTCAATGGCAGGTTTCTCGCCTTCGACGACAGGTTGCATCATTGACCTTCGATCGAACGATTCTGTGATATGTTCGACTTCAGCTCATTCGTTCACATTTCATGGATTGTACTGAGTACTTTGAGATCCATTGACATTACTGGTGGTTTCTCTCACACTTGTTAACAATTCGCATCATTGACTAGTAACCAAGTGGTTTCTACCATGTTCGACTTCAACACATTTAATCGCATGGATAGAATCGTACTAGTTCGGGAAGCAGAAATCAAGACCCTGGATCTAGTTTCTACCATCCAGGCTGCGAGGAATTTTATTATTATACAGTAGATTATTCATTACAGATGGTTGCACCCATGCTGTGTCTACACTATTTATGCAATATTAAAATCATTTCTGTATCAGAACAAGTATAGTTATTTTTTGATCTGAGTATGGGAATGCCTACCTCAGCAATGATATATATACATATATATATTTTTTGCATTTGAATGTTTTTACAGGTTCCGACTGGGGTGTCCACAGGATGATCCTTGAAATGATAAAGTACTTCACATTTCATATATGACAGACTTCATCTTCATCTATTTTCACACTTTAGGGGGCAATCTGTTACACTAAAAATTGTCACCTTGACATTCTGATAATTTTATGAGCTCATTAACACTCATACATACCTTCTCTACAAGTCTTACAACCTTTACTCCTCATGTCAAGCCCTAAAACAGGAGGAAAAACCCTAAAAATCTCTGAAACTTTGGGTACGCAGGTAACATGAGGCCTGCCTGCATTCCTAGCTTGGGTATGCATGTAATGCATGGCTTACCTGCATTTTAGAATGCATTTTTCCTTTGAAATGCCTGCGTACCCTCCTCAAAGTCAAAAAGGCGAGAAAGTAAAGTCAAAAAGTTGGTTTGAGGTCAATTCTGGAAGGTTCTAGATGAGAATTTTTGGGGATGAGTACGCTTTGATAAGGTGCATGTATCCCTCACCTTAAGGAACTAATCCCTTGATGTGAGGAATCTATCCCTTTCAAGGAGGATTCTATCCCTACAAAGGTGGAATCCTAACCTCCTCATCTGCTCCATAAAAGGAGGCATTGGTTAGTCTCAAATGGTTAAGATTTTGGGTTAAGCTTTTGGGGATTGAGATTTTGGAGATTAAGAATTAGAGTTCAGCTTTATGTGTGATTGAGTTGAAGTGCTGTTGAGATTTAGTCTTATTTATGCTGAGCTTTTGAGAGGAAAGATCACATACCTCTTTGTGCTCCTGGAGGAAGAGTGCAAGACTTATCAAAGTAGAGGAGACTCCTGCTTCGGACCTCGGGAAGGCCTTTCGAACATCAAGGCTAAGGTTGTAAGTTTCTTTTGTTATTTTTAAGATTAATACAATCAAGTTCTGTTTTTCTCAATAAATTGTCGTTCGATTGTTTATTTCTTAAGCTGTCGTTTGATCGTTTATTTCATAGATTCCTTGATCACTATGATAGGTATGTTTTATAATTATTTGTTATACAGGTGCTATTTAATATTTTCTTGTTTGTGATTGCAGGTCGACGAAAGACGACACTTTCTTGTGACGAAATAACTCTTGTTGCGACGAAAGGATCATTGTTGCGACGAAAGAACTCTTGTTGCGACGGAAGCATTTTGATGTGATAGAAGCACTACGACTGCAAATAAGCATTTGGATCTAAGGTAGGATCGACACCTTCATAGCATTTATTTGTAAAACGAATATATCTATAGAAAGGCAAGCTTAGTTGTTTGTTTGTTGCTATATTGTCTTCTGACACTAGGGAGATTGGTCTTGTCCGCAAGAACAATTTATCCGGCCAACACTATGTCAGCGCTTGAGGTGCTACAAAATTTTCCCTCCCAGAAGTAGGCTTTGTTGTCGGTAATTGGTGGAATTGATCCGACAGATTCCAATCTCGTAGTCTTTAATCATACGGGCTATGTGCCGCAATTACCAGCAGAATTGGCATTCTCCATCCAAGTAAATGTTCTCATTCACCTTGTTCATTGTACTATTATTGATGAGGGAGGATCTACGTGCATTATGTCTCTAACTTGTTGGAATTCACTTGGATCTCTACACCTATCTCAATCGCCTACGACGTTGAAAGCTTTCGACGGACGTACATATAAGCCTTGTGGTATTATCAATAACCTGCATGTTGAACTAGGGGGAAACATAGTGAATGTTGAAGTTGAGGTCGTTGACGGACCCCTTGACTACAATATTTTACTCAGAAGGCCATGGGTATATTCTATGACTGCGATCGTCTCTACATATTTAAGAATGATCACCTTTCCACATAAAGGTGTTATCATAGTCATCAGTTAGTTATCCTTATTTGCCTCCAGTTCCTAGGTAACTGGAAGCGTTCCATTAGTTCACACAGCCCAACTCACACTTCAGAACATTAGTGTAGGACTCTTAAAGGATTCCACTCTCATGGGAACCTTTTCATTACCGCCATCTGCGACGTCGACAGAAATTGCAAGTATAGAGACCTAATACATGATATCTTCTCCATCTAGCTTAAGGAAGATTACGGGTGATTCTGAAGTTGTTACGTTGGATGATTTTATGCTGCCCAACCCAATTGAGTTGGCATAGCATTCAATCTACATGTCTTGGGCTACGAATCCGAAATCGTCGTCGTCGGTCGTTTGGGTTGATCATTCATTAGATTTTGGTACTCCATGTGATCCTTTTTCCTCAACATTCTTAACAAATGAGAATATTCTAGAAACTATGGTGTCAGAAGGAGAACCATGGGAAGATCATCATCATCACTCCCATCTTCAGGATTATGAAGAAGATAATCTTAGTGAACTATATCACACATCGATCAAAAAATTATTTTTGAAATCTTTTCCTATTAATGGAATCGATTCCGAGTGAAATTTATCAAATATTGAAGAAACCATTTCTATCGATATTTCGACCAAACCAAGCATTGTAGAAAATATTCATGTTGGTGTGTCTTGTTCTCCATCAGAACTCAAAACATATCGCTCTCTCTTTCGTGAATTTCATGATGTATTTTCTTGGTCTTACAAGGAAATGACAGGCATATATACTAGTATCGTTGAACACGCCATTAAAATGTATCATGATGTCAAGCTGGTACGTCAACGCCTTCATCCTGCTCATCTGGAGAAGTTTTCTTCCATTAAAGCAGAAGTTGAAAAACTATTGTGTTCTGGTTTTATATACCCTGTTTCGCTAATTGATCAGGAGATCATGTCCATGTTATAAAAAATCCTAAAAAATGAAAGTGATCAGAAGTGGTTTCAATATGAATGATTAGAAAGGTCTTATCGTTGCGATTCTGGCACCGCGTACAGTTCTCAAAATCGAGGTCGTATGCAAAAGTTATTGAGGTTTGAAATCGTCCAATAAACCCCAAAAATGAGTTGACCAAGTTGACTTTTTTAATTTTGGAAAAAAAAAAAAATTTAAAAAATATTCCTTGGAATATTCCTTAGAATATTCCCTAGAATATTCCACAGGGGAAAATCATTTGTTGGCAAGTGGAAAATTCTCGTTGGAGGTTAATTTGACTTTGAAGTTTTTAACCAATTATGGGCTGCCACGTGGCAGGCTTGGAGGCCGCCAGGTGGCCCCCAGTTCAATGGTAATGGCGTGTTATAAATTTTTTTGAGGCTTTATAGTTTTGAACCCCGAACCTCATGTCAAACAGTGCATAGTTCTAACCGTTGTGCCACGGGGATAAGTCTTGTTAGACTTAGCCCACGAGTTACATTTAAACTGCAAAATGCATTTCGACAGAAAACATAAGGGCTAACCCAGACTTCATGCAACCCAGGGCTTGTGACCTCGAGCCTTTCAAAACCATAGCAGTTTGCACCAGTGATTAAAGTGGGGGAGACCGCGGACATGTGACCACGTCACATAGAATTTCAATGCCATGTCCTAACGGTTTTGTTAAAATGGTTTTGTGTAACGTAAATGCCGACGGTTTCAGTAGGGGGTCATGTGACGACCCAGCCCTAAACATTTATTGCCACTTCTGACAGTTCCACCATTTTGGAGCGGGTCTGAATTTTTCGGGGTTTTTCCAAAATTGGCGCTACTAACTGTCGTTACTCCACATTTAGTGGGGTTTTTGGGGGACATTGGGCAGTTTTCTTGGAGAAGCCATAACTCTCTCATTAGTGAACCAAATTGAGTGCAAAAATAGTCAATTTTGGGTCTCTTCGACATTCTAAGCAGTTTGGAATAGGTTTCAGGTCAAACAGAGGTGATCTTCAATATTTTTAGCTTCAGGGAAGATCAAGGAGCCATCAAGGCCATCATGGAGAAGGCAGTGTATTGGGCATCCTTTATCAGTTTTATGTAAATGGATAGTCCTCTCTGGATATTTCATATCTTCTAAAGCTGATTTTACAGATATTTTTTCCTATTAAGGCTTATTTTCACTTGTATTTTCATTTTTATCAAATTGATACAAGAGGGACATGCCATTTGGGAGGCTTGGACCAACAATTGTAGCCTAGGAGGGGTGAACTGCTCAAAAAATAGCTGAGTAATGTGCTTTTTTGAAGTTTATTTTCTATTCTTTTATGTTGTACAATGTTAAATAGTTAAAATACTTAATCAATCCTCTCACAGAAACCTGCTAAACAAAGCCAGAACAAATTGTTTAACCCGCAATTTAAGGAGAACCTTTTGCACACATTATTATATATGTTTGGATACTTTGCATAGTGTAACAAATACTTCCATTTCATATCACTAACTGAGTGGGTTTCCAACATCATTCTTGTTATGAAAAAACAAGGAACCATTATAGTGTGCGTCGATTATCAAGATGTCAATTCTACTTGTCCAAACTTACAACTATCCTACTCCCTTTATCGACCAGATTATTGACGATTGTGCTGGATGCGAAATATTTTCATTCATGGATGGATTTTCTGGCTACAATCAAATCAATATCTACCTGGAGGACCAATATAAGACAGCATTCATATTTCCCTGGGGCACATTCGCTTAAAGTAAACTCTCGTTTGGTTTAAAGAACATTGGGGAAACTTTTCAGAGAGCAATGGATTATGCTTTCAATGACATAAAGCACATTGTTTAACCCTATCTAGATGATTTACTCGCTCAGTCACGAAACCAGAATGATCACTCGATGCATTTGAGAGCTATATTTTTACGCTGCCTACACTTAAAAATACACCTCAATCCACATAAATGTGTGTTTTGTGTTGGTTCTGGTCGTTTTCTAGCATTTGTCATCTCAAAAGAAGGAATTTGAATAGACCCACTGAAGGTCCAGACCATTCTTTATTTTCCTACGCCATCAAATTTTCTTCAGTTACAAAAATTTCAGGGAAAGGATAACTTCCTAAGGAGGTTCATACAAAACTATGCTGAAATGGCTAAAGGATTTACTCGGCTCTTGAAAAATGGGATTCCCTTCCATTGGGACCAATTTGCGCAAGCTTCTTTTGATGTTGTCAAGGATACACTTGTCCAAGAATCATTAATGTATCCCCCTGATTATTAGAGTGATTATTTCTTATATATCGTCGTGAATGATACGACCATTGGTATGGTATTGGTGCAAGCAGAAAATGGGATAGAACATTCGATCTATTATTTGAGTCATAATCTCAATGATACTAAAGTGAAGTATTCGTACATAGAAAATCTTGGCTTGGTGGCTGTTCAATCTGTCCAAATATTTCACCACTATATCTTGTTCCGGAAAACCATTGTCATTTCATATTGCAAACCCATGACTTATATTTTATCACATCAATTGTTGGGGGGAAAGTATTCAAAATGGATTGTCATTTTGCAGGAATTTTATTTGGAATTCATCAAATCCAAGTCAGAGAATTCTTTATTTTTGGCTTATATTCTCTGTGACCTTCCCTCTGATAGTACTGCTACTACGTCAGAACCATCTATTTCTAACGAGTCTCTATTTCTGATCATATCATCTAATCCTTGGTATGGATATTTCATCATTTATCTCCAGACCTAGATGTTTTGTCTTGATACCTCTCACTCTGACCAGCAACGTATTTGATACCAAGCCAAATATTATCTGATCATCGGCGATACACTTTATCATCGTGGTGTCAATACAATTTTAAGAAGGTGCCTCATTCATGAGGAGGTCGAAAAGGTTTTAAATGAGTGTCATGATGGGGCTTGTGGTGGACATTTGTCTAGATACGCTACCGCACAAAAAATACTTCGTGCCAATTACTTTTGGCCTACCATATTTCGCGACTACATCCTCGCGGTCAGAAGTTGTCATGCGTGCCAGATATTTTATCATAAAATCCGCAAACTGCCAGTGCCAATGCATATTGTGGTCTTTGTGGGACCATTTTCAAAATGGGGCATTGACTTCATGACCTATAACCCTCATTTGTTTGGGGGGCATGGTTATATTATTGTCGTAGTAGACTACTTCACCAAGTAGGCCGAAGCAATGCCTACATTCAACAACACATGACAACCAGATGCATTATTTTTCTTTAAACATGTCATTTCATGGTTTGGGGTCCCACAGGCTATAGTCATAGATCATGGTTCACATTTTTGCAATCATATAATGAATGAGTTGACTGCCAAATTAGGACTATCACATGATATTTCTACTCATTATCCACAATCAAATGGACAAGTTGAGGCTATTAAAAATATTCTTAAATGAATGTTTCAACGAATGATAGGAGTTCATAAACAAAATTAGCATTTAATCCTGTACTTAGTCTTGTGGGCGTACCGAACCTCGATGAGAAACACAGCCAGATTTACCCCCTTTCAATTGGTGTATGGTCTGGAAGCCATCTTCCAATCCAATGTGAAATATCGTCGTTAAAACTCGCAATCGACTTGTTACTTGACACCTCTGCTGAAGAAGCGCATCTTTTTAACCTCATCCATCTTGATGAAACGCATTGTGAAGCCCAATTGGCCAACGAAGCACATAAGAGACGTATAAAGGTGCAATACGACAAGCATGTCCAGCCTCACATTTTCTCAGAGGGTGACTTGGTCCTTCTTTATGATCAGGAAGTTGATGTAGTAGGTACAGGTAAATTTGACCCATTATGGCATGGCCCCTATATTGTTAAAAGAGTTCTTGCTAATGGTGCCTATGAGTTGGTATATTACGATGGAATTTCGTTGGCGCATCCCCGAAATGGGTTGTATTTGAAACGTTACTATGCTTAATCATGAGCGCAGTAATTTTTTGTAGTATATTTTATATATATGTTGTTGATTTGAATTTACTATCTTAGTTTGTTTTTTAGAGTTTTCTTGACATTAGTAATCCGCTTTACATTTCATCACAGATGTCTGAATGTTTGGAACCATTTGATGGGTATGTTGATGGTGCTAGTTGTAGTACGCAGAATCTATCCTCTGTAGCGTGGGCCATTTTCGCTCTGAACGACAAGTTAGTGAGTTTTCAAGGGATTTGTATCGGTCGATCTACAAACAATATCGCTGAGTATATTGCATTGATTGAAATTCTCTCTGATGCCATTTCATTTGGTATTAATCACATCATCATAAGGTTAGACTCGCAACTTGTGGTATTACAACTTACTAGTGTTTATACTGTTAGAAATCCAACACTGCATCGTATGTTCCTAAGAGTTCGACTTTTGGAAATACATTTTGATTTCATTCAATATCAACACATTTCCAGAAACTTGAACACATTGATTGATTCTTTAGTGAATTATGTTATAAACAGACATTTGAAACACATGTAAAGATACATTCACATAATTGAATAGGATCGCGCAATAAGCATAGGAAAACACTGAAAGAAAATAGATAGATAGTTATAGGTTTTTACAAAATTTGTGCCCAAGACACATTGGTCATCTGACCTCAAAAATTTATGCAACATGTTAAAAGTAAACTAGTGGTACTCATGATAACATGCTACTAATCTAGCTATCCTACGCAATAACCGCATCCAGTGATTAGGAATGTCAATAGTGTGGCGTTGCAGTCGCATGGGTAACTCTTCGATCCGGCAATCTGAAATCTCGAAGGTCAACCCTTTTATATGCTACTAAATCTTAGCAAGAGTCTTAGCCATATCCAAATTCTGAAGTACTACTCTCCCGACAGCTTTTTTTACTAGCTCATCCGCTCCATGCTCTAGCTCTCCCACTGGTTGAACTTGACCCACATTTTCATTATATTAAAACTTTAGTTTAGAATTTGGAAAACATCAACAAAAAAAAAAAACATGTATAAACCTTAGAAAAATCAAAAAACATGGTCAAAATATTCTTACCAATTGCACCCCACTGAGCACATTCTGGTAAAGTTAAGTTTGGAAATCGACGCCTACATATACATAATCATCAATGGCGATAATATGTCGCATGAACCAAGAAAATAATGCAATTGAGAACATGATGGATGATTTGCCTGCATGTCTAGCCATTAGTTCTACCCATCTCTGCATCCTTGGATCTCTAGGGTTAGATGCACCCAATGTCACATGCTGAGGCTACATCAATGGAATCCGCTCTAAGGCAAAATAAATGAGGATCAAACCATAGTTGAATTTTTTCTTCCTTCCTCCCTTTTCCTTGCTCATTTTCTCTTTCATTTGAGAGATTACAGCTTCAACCTAGTTGAAAATTGTTGGTTCCATGCACTATAGCGCATATTGCATATAAGATATGTTCGATACATGTAGTGTAGCGATACCAGCAAGCTTTGCGATTATGAATAAGATAGTTCTCAATGGAAAATCACGAATGTCGCAGATTTTTATTTTCCCATCCTCACTAGGTTCTTCCCATATATATAAATACTGCAAAACATAGTCTCTCACCGTCTCTCCTCCGAGAGAAAACCCTGAGAGAGAAATGGGTAGGCCTCTCCTCAACAAGCCTGTCAGAAAATAGATATCCTTCACTGAAATTGGGACAAATTTGTTCCCAATATGAAATGCCTCAATTGTCGGATCCCATGCACGAACAAGGAACTCCAGTAGTTCCATCTGTTGCCTCATACCTAATAAACGGAAGTACTTCAATAACCCACAATCCCTGAGGGCTCTTACAGTACCCAGATCATTAAGGGAAATCATGTTTTTTTCTTCTTTCTCTCTTTCCCTCTAAGTAATTATCATTTTAGTCTGATGAATCCCTGAAAAACAACCATAAGTTTTGTTAAGACCCTTTTCATGCAAAAAACTAGGCTAAATTTGGGTACAATGCAAGAATAAAAAATTTGAATTGCGCCCAACGTCGCCTTGGACAAGAGACAGTGTGTTTCATATGCACCTAGCCTTCATTCCAGGTGAATTCCAACGCATTTTTCGACATCTAAGGGTGTGTTTCCCTCTTTTGATAATAGATTTACCCTAAGCGGACCAAATCCCTATAAAATTGCAATGGAATGAAACAAAAAGACTACTAAAGGAAAGAGGAGGTTTATGGCACCAACATGGATCAAACGGCGAGAAAAACCATCCACAGAATCGATCACAATCAATAGCTGAAGTTCAGGGGCAAAAATAGGTTCAGAGCTCCAAATGCAAATGGTAACTCTCAAATGGTAAAATTGAATAGTTAAACTCTTTTAATTATTCATTTGATTATTTTCAAATCATATTTATTGTTGTGACTATGGTATTATTCAATATTTATCATGAAACAGGTATTTTTAATCCATTTGATGTTGTTTTGAATAGGTTTGCAAGTGATAAGCAGATTAATCGTGCACATTTATTTCAAGAATGATTTGACCACAAAGCATATTTTTATCCTTGTTTTTTGAGATTTGATAAAAACGAAAAAGGACTTGAAGCGCACTTTTATCTCTTTTTCAAGCTTCGATAACAACAAAAAAGGAACCCTTGGAGTCTTCTTTTAGCTCTTTTCAAACTCTGATAATGTGAAAATATTTTCGAGCACTTGTATTTTCAAGCTCGTAAAAGTAAATGAATTGATATCTACTCAGTATAAGTGTAACCCTTTTTCCGGACTAAGATAGATTATTTACGAAAAATGAAAACCTTAGTCAAACATGGCTAGGAGGTTCTCTCAGATATTATTTTACACTTTGTCGAATCTGAGCGACAACTTTACGAAAAAATGACTCATGGAGTTTTCTTTTGTCCTCTTTTTCAAACTCTCTAAATATGAAAAAGGATCAGGTTGTCACTGTTGTTAGGCTCGTTAAAACTTAAAATAGTGACGGGTTTGTCAATCATGGCTCGTTAAATTATTAAATAGCGATACATTTTCAGCTTGAAGGGTTGAATTATAGATCAAGCATATGTTATCCTTCTCAATCTTGTTAAAAAATAAAGAGGTACAAGTCGACAAATGATCGGGAAAATTTTGGGAAAGTGAACAGAACTTTTACGATAGCAGCTCGCTCTTGAACATGACACTTCACTCCATCATCGTGACTGTTTGGGTTGGGTAATATTCTTGACGGTTCATTCATACCTATGGTTCATCATACCTTCACTTCAGTTTTGGTTCAATGCTACCAACCCATCTCAGTGTCGTTGATATGTTCAAGGGAAGTCATCGAGTGAATACTCATCCTTCTTCAATACTCATAAACCTTCATTTTCATGGCATTCATCCCTGAATATTGCTATATTAATTCACATTTTGTCTCTGAAATCAGTAACTCCTTTTTCATGATAAAGTGGCTTCCTATCGACATCAAATCATCATCCAGGAAGTTTACTTAGAAATATCATCTTCTAGTACCATGAGGCTTGTTACAGCATCGACAAGATCCTCGCTTCTGGACCTTTGACCGAAATATTTTATTTGGCGTTCGACATCAAATCATCTATTTATGCCTTATGAAATGTACTGCAGTACCTTGAGAGCCATTAACATCAATGGTGGTTCTACCGCGTTTGTTAACAGCTCACATCATGGCTGGTAATTAAATGATGTCTTACCATGTTCGACTACAAATCATATATTCACATCGCTGGACTTGTACCCGAATGATCGAGTGAAAGAGATAAGAAGACCTAGGATCTAGTTTCAGCCATCCGGGCTATGATTTCAAGATTGTTGTACACATCATCTGTACATTTTCCTTACATACAGATCATCATCCGAACATGGGCCTATATCAGTAGGCATTTTTTCATTGGGAAACATTCCAATGTAGACGACTTTCTGCATTATGTACATGTTATTAGATAGTTTATGTGTTGAGCATGGGAATGCCTCCCTCAGCAATTTTTGATCAAGATGAAAATATCATGATGTAATGTATCATAAGATTGATGCAGGTCCGCTTCAGTTCCATCCCATCATGTCATAAAGCATCTCATTCAAAAAATATTGTTATTATTCTAACTTCATGGTTTAGGGGGCAGCTGTTATAGGTCAATTTGGGCATCATCCCCCATGACTTGGTCAAACTGGACATCATCCCCATGACCAATGAAATAAGGTCTATCATTCCCTATCATTCCAATTGCTACATGCCCTAAGAGAAGAACAAATCATTCATGACTTCTATTGTGATATTTCCAAGGTTTGAAGTATATGTTATCACTTATGAGCTCCCCAACGTTGCCTCTCAAGGGACTAACTATGTTGCATATGTAACTCCCTCCTTTCAAGGGTGCACTGCAATGAAATTCCCGACATTCAAGGGTGTGTTGGTCAAATGGGAGTGAAATTCTCATTGTTCCAAAATCTCCACATGATCGGTGCCTTCTAGAAGAGTCCATATGTGTCAAACTTTGAATCCATGTGTCCATATAACACCTCTGAACTTGGAAACATGTCTTGCCTATTATTATAAATTCATTGATTGAGAAACTACCTTCAATTTCCCTATAAATTGAGCACAAATCCTCGTGCTAGGGAAGGAAGAATTTTGGTAAAGAAATGTTGTTGGATTCTCAATTGATAGAGTGATAGAAGTGATATGCTGCTGGTGAGATGTTGATTTTGATGAGGCTGGGATGAAGCTATAGATGGTGACATCAAATCGATCATTGGTTGTAACCTCCCCCTTCTACTCTTTAATAAATATTGTTGTTCATTTTCCCATATATGTATATGTTTATGTTTCTATTTCTCATGTAATGCAGTTTTGAATGATACATATGTTTCATGTTCAATCGATTTAACTAATTAAGGTAAATAGGCATCTGTATATTGCAATCTCTTTGTTGTTCTTTGTTTATACTTGCAGGAATCAATCTGGGGATCTAAGTTGGATTAGAGGCTAAATAAAAAGTGACAGAAGGAGAATACGAAGCACATGGATCATAAGTAGGTTCTTCTATATTTATGTGTGTCTATTTATTCTTAGATAAAGTGATAGCAAAGTCTTTGATCTATTGCTCTAAATGCATAGCACCACATTTAGGTAATTTGATTTATCCGTAGATCATAATTCTGCATAACACCCTGAAGTTCAGACCTAAAAACCTTATACACAGTCTACTCATTGTATTTTCTATCCAGCACTCAAAACATTCAATCAAATATTATTTATTGAGCTTACATACCTAGCCTAAGATCATTAGATACTCAATCATTCCTTTGACTGCAAAAGTGACAATGAGAGATCCCTCTCTGGTCCTGGTAGGGCTAGATAAATGACCTAAACCATGGTATGTGGTTATCTTTCTCCAATCCTATTTTCAGCCTTGGGAAGTTGGGGAGATTGATAAAAAAATTGGCGTCGTTTCCGGGGAGCGAAGGTTAAATATTTCCCAAGAAAGAATGACAAATTTTAGCTCTGATTTTTAATGGTGAACAGTGGTCAGGCACAAGAAAGGTTGTGCATATTTCACCTGGCGACTCCAGTGGCAAAGAATCCAAAAGTTCAGAGTTTTCATGGCAACTCCATTGTTCAAAACCCGATAGCTTGAAGAAATATTTGGTGACTTCATTGTTTTCAATATGGATTCAACTGCAAGAAGGAATGTTAGGTATGCTCTTATGCATTAAACATACTTGCCAAAATTCAGAGATGGAAAAGATGATGATGCTAAACTTAATTTAATAATATTTCATATGCATGTGCGTAAGCTAAAGATTAATTTTCATGAAGATTGTTTAATGAAGATGTTCATGATCACATTAGAAGAAAAAGAATGGTTTTGGTATGAAAGCTTGCCTCCTACTTGTATTTATTCCCTCAAGGATTTTCACTCAGTATTTTTTGAGAAGTATAGAGAAACCTACCCTTCTTTGCTTTTTATTGAGGATTGTTGTGATCACTTTGAGAATTTAATTAAAGAGCTAGAAAGTGCTTATGGTGATGAAGAGTTTATGGATGATGAAATTTTGGGTGCTTTGAATGAAAACCATTTTCACCACCAAGAGAAGATAATGGATTCTTCCATGGATGACAACAAACTTGAGCAAAATTCTTCAAAGGATGACATTGATCTTCCATCTTTCGAAGTTGATGATAATTAGGAGTAGTGTTGTAGATGTAAATCCCCTCTGCGGATAGAGGTGATTCCTACTAGCCCAGATCGGGTCTAGCAAAAATCGTATCACACTAAGGTGCAAGTCCCTAATTGCAATAGACCAAATTGCGAAGAAGGCCTACCTTAAGTCTAACGATGTTGTTTGTAGAGAAGATAGCGCTCTCGTTTCTTTGCTCTGGCAGATCACAATTCTCCCGCTTGCCGCGATCAAACACCTGCACATACAAGAAACACGACAAACACAAGCATAAAACCCAATATATGCAATTATATATCAGCCAGAGAAGACACAACTCATGATCATAATGAACAATATGACTAGAACCATAACCAAAGTCGCTTATCATTAATTAATACAACGGAAAATACAACCTGGCTCTGACGCTGAATCTTCCTTCGGCGGGTCGACAGCGGAATACATCTCGGTAAAGCTCGTCGGGAATGGGACAAGCCTCTCTCTTCGGTCGTCAATCTCCTTGCTACTGATTTGGCTTTATGAGGACTATCAAGGCTCTTGCAACATTCTTTAGGCTATGAAGGCTCTTGGAGACTATCTTGCAAAGGAAAATGGCAAGCTTATATAGATGGTGGAAGGGGATTTGGGATCCCTACAATCATGGGATTGGCCCTATCCTCAAGTAAGCTTCCATGAGAGGTGGAAAACTACTTCCTCTACATGGAGATCCGAAGCCAAACCTCCCAACTCAATTTAGAGACCAGTTCGGGAATTGGTTGGAGTCAATCTTCCACCATTTATTTTTTAAAAACACTCTTTATTAAGCCTGGCACAAGTGAAACACTGGGACAGAGCGCCAGTTGGCGCGCCCTCTTTGGAGGATTTCCCCCATTGGTGTGGAGCTGAACTGGCTAGTCACGCTAAGGCAAAAAAGGATATTTTTAGGGTTTTTCACAAGGAATTGTCTTCAAGGGAATGAATGTCCTTGTCCAGGGGGATGCCATGAGAGTGGTTTCAGGTCATGTCACTGCTCACAGGTCACGAAATAAGCCCTCCAATGTGCGGGACGGGGGATTGCAGGGACGGTGAAAAATTGTTGTGTAACAGATGCCCCCTAAAGCATGAGGCCCGAAAGAGAGAGAGGGGTGAAATGCTTTACGAGAACGTGTCCAACTGAAAACACTATCGTCGGAAAACCTGCGTAGAGAAGTACAACTGATATCTCAAATACATGATATATATGTGGTATGGGTGCAGCCATCCATAACAGAGTATACAATAATCCAGATCCAAGACATGGACGCAGCCATCCAGTAAGGATCAATAAAGAGACTCAGGTATGGTCATAGCCATCCAATCAGTGAGTCATGTAACCAATCATAATAATTCACAAAATTGCAACCTGGATTCTAACAGAAAAAATTCAGGGTCTTGCGCTCCTTCTCAACCCGAACAGAGTACAAGTTCTAGCATGTGAATAGGTGAGTTGAAGTCGAACATGCAAGAACATCGCCTGATTACCAGCCAATGATGAAAGCTATTAACAGACACGAGAGGTACCACCAATAGTGACAATGGTCCTCAAGGTACTATAGGTACAATCTACAGCATGTGAATTAGTGAGCTGGAGTCGAACACCCGTAGAATCACTCGATCGGATGCCAAGAATGAAAACCTCACATCGAACGTGAAGAACCTGCCATTGAGGCATGCAGGCTCCAAGGTATCGGAAGGGAGTCTCTAGATCAGCTTCCTGGATAATGAGCTGAAGTCGACAGGAAGTGACCTTGATCGAAGGTGGATCATAGTGTTTCCCACATCATCGACACGAGACAAGGGACATAATGTTGTGAATCAGGACCAGATGAGAATCAGAGGGTTGAAACTTGCAGAGGTCAACTTCTCTTGAACATATCAGTGGCACGACACTGGATTTGGCAGTATTTGACATCAAAGGATCTGAGGTCATGATGACGAGGCAAAGAGCAGATGAGAGGTCAAAGGGATTACCCAAACCCATGGAGGCCAACAGAAAATGAGATGAGATGTCCCCAACCCGACATGAATGCTGACAAGTGCCATGTTCAAGAGCAACATACTGCCGACACAACAATGATATTGGTTCCATTTTCCCCACCATTTGTGGCAAGTACCTCTTTATTTTTACACAAGCTTGAAGAGGATACCATATGCTTGTCATATAATTTCGTTCTTTGGACGAATCCATCCTAGTACATTTAAGGAGCCCTAGGAGGGAGTAACTCGAATATCGTCATTACGACTGAATCCGATGTCATCAGGGTTTAACGAGTCTAAAAAAGGAAGAACTCGACATCTTTTCATGTTTAGAGAGTTTGAAAAGACAGCGGAAAATTAAACTCCAACGGTCCCTTTTCGTAAATAGTTCCTTAGATCCAAAAAGGTAGAAAACTATGTCTGATAAAACCTCTTAGTCGCGATAGGCTAGGGTATTCCTTTTTCGTAAATAATCTATCTTAGCCCGAAAAAGGCGTAAACATATAGTGGGTAGATGTCATTTCGTAACCACTTTAACGAGATCAAAACAACAAGCGACTCGGCAATCTTTTCGTGTTTAGAGAGTAAGAAAAGAGCTAAAAGATGAGTCCAAAATGAATTTTTCATGTTTTTACCGAGTCTGAAAAAAGTATAAAATATAACTCGTATCACTGTCCAAGTCGCATAAAAAACCTGTCGCTGCACATAAAAGCGAGTGTAAAATCCATTTTTCGACAAAATATATTAAAATATTGAGAAAAATGACTTTTAAAACCTAATTTTGACTTCAAAAGTTATAAATATGCCACAAATGGTAAAAACATATTTACTTTTACTTTTTACCTCATTTGGAGAGCAACAGTGGTCTTTTTGTGTGTGAACTTGTGGCGGTGATTGCGACTGATCCAGGACACCATTCAGATCCTCGTTGTTCCAGGTAAGAGGTGCTCCCTTAAGCTCTGTTTTGATCCATTTCTTATGAATTTCCATTGCGCATTCGATCTCTGGGGGAACCCTTCGAAATTTTAGGGCTCAGCCCATTAGCACGGGTATTGGGCACGGACCTGCACCAATGGGCTTTTTCTCACAAACGGGTCGCGCCAATGGCGCAACGCGATTTTCCGCTCTATATTTTCAAATTGTGAGGCATCCATATGGATTTTTGAATGCAACAGAGATCTAACATGGAATTTTTAATCATATTGATGCAGGTATCCAAGCACAATGGTGATTGAATGGAAGGAGAGGGAACATGGGGAAGAGGATGAAATGGCTATGGAAAATGAAGTTTGTATGAACACCCTTCGAGACTGTGGTCTCAAAAAGTTTTTCCTTACGCCATGTTTACGAGCTCAACCTGGGCTATTACAGTAGTTGGTCAGCATATGGGATGAAAACGAGGAAGTGTTTAAACTTCGAGACCAAGTATTAGCTCTTGAGGTCTCTGATGTTTATTTTATAACCGGATTATCGCGCAGAGGACTAGTGCCAATCATAACGGGCAGCAGACCTTCTGGAGAGAAAATGGACATGGTAATGGCAAGAGCGTGTCCAAGGGCACAAACAGGATTGGGTAGTGGGAAAGTAGACATCCACATTGTCCACGATCTAGCACTTCGAGTAGTGCTTCATACCATTACGCGGGCTGCAGGATCACAGGCCCCGCATGAGGCAACAAAGGCGCAGCTCCTATTAGCCTCCGAGTGCATGAATCCTACACTGTTCGATTGGGCCACCGCAGTGACAACCAACATCAAAAGGCAACTAACAAAGTTCAAGAAAGCCAAACTAAAACAATTTGGGTATGGTTCCATTCTAGTGTCGTTCATTCTGGAATTATTACCAATTTTCCAGGGCCAAGGGGCAATAGTTTCCGAGCCGGTACCAAGAGAGCCGAGGATGGCTCGTTGGGAAGCACTTATGCCCAGGTCAGGAGGGGGCCAGCAGATTTCCTGGAGGCCCGAGTTCTTTGCGTGGTTACGGCGTCAACTGATTGTGGTTGAGGATTGGCCCTATGCTGGGACCGATTTCACTAGAGACCCAGATCTTCCGCTCCCGGAGGGGGAGGACTGGGACGAGGAGCTGGGTATGATTCTCTCTTTTTTTTTATTTTTATGTATTTATGATTTTTTGATACATGCCCATTCTAACAACAGTTCTATGTGTATGCAGATGTTGGCCCAGAGAGACCTGTCGGCATGTCGCCTATTGCACGGAGAACTCCTCTCGCACATGACCCTCAGGCAGAGGGTGCCGAAGAAGGAGAGCTGATCCAAAACCTTGAGGGCATTGCTCAGGGTATTCCAGATTATGCCCGGCTAGCAGATGTTCCGATGGCATATCAGAGACACACGGTGGGGGTGCCTAGTCGCCTCCACCAACTCCTAAGATGCTTGGTGCGTGCGGTGACATGTTACCACGAGCACCATGCTGATTAGACATCTAGGGATTTTTCATGCATATATTTTTGAGAGACATGTCGTCTCCAGCTGTATTAAGATGAACATGTATATTTTTTGACTTTATGTGATGTACACAAACTGCAAACTATTCGACATATATATCTATATATTTATTTCTGGATGGATCTTTTTACATGTGATGATGTTTTTATAAGTTGTGCAAATGTCGATCTAAAACCAAATTGGCTACTGCATCTGTTAATGTATTCATATTTCTGGGTATGTGTTGATATGTGATATATGTGTTGATATGTGATATAATCAAAATTTCTTTCCAGTAAACGAATACGTAGATACAGACGTAAAATGGATGGGTTTCTTACTGAATAATGACCGTTAAGTTGTAATACTACAAGCTGTGAGTCCAGATACACAAGTAATGCACGAATACCGAGTTTAACAGACTCGGTTAATAATTCTAAAACAGCACTATACTTCGCAACATTATTTGTGGTATATCCTAGGCACACACCCTGCAAATTAACCAACTCACCAACAAGATCATAGATTACCCAGGCTGCCGAGGACAGATTCCTGGTATTGCGGGAGGCACCATTTGTGAAACCGACAAAAGGAGTAATAGACATTTGCACAATCAGGAAGACCCAATCAGTAGAAAGACGCTTACAATGCACATCACACCACACATGCACACAAATGAATATACACACCTATGTACACACACCACACCAAAAATAACTCAAGCGTAGTATTTTTTAAGGTACAGCCCGTTCCTAGGCTACGTCAATGGAACTCCTTCATAATCAATAAGCTCATAAGCCCCATTTTTTAATACTCGTTTCACTATGTAGGGCCCATGCCACATGGGTTGGAACTTTCCTGCTCCAAGTTTGTCGTGCGCTTGGTCGTATAGGAGGATGAGGTCCCCTTCGACAAAGGAACGTGGAGAAACCGATTGATCAAAGTGAGCTTTGACCCACTTCTTCTGTGCCTCAATGACTAAGGCAGCCAAGTGGTGGGTTTCATCCAGCTGTTCCAAATACAAGAGATGCTCTTCTTTAGGAGAAGTTTCGGGAAAATTTTCCACAGCCAACTTTAAGGAAGGAATTTTGCACTCAACTGGAAGAGTTGCTTCCAGACCATACACCAATTGGAAAGGTGTGAATCTGATCGCACTCTTTGCTGACATCCGGTAGGCCCATAGAGCTGAGAACAATTGGAGATGCCAATTGGACTTATGAATACCAATTGTCCATTGAAGCATTGTGACCAAAACTTTGTTCACAGCCTCAACCTGGCCATTTTCCTGGGGGTAATATGGCGTTGAGCTATCATGTCGTAAGCCCAATCTTGATGTCAGCTCAACCATCATGTAATCTCGAAAATGAGTGCCATGATCAGTAACAATGGCCTAAGGGACCCCGAAACGTGCAATAATATGGTTGAAAATAAACCAGGCAACTATCTTATCGTCGGCGGCTAGTGTAGGCATCGCTTCGGCCCACTTAGTAAAGTAGTCTACATCGACGATTATATATGCATGCCCCCCGGCCGAATGAGGGTTACACGTCATGAAATATACGCCTCATTTTGCAAAAGGGCCGACGGTAATGATAGGGTGCAGAGGGAGAGGTGGCGCGTGCATCTTGCACTGAAAAACCTGGCACGAATGACATTTTCGGACTACAACAATACAGTCTTTGAATATCGACGGCCAAAAGTAGCCCGCACGCAGAATCTTCTGGGCGGTGGCATATCCAAACATGTGACTGCCACAGGCACCACTGTGATATTCATTCAAGACTCTTTCAGCCTCTTCCAGGGTCAAGCACTGGCGAACCACCGAATCTACTCCAACCCGATATAAGGTATCTCCTACAATGCGGTAGGGTTCATACTGATGCCGAATCCGACGCCGGGCATCTTTGGTCAACTCAAACCGGAACGTTGACGTTTGAAGATACACAATAATGTCACCGTACCATGGATCGCGAGTACTGATAAGGAAGAGGGTTTCGTCCAGGATCTGATCCTCGGAATGGGATGGAGTGGAGTCTGTCGGGAGGAGAAAATGAGATCCGCAAAAACCAGTGATTTGGTCGACTTAGCAGTCGTAAACTCTAAGTCAAACTCCTGAAGGATAATGATCCATTTGGAGTATTTTCCCCCTAGTAATTGTCGAGATAGAATGTACGTCATGGGGTTGCAATTCAAAACCACGGTCACTATACGCAACAGGATGTAGTGGCGGAAACGCTGCACATCTTACACTGCGGCAAATGCCAGTTTCTCGACGTGAGCGTAACATGTTTTTGTGTCGAGAAGATTTCGTGATAGATAATAAATAACGTGTTCATTGCCATCATCGTCATCCTGCACCAGAACCATAGCTATGGTGCTAAACGTGGCGGCCAAGTATAGAGTGAAATCACGGTGATAGTTTGGAGGACGAAGCAACGGAGCATTAACAAGTAACGTCTTAAGTGTCTCAAAGGATCATTGAGCAATCTCGTCCCAATGAAAGGGAACGTTTTTCTTTAAAAGACCCGTGAATCTTTTGGCCACTTCCGCGTAGTTCGGGATGAAGCGTCGTAGGAAATTAGCTTTTCCCTGCAGACTCTGCTGTTGGTGTAACGAGGAGGGTGATGGGAGATTGACAATAGCCTCGACCTTTAGGGGGTCGAGGCAAATCCCGTTCTTGGATACTATAAACCCCAAAAGACAGCTAGAATCCACGCAAAAGATGCATTTATGAGGGTTAAACCGAATATTATAGCGTCTACAGTGAAGGAAAATCTGGCGGAGGTGTTCGGGATGGTCCTCTCGTCAAGCTGAGTGAGCTGGAAGATCGTCCAGATAAGGCTGAACGATATGGAGTATGTCGTGGAATGCGTAAGACATAGCATGCTGGAAAGTAGCTCCAGCGTTCTTTAAGCCGAACGGGAGCTTTTTATAAGCAAAGGTACCCCACAGACAGATGAATGCAGTCTTGTGTTGATCGACAGGTAAAATATTTATCTGATTGTACCCGGAAAATTCGTCCATCAGGGAATAAATCTCACTCCCAGCACATTCATCAATGATTTTATCTATGAATGGAGTGGGGTAATTTTCCTTAGGACAGGCCTGATTAATATCACGGTAATCAACGCAGACTCTTATAGTACCCTGCTTCTTATCTACAGGGACAATATTTGAGACCCATTCTGTGAGGGGAATCGGGTAAATGAACCCGCGTTCAGAAGTTTTTCAAGTTCTGCTTTAATGGCAGCGGCTTTGCGAGGATGCACTAGGCGTAGGCGCTGGCGCACGGGTTTCGCACCGGGATAGGTAGGAATCTCATGCACTACTATGCTAGGATCAATCCCAGGCATTTCCTCATAGGACCAAGCGAACACGTCTCTGAATTCACGGAAAATATCGGTATAAACTCGTATCTCGTCAGGAGAACAAGTTACTCCCACATGTATGTTCTCGACTATCCCCGGTTTCACGAAGATGTCGATTGGAATGGTTTGGGTAATGGTTCTCAGGTTTTCCTCCGAAAGGACCTCATGAGTTAATATGGGCGTTTGGAGAGGTGGAGTAGGAAAATGAGATGAAAAACACTCTAGACAATCTGAGATTGTCCCCAGGCTGGGAATGAAGGAGGAACGATGATGTCCATCGCTCCAAGGCAGCTCCTCAAGAGACATTGTTTCAAAAATGGCTTCGTCAGAAGGGAAAATCTCTTTAAGAGGATCAGGCGAGTCGGCCTCGCCGAGCTAGGGGGATTGAGAATAAATATCTAAATCCATGTTGGAGGGAGCATTTTGACGAGGAGGAGGATCGGATGCGGCGACAATTTCACAGTAATTAATCTTTACTGGAGTTAAGGGCATCGATTCTCCAAAATCAGTCACCTTTTCAGGCGAAGGGATGATCCATGGGTCGTCAGACCTAGAGATCATATTAACTTGAATGGTGTGCGGTGGTGGCGCGGGAAAAATACCCATGAGGACGGGGTCCTTGAAGAGACCATGTCCTACACTGTTAGGGGGATTGGGGATCTTATCCACGTAAGGAACGTTGTTCTCAAAGGATGAGGTGAAGAAAGCCAACTGATCCACAGTAACGATTTTTCCCTCATGAGGGAACTTGAGAAGTCGGAAGAGGGTGGACGGTACGCATAACATGGCATGAGTCCAACTGCGGCCGAGAAGCAGATTGTAGTTAAGCTTGGCGTCAACCACTTCTACTTCTACGTTGACTGTCTTCCCCTGTAACGTAATCGGCAAACTCTCGAGAACACCCAGGGTTTTTGATTCCTGACCATCGAATGCTTCTAAGGCATTTGGAGATGATGAAAGAGCCGGAGAGCCAATGGCCTTCCAGCAGGTGGATGACATGACACAGGTGGAAGCACCTTCATCTACAATGGCCCTACGAATGTTAACACCGTTGATCCCAACTTGTATCACAAGAGAAATTTGATGCGGAAGTCGGGGGGTAAAATTTTCTAGGTCGAAGGTGAGAAGATTAGAATCAGTGGGATTGATTCCACCGATTGCAGACAACAGAGCTTTCCGTTGTGATGGGCAACTTTGAAGAACTTCCAAAGCAGACATGGCAGAAGGTGCATGTGCAAAATCCTCAACAATACTGTAGTGCTGAGCGGCACGGGCATTTGGGTTGTAGGAAGATCTTCGCAGAACACCTTTATAGGGTGGCCTAACAACAGGCTCAGCGTTGGGCTTCTCAATTTCAAAAGGACCGGAGATAGGTGGGGGAGGTGGGCCATCCACAACTTCCTTTCCAGCTGCCTGAAGCGATCCGGCATAATCCTTCGAACGCATAGCAATTGAACCAGGTGCAGCACCATTCATCATAAAGACCTGGGACCCAAATGGTGCAGATGGTGAAGGCTTC
The DNA here is from genome assembly GCA_034641835.2 of Pinus albicaulis. Taxonomy (NCBI): domain Eukaryota; kingdom Viridiplantae; phylum Streptophyta; class Pinopsida; order Pinales; family Pinaceae; genus Pinus; species Pinus albicaulis. The sequence goes on along the minus strand of CM076584.1, from coordinate 1,022,855,541 downwards.
TCAACCATCTGGGTCTGCTGAGACGGCAATGGTTCTTTAAGAACTGCCGGAGTCCCTTTGGAGCCTTTCAAGAGTTGAGTGATTTCAGATCGTCGGGGACAATCTTCGGTATAATGGTCTTCTTCACAGATAAGGCAAGGATACTTCGGTTTACGTTGGGAACCGTCATCAGTATGAGGTTTAGAAGACTCTGGTTTTGGGGCGTCGGGTTTGGATTTTCATTTGCCCTTCTTCTTTCCTTTGGAGGCCTTTTCCGTGGGATTAGCCTGAATGGCGTTGACCTCCGCAGTTTTTCCAGAATCTGGAGGGGCGAGAGGAGCAGAGTTATTGGAAGAATTATACTTATGCTTCCCATTAGAATATTTTCGAGAATTTTGAGACACGGAACCAATAACACCATCCACCGCTGGGGTAGGTGGAGCTTTAGAGGTTCTCGGGCGTGGAGCATCAGTCAAAATATCATAAAGCGTGTCGGACTGAGATTATACCAGATCAAGATACTGGGCACATGCTATGGCTTGTTCTTCAGTCACACACGCCCCCATAGCAATATCTTGGGAGATTTTGCTAACGAAGGAGGTGGTGAACCAATGAGTTAGTAGCTGATCAGGTATATCAAACTTGATCAGTCTACGATGACGTCGACACTCATGAATCTGATCAGATATGTGGGTGGCTTTATCCTGCTTCAAAGAATTTAGGAGATGTGTCCCGGCCTCGTAACGAACTGGTAACTGGAAGTGAGTCAAAAAAGCCATGGCTAACATATTGAAATCTTGAAAGATGCCACGGGGTAATTCAATATACCACTTATTGGCAGCGCCAATAAGAGTGCGTTGGAAGAGACGTAGACGAATTGAATCATCCACCCAAGAGTTGGACGAACACCACAGATGGTAAGTCAATACATGAGCTTGGGGGTCCTCTCCAGCTTTACCCTCAAACTTAGGGTAGTCGTCGGGTACCTTGGTCAGAACCGGAGGCCAATAAGGATTGTGAAGAATCAGATCATTGGTTAATTTAGAAACGTCCGGTAATTACAAGGTAGCCAAGAACGGCAATTGCGGATTGAACGGCATACCAGGCCCTCGATAAGGACCGGTACCTGTACTCCATGCTGGTTGAGCATATCCTTACCCCCATGAGTTCTATTTCGAAGGATTCTGACCATAGGGGGTATAGGGCGTATAAACAGTCTGATCCGGTTCCTGGTAACCAGTGTACGAGGTTTGATAACCAGAGTATGGAACCTGATTATATGTCGGCCCCGTTTGAGCCGTATGCGGATTCGGCTGCTGAGTATAGGTGTAGCCGGGTTGTTGAGGATAATAATTAGAACCTTGGAGCTAGTTATAATTCAGTCGACATTGACCTTGAGGATAGTAACCGCCTTGGGGTGCAACGGGCTGCTGATAGGTGGGACCCTGTTGAGCCTGATAATTAGGTCACACTGGTTGATTCGGTTGCGACATTGAATAAATCAGCTGTTGGGCAGGGTTGGAAGGATGTGCAAGTTGGCCTGGTTGGACAGGCTGACCTGGCTGAACGAGCTGCCCTGGTTGAACAGGTTGACCCAGGTGAACAGGTTGCGACGGTTGTGCAGGTTGACCTGGCTGATGTGGGACACCAGGTTGTGTCGGATGGGCCGGTTGGCCTGGTGGTGGAATGGAGCCAGGTTGTGCCTGGTAACCGGTTTGACCTGCAGCAGGACCGTAAGATGATCCTGGCTAATGTGTAACATTCGTACTAATAGGATACTGAGGTTGCATGGGTTGGGAAGGTTGGACTTGGCCCCCAGGACCATACACCGGCCTCGGTTGGTACCCCGGTTGACCCGTGAGTCTGTGAGGTTGCCCAGGTTGGACTCCAGGGTGAGGCTGCATAGTTTGACCTAAAAGGTTGTAATATTGTCCTTGCGGACCGTATAATGACCCCTGCTAGCCCGAAGGGTACCCTTGTAAGGGTTGTCCTTGCGGGTCATAAGGATAGCCAAGCTGGCCCGAAGGTTGGCCCTGAAAAGGTTGTCCTTACGGGTTATAAGACTGCCCAGCCTGGTTAGACGGAAAACCTTGAGCATGAAGGTGAGCCTCTGGAGCAAGTAAATGTAAAGTATTCCCGTACTCATCGTATTGATATGGAAAAACTTAAACGGGTGTACCATCCTGTGCATAATGAAAAAAATATGGGCGGCTGGGATATTGAGAGGATTGTCTGACCTCAGGGTTCGATTGTTGTAGGGACAATCGATACTCCTCAGGAGAGATGTTCTCCGACATAGCAGATGCTATATAGACGTCTTCGGGAAGCGACGCAGCCCTTACGGACTGAGTGGTAACAGCGGGTGTAGATGCGGCCACACAGAAAGTGGGCCTGAGGGGTACAGAAGTGACCTGAGGGGATGACGTGATGGATGTCCTAGGAGACATCCACAATGAAGGAATAATCGGCCTCGTAGAAGAAGTTGATATCCCCATAGAGACAACGGCGCTCATAATCTGACTTAAAGATCTATACCCTGCTGGTAGTGAAGGACCGGGCGAAGACATAACAGATAGCTCGGGGTTGTCTTCTGGGAACAACTAGTAATATTCACCATACGTGGGGATTTCCTCACTAGGAGAATGGTTGGATGCACCCATACCTGAACCTGCCGCAAGATCTCGTAACAAATGGCGAGGACTAGGAGGAATAACAACAGCTAGAAAAGGCTAACCTGATGTAAGAGGAGGGAAATGTTCCCCTACTCCAAATCCAGACCAAGGATCGGATAAGGGCCAATTGAACTCAATTGGTCCTCCAAAGGGAAGCTCAGACAGAACTGGTCCCCCATCAGGAAATTCGGAAATGATGGGCTACTGATGTTCAGCAGAGGATTGAGAAACCTCTGATGAATCGTCCGTATATGGACTACCAGTAGACGAAACTAAGGGTTCTGCCACTGTGATAGTAATGACAAGAAGAAAATATCAAACACAACACACAGGCCGAAAAAATCAAGGCACACAATCAAACGGCCAACAAGCAAAATCTAAAAGGGTGTGTGATCGCGGGTGATTTATTTTACCACATTGAAACTTAGAAACTTCTTCGTTTCATGTTTTAAGAGTTGAGAAACGGATGAAAGATGACTCTATCTCTTTCATTTTTGAAGCAAGCGTGAAAGGACAAGCGCTTGGTGATCTTTTCAAATTTAAGGAGTCAGGTAAGATCAAAATGACTGCTCAGGAATTCTAGGCAAAGGGTGTACCAAATAACCGTGAACTACAATATACACCTTGGTTTCAAAATGAAAGAGAAATCAACCAAGGACTTAACGTACGTGCAGGCAATCTCCCTGAATGTTGTGTCCGGTGTATCACGGGTATAGGGCGGCAGACTCGGCTTCCTATGGATAAAGGATGGCAACCTAGTGGGGTCTCCCTTTATATACGCGACGGTACGGGGAGCACAAGTCCGTACTAGTGTTGTCTAAAGCCAAGAGACGAACGACAGCTACTAGGTTTAATGACGCCAGAACACGTCTCTAGCCTAGACCTCTAAATATTTCGTTAATGTTTCAATGTTGCCTTAGTGTAAATTGAATAAATTTTAATGTTTATCTTCAATTATGTTTCAATTTTCAGGCCCTAGCGAGTGTTATGTCTCGAAATCTCCTAAGTGCACCCTACATGCCACAGTATATCATTTCATTCAATGAAAGTTAATTACGAGAGAGTTAAGAGCTTTTCACACAATAACAAAATGATCAGACAACAACCAGTAATGTCTCTAATGCAGCTAATGGAAACTAAAATATTTTCTTTCAAAGTTACAAATCACTAATAACACAGAAAAGATTCGATTTTCATTAACTAATCAAAGCAAAAGAGATTTTTTGTATTTTCAATGTTTAAGAGAAAAGTGCACTAAACAAAATGAAAACTAATGAAAAGAGCAACTTGAGAAGCGATAGCAAAGGAGTAAAAACAAGTAAATTTCACTTAATGAAAACACACAATCAGAACTCAAATTGACAAAACAATCCCTCAAAACCAAGAGAATCCCAAAGACTCAAATGAACCATGTAATCTAGGCTCAAAGCGAGACAAAGCGTAATTCGAATGAAGAAGAAACCAGTCGCTCAAATAGCGCAACAAAACGATAGACAACCACCAAACGAATGCAGAGAAGCAATCACAAAGTTGACTGAACAAATAGAAACCAAAAACTCCCACGGGAGGCTCAACACACTATAGCACCTAGATGCCCTAGGGCTAGAATGTAAAATCGATAGAAACGGGAAAACAACCAAAGGATGAAGGTCACAGTCAATCAAACAAGGCTCCAGAACACTCAGGAAGCTGGAAAAATGAAACCAACAACACATATCAAGCTCAGAAATCTCAAAACAGAGCAAACCCTAGCACCTTACAGAATTGGCGCGACTGTTAGGCTGAATCTAGCGCCAGAACAGGATTGGCGCGGGTAATACACTGGCAACATGCGCCAATGGGTGCGACTATCAGGCTAATAAGCGCGCCAGTCGAGTTTACTAAAGAAAAATAAAAAATAGAAATCCAAGAAACAGACTAGTGATGGTAAAGCTAAACAAAAGCCAAACACATAGAAAGAGCCAACCAAAAGAGTTGATCAAGCAAGCAAAGTCAAGAATCGACCGAAAAGACAAGACAATACTCCAAATCAACGTCTCCCTAGCGGAGTCGCCAATTTTTTGTAGAGGCAAATCCCCTCTGCAGACAGAGGCGATCCCTACTAGCCCAGATTGGGTCTAGCAACAATCGTATCACGCTAAGGTGCAAGTCCCTAATTGCAATAGACCAAATTGCGAAGAAGGCCTACCTTAAGTCTAACGTTGTTGTTTGTAGAGAAGATAGCGCTCATGTTTCTTTGCTCCCGCAGATCACAATTCTCCCGCTTGTCGCGATCAAACACCTGCACATACAAGAAACACGACAAACACAAGCGTAAAACCCAATATATGCAATTATGTATCAGTCAGAGAAGACAAAACTCATGATCATAATGAAAAATACGAGTGGAACCATAACCAAAGTCACTTATCATTAATTAATACAAAGGAAAATACAACCTGGCTCTGACGCTGAATCTTCCTTCGGCGGGTTGACAGCGGAATACGTCTCGGTAAAGCTCGTCGGGAATGGGACAAGCCTCTCTCTTCGGTCGTCAATCTCCTTGCTACTGTTTTGGCTTTATGAGGACTATCAAGGCTCTTGTAGCATTCTTTAGGCTATGAAGGCTCTTGGAGAATAGCTTGCAAAGGAAAATGGCAAGCTTATATAGATGGTGGAAGGGGAGTTGGGATCCCTACAATCATGGGATTGGCCCTATCCTCAAGGAAGCTTCCATGAGAGGTGGAAAACTACTTCCTCTACATGGAGATCCGGAGCCAAACCTCCCAACTCAATTTAGAGACCAGTTCAGGAATTGGTTGGAGTCAATCTTCCGCCATTTATTTTTAAAAAACACTCTTTATTAAGCCTAGCGTGGGTGCAACACTGGGACAGAGTGCCAGTTGGCGTGCCCTCTTTGGAGGATTTCCCCCATTAGCGCGAGGGCTGAACTGGCTAGTCGCGCCAAGGCAAAAAAGGATATTTTTAGGGTTTTTCACAAGGAATTGTCTTCAGGGGAATGAATGTCCCTGTCTAGGGGGATGCCATGAAAGTGGTTTCAGGTCATGTCACTACTCACAGGTCACGGAATAAGCCCTCCAATGTGCGGGACGGGGAATTGTAGGGAAAGTGACAAATTTTTGTGTAACAAGTAGTATTTCCAATCTTCAAGTGATATATATATATATATATGAAGATGTTCTGTTCAACTACCCTTCATCCCTATCCTCTTCTGAATTTTTAATTCAGGAAGAAATATGTTCAGATCAGAATTTTGAGTTTGCTTGTAAAGAAACTCTAAAGAGTCATGATTTATCCATTGAGGTCAAAAACAATGTACAACATGTAGAAATTATACAAACATATGTACATCAATAGATTCAATCTGATCAATAAATGTACTAAAGAAAGATATTGAATCCTTCTACAAATCAATTGCGGAAAATAAACACAATCGCCAATCACATCAAGTGCAGAAAGAAACAAATCAAACCACAACACAGATAATTTCTCAACGAAATCTTGTTGCTCAGAACCCCTCTATCTTCTATTGTATATTCACCAAGGAATCATGAAACAATTACAATACACTTTTCTCACAAAAGTCTCTTGCACTCTGCCTATCGTCTCACACTGATCTGGACAAAATCAACCAACACTTAGCCAATTTTCAAAATGTCTTCAACCTGCCTTGCTGACATAATACCTATGGAATGAAATCCATATTCTTTAGGAATTTCAACCTTCCTTGACTGAACAAGTATCATGGGAAATATTGTGGTGTTTAAACTGCATCTAGGCAGTTTTTTAATAACACAACTGATAGTCAACTTCTCTTTAACCTTTGTCTCAACTGGGTCTCCACTGGAACTGACATGCATGTATCTATTAATATTAAATCATCAGTTTCATGGCAGCTCACTGATTGTGAATTAAATATGATTTGATTCACTTAATCTCTCACTAGTGCAACAAACAGTTACAACTAGTTCAAGTGACTTTAACTCACTTAACTGACTTAACTAATTTCTCATGCATTAAACTCATGCACTTAACTACAACTTGAACTCTAAAACACATAGAATCACTCTACATGTCTTCCCAATCACCCTCAAATCGAAATTCATGAGCTAACTGATTCTATCACACTCAGATAACTATTACAAGTGTTTATGAGATAATGTTGCAATTTATTGTCCAATTTAATTAAGGGATAATTAAATTAGACACATTTCCAATTTATTAAATAAATTGAATCGTACACTAATGTATTGCTAGGACCCATCATTATATGACCTGTGGTCCCACACTAGTGTAGGTGTTGTCATGTTGTTTCTGGATGCCAATTTCACTTTTTCTTGTAGCAAACTTCAACACTCCCTCTCAACAAGAAAGGTATGTCTTTGCATGCACACATGCACCTCTTTCATGCGACATGCAACTCTTGCATGCAACACTTCTCTAGTGTTGTTCGCACATGCAACACTTCTCTAGTGTTTCTCGCACATGCAAATTTTGCATGCAAAACTTCTGAAATTGAATAGCCTCCAAACAATTGAATCATTATATGCATCTGTCATCAGAGTCTTCTGACTGCTACTAGCTACTACACATGTCTACTTGACTCTTTGCACTGTTGAAATCTGCATCCATGCACTCTGCATTGTTGCCAACTCTGATTTGTGCTCCAGTATCCGACACCTACCACTCTGATTTTTGTCTTCGTAAAATCTGACTGCATTAATATAACCGATCCTGCTACTGTTGTATTATGGACTCCTTGTAGCCAGGTTCGATCCATGATACGCACCATCTCTAGGACCCTGCCCAAATTTCTTCTTGGGATTAATTTTGCACAATGCACCGCCTCACACTTGGAGGTATAGCTGCGTGTACTCCCTCTGCCCATATGGCTCAGAATTTCTCCCTCCTGGAGGTCTCTGCATGAATGGTTTATGCCACTCCATGATCCTTCGCATGTGGTTTCTCCACATCTTGAGGTTCATCCTTAGGAGCCAAGAGTTCCTCATCTGCATGCAAATATAGCTTTCTCTCAAGGGACTATCACATGGCTTTCTCACACTTCCCCATGGTAAATCCCTTCCATGAGTCTATATGCACAAGAGTACCCTTTGGAAGCCCTGTAGAAATCTTCTACATGAACTTCAAAGCTCCGTGGTCTATATGGCCCAATCTCTTGTGCCATAACTCACCCTCGTCCCGGCTCACCACTTTGTCTGCCTTACCCATCAATGTTGTGCAGTGATCTACATCAAATTTATAGAGATTCTTCACACAAATCCCAATCTTCTTGGCTTGTCCTGTGGCTTTGTGTTAAAGGAAATGTTTCCCTTCACTCAAAACCAAATCATAACCGCTATCCTCCAACATTGCGACTGAAAAAAAAAAATTATTTTTCAAGCCCGGTACATGCATTACATCTTTTAATAAGAAGGATTTACCTAACTATCTCTGGAAGGTAACTGTACCAACCCTGGTAGCATTGTACCGCCCGTCATCACCCATTTCGATATGCATCTGGAGGTCCTTGTCCTCCAAGCTACTGAAATTTATTTGTCTCTCGTCATGTGGAAATATGCACCACTATCCAAGTACCACACTGATCTCATTGCACTTGACACCATGCATGAAATGAGTGAGAATTCAAACTCAAATTGCGAGGCCAAATCCTCACCAGCTGCAGATCCTGAAGCCTTATTTTTCTTCTTCTTTTGTGGAAAATTAGTGGCATAATGTCCATGCTCATGACAGTGAAAACACTTCACTCTGGACATGTTGCGCTCCTTTCCTTCTTCGCCGGTCTCATATTTGGAATAGCGTTTCTTTACCTTCCCCTTCTACGCCTTACCAGTTAAAGCGCAATTTTCTTCATCATCTGTCTTAAATGAAGATCCATCCCTGGTATTCTGCCTGAATTATTCTTGCACCAAATCAAACCAAATTCGTTCCCCATCTGGCAGCTTCTCCCTCCCATTGACAAAATATTGATAACTATGCAAACTCTTGTGAATTCCTAGAAGTGATAGGCTCACCAAGTCATCATCCGCGACAGTAATTCCGATGCTCCCAAGCTAATCTCAACATTGTACAAACTTGGTTAAATATTTGGAATAGTGTCGGCTTTCTCCATTTTGATTTTCCTGAGCCTGTCTGTCAGTGCCAATAATCTATGATCACTGCTACTCTTAAACAGATCTGTTAAAGCCTTCCACGTTACATATGGAGCCGCTTTTCCATGGAGACTTGAGACAATGTGGTCTTGTACTCCCTCCAATAAGATCCTCCTCGCCCTTGCAACATTCTTTTGCCAAGCATCAAGATTTGTGGCATTTGCTGCAGCGGGTTTGGGAATGTCATTATCAATGAGTTATTTAAACCCATTGTCCTCCAGTACCGCCTCCATCCTGTCTTTCCACGCAATATAATTGGAACTTCCTTCGAGTGCATACTCCAATCTCAAGCCATTGAAAGCCATTTCGATCATGATTCGCATGTCACACCAAGAGTAATTTTTCAAATTTGAATTCTATTCGGTCACAAACTCAGCTTCTCCTCCACTATAGTGATATTTTGTGCTATTATACCATGTAGAAATTATACAAACATATGTATATCAATGGATTCAATCTGATCAAGCAATGTACTAAAGCAAGATATTGAATCCTTCTACAAATAAATTTCAGAAAATAAACATTATCGCCAATCACAAGAAGTGCAGAAAGAAATAAATCAAACCACAACACAGATAATTTCTCGGGGAAAGCTTGCTGCTCAAAACCCCTCTATCTTCTATTTTATATTCACCAAGGAATAATGAAACAATTACAATGCACTCTTCTCACAAGAGTCTCCTGCACTCTGCCTATCATCTCACACTGATCTAGACAAAATCGATCAACACTTAGCCAATTTTCAGCCTGTCTTCAACCTACCTTGCTCACGCAATCCCTGTGGAGTGAAATCCATATTCTTTAGGAATTTCAGCCTTCCTTGACTGCGCAAGTATCATGGGAAATCATGTGGTGTTTAAACTACATCTAGGCAGTTTTCTAATAACACAATTGGTAGTCAACTTCCCTTTAACCTTTGTCTCAACTGAGTCTCCACTGGAACTGACATGCATGCAGCTATTAATAGTAAATCATTAGTTGCATGGCAGATCACTAATTTTGAATTAAATCTGATTTAATTCACTTGATCTCTCACTAGTGCAACAAATAGTTACAACTAGATCAATTGGCTTTAACTCACTTAACCGAGTTAACTGATTTCTCATGCGTTAAACTCATGCACTTAACATTTAACTTGAACTCTAAAACACATAGAATCATTCTGCATGCCTTACCAACTACCCTCAACTTGAAATTCATGAGCTAACTGAGTCTATGACACTTAGTTAACTATTACAAGTTTTTATGAGATAAGATTACAAATTATTGTCCAATTTAATTAAGGGATAATTAAATTAGACACATTTCCAGTTTATTAAATAAATTGAATTGCACACTAATGTATCGCTAGGACCCATCATTACATGACCTGTGGTCCCAAACTAGTGTAGGTGTTGTCATGGTTTTTCTGGATGCCAATTTCACTGTTTCTTGTTGCAAACTTCAACACAACAGGTTTTTTGTCTTTGGTTTGATGAAGATATTCAGCAACCTTCAAAGGAACAAGATGTAGAATTTTTCCAGAGGCAAGATAATTCTCTTTCTGATATACATGAAAATCCACTTGTAGATATTTGTGTTTATGTTGATTTGGATACCTCAATTGAAGATATGAAAGAACATAAAAATCTTATCTCTGATCTGGATGATATGGAAGATCACATTACTACATTTTTATTTAAGAAGGATCAACCAAATGAAGACGAACAATCATCCATTATATTCGAAATCACCTCCCTTCATTTTGCTGATCAACAAGAGGTAATGTTTCATGATTTTAAAGACCCCCTGGGAAGTCTTTTGCACGCATCATAAAAGATGGAGTTTTTTTTGTTCACCAAAATAGGTTTTGGGTTCAGATTTAATTTTGATTTGTCATTTACTCAATCTTTCTTTATGCCTGGTGGAGTTGAATACAAGCATCAGACAAGTATTCATTTTTCTTGATTGGTTACATTGGATCTTCAACTTCAGTTGATCAAGTGATTTATGGACCAGTTAGAGTAGATAAGGTGTAATTAATAAGCTCAACATTCTGAGCATCTTTTTTAGTGTCATTTTCCAATAGAGTTTGCAATTGATGATGTACAGTTTAGTATTCAGTTTGATTGAATCAGTTTCAGGATTGTAGTTGCAGTAACTCCATTGCCCAATGGATGAGGCTACTTGGTCTACGGTGTTCTTGACACCTTTTTAAGGAGTTACCATTCCCAACTAGAGACAATGTTAGTGTCAATATGTTCAGAGATCAAATATGCTCTTTCAGATTACTTTTTAGTGGTCCTAGGTCAAAATTTCATGTTTCAAGTCAATTTTCAAATAAAATTTTGTTCACTGAATATGTTTAGGTCTTAAATGCTACTCCTTTCACTCCATTAATGGTCATCATCATTTCATAGTTCATTTCATCCATCATTAATCTAGGGTCAGAGGCCATTCACCACACGTTCATTTAGGTCAGAGCGTAGGTCTCATTTGTTTCGCCACCATAAGAGTCAATTATGTCATAAAAGAAAGTGAACAAAATCTCATTTTCACCATACAATTCATTTTCATAGGGAGTTATAAAAGATATGGAAATAATTATAGAGCTCCTCTCTTCTCACTTTCATACTCCACATCTGCCATGTATTGAAGAAAAATAAGCAAATTTGTGCCAACACTACATGTGCTACGCTTCTGGGTGTGTTGCGCATGTGCTACGCTTCTGGGTGTGTTGCGCATGTGCTGCGCTTTTGGTGTTTGAGATCAAAATCAATTCTCCAAGGTTAAAAACTACTGCACAAAGGCTCACACACTTCCTAAAAATTAAGTGGACATCCTCCATACCTCTCTCAAGTCAAAATTCATCACCAAATGAGTGGTTTCCTTCATTAGGCTACCTCCACTACGTTTTTTTTTTTCATCTTTTTCTTGTTTCAGCTGATAAAACCCTAATATAACCATCTAAAACCCTCATATAACCTTCATACACCATACCCTAACATCTCATATCACTCACAAGCCTCTTTTCCATCAATTTCATTAAAACCCTAATTTTTACTTCATTTTGGCAGAAAAATTAGTGAAACCATGTGTTTTGACCTTTTGGGTACCTTTCACATGCCCAATCCCAAATATTCCACTTGCATATTGTATCCAACTCATCACCCTATATCCTCAATTTTTTATGGATTTTTCCCTAGCCCCCTTCCACTTCATTTCTGTCCCTAAAAGCACTATACCACTATCCCATGTTTTCCTAATTTTCCACCTTCCCTATCCACTACATCAAGCAAGGGATTACTTGTTGAAAAACATCATGGAGGGTGAAAAGAAGGTACATAAGTGAGGTCACCATTCTAGGTTTGAGCCAACTCAGACCCATGGCATCATTTTTAGAGCTTCGTGATTAAGCTAGGGTTTATGTTGCACACATGGACAGTTTGGCTTCAAAATCAGTTTCTGAAGTAATGGAGATGATTTTTAACAAATTGAAAGAGTTTTTTGTCAATAATATGTCAAAGAACAAAAACCTCCTTTAGTTCATGCACAGGTATTATGGTTTAAGATAAATTCCAAAAATATAGTTGCTCCAGGTCATTTTCTACACTTTTGAACAGGTTATCTTCAAGTCAATTTTCAGGGGTTTGTAGCAGGGTTTTTTAGTGCTTGATGACTCTTCGTACAACTTGAGGACATCCTAATCTTTTGAATCATACCACTTGAATCCCAAACTTCTCTGGGAGGGCCTCCAAACTCCCTCTCAAAGTAGGTGCTACGCTTATGTTAAGAGTGCACTACACTTTTACAAATTTTGAGTGATCAACTTCAAACTTGGATTATGAGCTAATCAGACAGTGTTTTGGAAAACTAGAGGATTTTATTGTTAATAGCATGCCTAAGAACAAAAACCTCTATCAATTTTGAAAAAAACATTATCGTTAGAGAGATATTGATCCATCTTTAAGCCTTATTTTTTCATAAATTATTTTGGAAAATTTTGGATTTTTGGAAATTCAGTTGTTACGTTTATGGAACCAGTTGTTATGCTTCTGGGAAGTGTTGTTACACTTCTGTAATTTGGTGTTTCACCTCTAGAAAGGGTCCAGAATTAGTTTTTTGCCTTCAAATCCATTCAAAAAAGCTCAAGGCTTGTGACCACTACTCCTTGGACCCCTCACAAATAGTAAGTTTTCACTCTTATACCCTCCCTTGGTCAAGTTATTGAGTTTTCAATTCATTTTCATGCTCACTCCATATTACACCATATCATCACTTCTCCACGTCACTGAAAGACTTCATTTGAATAAACCCTAACCTAATCCAGTTGAATAAACGATAAGCCCTACCTATAACACTACCCTAAGCTTATCTTATACCTCAAGCTCTCATATCTCATCATCCATATCATCCCTAACAGTCATTCTCATTAAACCCTAGTTTCTAGCTATTTTCATAGTGATAATTTGGAAATTTCTTGTGTTTTCTTCATTTCACCACCCTCATCACATCCATTTCACTTCATTTCACCCACAACATGGAGCTAAAATGCCACCCCTATCTACTGAATTTTTTATACAATTTTCTCTAGCTCCATAACACTCCATCTCACCCTCTAAACCTACACCATCCCTAAACTCTGTTTTTTCCAGATTTCACTACACATACCCATCCCATCAAACACATTAGGGTTTAATCCTTTCAATGATGAACACTTGGAGAAGATCTTGACAATTTCTAAGAGAGACAATAAGCTGCAAAGACACATGGCAAATCATTATCACACCAGGAACACAATTTCTCAAATAAGGCTAAAACAATTGAAGAAAAGGCTAAAAGAAGAAAAAATGAAACTTAAAGAGAATGATAGCTTGGACATGTTGGTTGAAGCTTCTTTGGTTGTTTATCCCATCACTCACAGGTGCTACAGAACCAATTTTGAGAATTTTTGAACAATTTTGGTGTTTTTTGTGATTTTTGCACAATTCTGGAAATTCCTCCTCACATAAGGGTAACAAAATTTTGTTACGCTTATTTTGGGGGCATATAAATGATGATTTATTGCATGTTTGGATGAATTTTTATGATTAAATTACATATCGAGAACCCCCTAGGCATGAAAAGCTTTAATTTTGAAGAAAGAAAGAAAAAAAACCGCTCATTTTTCATGTTTCTACCACCTTTTTGGAGCCTCTGTTACTCTTTTGGAGTAACCTTGGGAGAATGGATTTTTGAAGGCCTACGCGTTGGTAATTTTAAAAAATTAAAGATGTTCTGGAAACTAGACACATAGGGCTAGTTGTCCGTTCTTTCAGAAGTGGATTTGGACCCCTAAAAGTGCCTCAAAAGTTCCTGAAAACTTTTGTTACGCTTCTACAAATTTTGGTTACCCTTCTATCAAAAATGTTACAAATCAACATCAAATTCCTCGGGACACTTCTCAAGCTCAGAAAATGTCAAAAATTCGATATTTTGTTGTCTTATGAGTTTGAATTAGAGTTATTGAGTTTTTTTTTTCCTCCTATCATGAGGGAACATGTAATTTAATGTAAGGGGAAAACACTCCTAGTTCATAGCTGAAGTTTAGGTAATGGATTATAACCTCCCTAGAATCTAGGAAATGACTCATATATTGTATTTATGATCCATTTTGGATAGTATTTCGACCTGATGAGGTGTGATAGTCCATATTTTCTATAAGTAGACTTTATTTAGTCCTTTTTTGGGTTTTATAGTCTCAGATTGCAGTTGAGCTCTTGTAATCAGCAATTTGGAATGAAATTAGACACAGATTTGCAGGAATTGTGTTGAGATACTTGTGCTATGCTTTGGAACATCTATTTTTCTTATGTATGTTTATAATTTCATGCTTAATACCATGTATTATTCTTCATATATGTTTATCTTGTAATTTTATGAGCAGAAATCATGTTTATGCATGCTCTGTTTTAGACAAGGTTTATAGTGTTATGTTTATTTGCTTCTAAGTTGAATGAATTCACCTCAGTCCTCATTCAAACTCTCTTCTACTTCATCCTATACTCAATGACATATTAAAATTATTTCAAACTATATATCTTGCCTCACATATTCTCTGCAGATTCACCTTGAAATTCATACCTAAAAACCTTATACACGGTTTATTCACTGTATTTTCTATCCAACACTCAAAAAATTCAAACAAATATTATTTATTGAGCTTACATACCTAGCCTAATATCATTAGATACTCAGTCATTCCTTTGACTGAAAAAGTGACAACGAGAGAGCCCTCTCTGGTCCTAGTAGGGCTAGCTACCTGACCTAAAGCCCGGTCTGTGGTTACATTTCCCCAATCCTATTTTCAGCCTTGGGAAGTTGAGGAGAGTGATAACAGACGGTTGTTGGGGAAACGCCTCAAGCTTCGGAGCTAGTACGGTTGGCACTCAATAACGTCTCAGAGGATTGGTAGGTATTTTTCCAAAGCATATTGGGAAGAGACATGCTACCTGGATGGGACACGATGTGGGATGAAGTATAGTAGGAGGAGATGATGCAAGCTTTTTTGAAGAGTTCCATAAGTGGCAGCAACAACAGATCGAAGCAGGTGAAGGAAGAGGATAATGTTTCCCTTGCATCTAAGGCTCTTAGTCATGGACAATGGGAGAAAAGGAGGAAGAAGAAGGACCTTTCAAAGGTCAAGTGCCTCATATTTTGTGAGCTAGGCCACTATAGTACTTAGTGTCCTCTCACGAAGAAGGACAAGGAGGAGAAGGAGGACCAACAGGTAGCTTCAGCATAGATCGATAGGATTTCCTCCATAATGGAGGAAGACTTCGCTATGTTCTATAATATACCTCCAAGAGTGAGGTGGGGTGACTTGGTTTTGTAGCCCCAGAGTGCTACAGATGGGCACATTAGGGGAATTTTGAGGTCTAAAATGGGCCTCCTAAGGAAAAAATAAAATAGTAACTAAACCAATAAAATAATATTTATGAATTTGAAATTCACTTTTTGTACCACAATCCATGTAACCATAGTTAAATTCAATTCAAAAGTTGTACCAAAATAAAATTAATAAAAAAATTGTATTGATGTGACTATAAATAAGAATGAGTTTTTCAAGAAAAAATCATTATCATTAAACAACTAATGCATTTATCCTTTGTACTTAAATAACTTAAATTAAAATATTAATATAAATTTATAAATTTATAATTATATTATATGTTATTAATTAAAATTTATAGTATCTAAATTGTATAATAACATGTAATTAATATACTATATAAAAATAATATAATATAATATAATATAATAAATGTATAGGGATATGCATTGTTTCTTTCAATAAATATGAAATGACAATAATATATTTGTATTCAAAAAGTGTGAAATGACATTTATTATGAGTACTTTACTTTGACTTTAAAAGTACTTAGAGAACTACCATGGTTAACCATGAATCTTTATCCACCATTGAAAATATGACATGTAAGTAACTTTAACTCAAGCAATGCCACCTCAACCATTACGAATGATGTCATCCCCTAAAATGTGATTGGTTCTCATAAAGTGAATTTTGATTCTACATTTTCCTTAGGAGGCCCATTTTAGACCTCAAAATTCCCCTAATGTGATCCTTGAGGTGTCGCATCATACTGAACACAGTTGGTTAAGTATTTCAGATGTTTCTCAATTGCAGATGTTAAAGTTGCAAAAGCAACATATGAGAGGGAGTTGCAGTGAAAATGCAATGTTGGAAGTATTTCAATAGCAACATAGATGTAGCTCATATCATATTTTCACAGTGTTTGGTGGGCAGCAGTAGCCATACATCAACAGCGTGACAGGAGATGATGCAGAGATAGGGTGTTGTGGTAGCAGGTGCAGCACTAGAACACATTCCTCGCTAAGAGGGAGTGTTACTTTTTATAGCATAGAATGTGTTCTAACCACAAAAATTTGTGGAGACACTAGAATACAGGAGATATCCAAAACCCAGAAATTGGTTTTGGAAATTCTACCTATAAATTAACTAATTATATTATTAGCGATTTTTTAAATATTTCCTAGGTCTAAACTTAGGGAATATGGTTAATTAATCAAAATTATTTAAGTAAAGGTGTGAATGATCTATAAACTCACACGGATCGACTTCAAGTTAATCATATCCATAAATTAAGATTTAATCTTGGTCATTGAAGTCTCAACATAGGATTATAAGAAGAAATCAATGGGCACTTAGAGAACACACTTGAGAGGTGTGATTTCATAGGCACATCGATTTCCAGAGTAGCAGCAGTGAGTTGCAGGAGAGAGAGCTAGTGATATTGAAGCAGTGAGGAAGAGCGTTAGAGACAGTGAAGCTAGATGAAGGATTCCAGATCCAGTGAGTGCATTTGCAAAGAGGCAGAAGAGCCATAGAGAGACTGATGCAGAGGTAGCGCAATAGCCTCTAGAGGCAATTTTGATTCTGTTGGGGGGAGACGAGTTTCAGTGCCAGAACCTAGACAGATGTTCTGGAGGCTAGGAGAGACATTTTCCCAAAAAATAGTAGACCATACAACTTGAGGAGAATCTTCTTTGATCTGAGTGCAGAAGTGACTACGCTATTGTGACGCAGTAGCTGCGTAGAGCCAGTTTGGATAGTTCACCTAGAGCTGAGGTCAGAGCCCAGATTTCCCTATGGAGTGAGAAAATTTCCTCACTAGATTTTTATTGCCATTATTTCTCTATAGGATTTCTAGTTTTGGCATCGAGATGTACTTAGATTATTTTCATTACTGCTTAATATTAAAACCCTCATCTATTGCACTGGTATTCCCAAGTTGGGCTTTTCCAAGGACTTTCGTCCAAAGATAATTGTGTTATTTTGTGTGTGTGTGCTACCATTTCTTCCAGCATTTATTCTTCCACGGTTTTTATTTTTGAAGGTTGCACTATATTTATTTCAGTATTTTCCATAGAAAACTACATATAAATTGTTAAATTTAATTAAAAATTAAGAGAAATAATATCAGTTGCTCTAATATGATTCTGGTTTTTGGAGTTTTCACAATGACCAAATCAAGGACCAGGTAAATCCTCTGCCTAAATATTTTTAATTCCATGGCTTTATCATCATAATTTTCTATGGCCTCATCTATCTCATCATTTTAGAAATCAATATAAATGTATAAACCTTTTCTCTTCTCAGGATATCTAGCATACCTGGTGGAAAATTGTTTGTATCAATCCATGTATCGGCACACTCGTCAATTTTTTTGACTATGAACTTCTCCTGGGAACCCTGTGTGTCAATTATTTGGTGGTGAGAGGATGCCCCTGTTTCAATTGAGGCCATCATTGTTTGGGTTCATGGCATGCTAATTGAATGCACGCTTCTTCTTTTTTAAGCTTGGTGGGACTACATCTTCATCGTGTCCAATATATCACCTTGATTGGGGTGGGGAATTGAACCAGTCGCTTCATACCAAGGAGTGCCTTAATAGAGTACCCAATCACCATCTATCCAAGACCCCATGGACTAGTTGAATGCATTTTGAATGCAATAATTCACGCTAAATAAACCATGAGGAATGCATGTTGAATCCAAGATTGCATGTTGAATAAACTGTGATCAATTCATGTTGAATAAACCATGAGGAATGCACGCACTAATGAGTTTTTTTTTAACTTATTGCTTTATTTTTCTATAAATATTGGATGGAAATATCAAGCCATATTATGGCACTAGAAATATTTTTTAACATCAATATCAAGCCATATCAAGGTGATATTTATGCTATGAAACTAAATAACCAAATGTAGCAATTAGAAGTTTACTTTATTGTTCATCATATAGAGGAAGAAAAAAAAATCACTTGCTTAGTTGAAATTAGAGGTCCATGCCTTAACCTAGTGGGAAATCCACACAAATACCTTAAGGTTGCAGGGATATCCTCTAGTGACTAAGTGGGAGGATTACAAAACCCTCATAAAGTCACAATTTTTACCCTATTGGGTATGTAGAGGGCCAATGGATATGGTGGAAATGCTTCAAGCAGAAGTAGAGGTGGAGTGTACAAGAGTACACCATTGAATTTAAAAACATGGATATAATGTTGTGTATATCCCTAAAGTACCTAGCCATATTCCTCAAGTATTTGGGGGGTCTACACGACCATCTGTAAAAGGAAATCATTATGTTCAAACCTAGATTAGTGGAGGCTTGTGTACATGCCAAATACATGGAGAACATAGGCTAGAATAAAGGGTAATCAAGTTGGTCGGAGAATAAAGAGAACCAAAACACTTCTAAGGAAGGGAAGAAGAAGTGGAAAGAGGAAAAATATAAAAAAATGACAGCCATAGCACAATAGAGCAAAGATCCCAACAACCACTATAACCACTGTAACATTAACAGTCATACAAAGGAGAAGCGTTAGAAGTTACATCCAAAGCTTAACTCAAAGAATAGAAAGAAAGATGTAAAGAATAAGAACCACATGGCCACTGATTCTAACAACCAAATTGAAAGTAGCTTGGATGTGGATAAGAATATTGTTTGCACATCATTGTAGAAAGAGGTGAATTTAAGTAGCCTTCAGAATCAAGAATAAAATGAAAATACCAGGCTCTTCTCCATAAAGATACAAGTTAAGATGACAGATATTCATGCTCTACTTGACTTAGGATCGCAATAAAATCTCATGCAATAGAGATAGGAAATAAATTGAGATTGGAATTTTGTGATCATCCAATCCCATATCCATTGGGATGGGTAAATAGGGATGTGTAAATAAAGCTAACCAAACATTGCAAAATCAGATTTTCTATTGATATTGATTTTATTGATAAAGTAGAACTATACGTAGTTTCCATTGATGTATGTGCAGTGGTTTTTGGAAGTCCCTATATGTACATGAGGGATGTAATATTCACACATGGAACCAACTAGTATAGCTTCATTAAGGATGGAAAATAATTCACCATCAACGTGTGTAACGAAAATTCCATAATTTCACTAGTAAGTGTCAATCAAGCCAAGAAACTAATCGGTTATAGCAAGAAGTATGTTTCACTATTTTTAATAGAAAATCAATATGTAGAAGAGTCGGTGAGAGAAAATCCTTATCTAGAGGCGTGTACTATGAAACATAAACAACAACTGGAAGATTTTCTACAAGCATACAACGATGTGTTCCAATAGGCTAAAGGGCTACTGCCTAAGAGGGAAGTGAATCACGAGTTCAAACTATTGTCAGACTCCCCATTGCCAAACATCTTGCAGTACAAGAAATATATCATAGAAGTAAGTGGTGTGAAGAAGAAATTTTAGCAACTACTGGAATAGGGTGTCATTAAACTAAGTACCTCTCCATGCGGGCCTCCCATCATTATTGTGCCAAACTGGGATCAGAATTGGAAGATGTGTATGGATCATACGACGTTAAACCAAATCATGCTCAAGAACAAGTACCCCCTACCCAAGATAAATGATTTGTTGGATTAGTTGCGCAAGAAAAATACTTCACCAATTTGGACTTAATGTAGGTTCTAGTTAGAGAATAAGATACCTAGAAGACTACCTTTAGAACTAGGATATGTCTATATGAGTGGTTATTCATGTTGCTTGACCTATGGAATGCACAAACTATGTTTATGAGGTCAATGAATAATATACTACGCCCTTTTATAGATTCATTTGTTATTATATATTTGGATGATATAGTGGTATATAGTGATACCTGGGAGGAGCACATCTTGCATTTAATGCAGGTGCTATAGATATAAAGAAGCACCATTTTTTGGTAAAACTAGAGAAGTGCGAGTTTACAAAATAGTATTTGGTGTATCAAGGGAATATGATAGGTGGAGGAGAGCTAAAGTTAAATTCACCCAAGATGGAGGCCATCATGAAGTGGGTATTTCCTACTATTGTTTTTTAGGTTAGGAGTTTCAATGGGGTAGCATAACACATGAGGAATTCATAGCCTCATTTTCAAAAATAGCATCACCACTCTATGTCATAAAATAAAGTAGAAACATTTTCCATTGGGGAAAGGGTTAGTAGAGGGCCTTTTATGAGTTGAAGAAGAAGAATATGAATCAAGCACCAATTCTAGCATTGCCAAACTTGTCGTGCTCATCAAAGTGGAGACAAATATGAATATGTATGTTATGGGAGTGGTCTTTATGTAGGGAGGATGGCTTGTATGCTACAATTTTGAAGTATTTCATGGGGTACTCCTTAACTACCCTACCTATGAAAAGGAGATACATTGCTTGGTGTAAGTTGTGAAGAAGTGGAAATAATGTCTAATCTGAAAGGAGATAGTAATCCACACAAATAATTAGCCACTATAGTATATGTAGGCCTATAGTAAGCCACAACAAACCAAACATTACAAGTGGATGGGATTTTCACAGCATTTTCATTTAGTGATTAAGTATAAAAAGGGAAAAACAAATAAGTTGGCTAAAATTATTTCAATGCCACCCAAATCAAAGATCACAACTTTGAGAACTTTGATGCGCATGGAGCCATTCACCCATGATGCATACAAAGAGGCACATTTACAAGATGGGGACTTCAAGGAGGTGTTTCGGCAATTGCAAAAGACAAAGTCATGTCATGATGGTGACATCATAGTTGACTACCATCTCCTAGACATGTTACTCTACAAGTTGGATAAGTTAAGTGTTCCTAAATGTGAGAAATTGCAACTAATTAGAGAGGCTCATACATATGAGGTTACAGGTAAATTTGGTGTAGAGAAGACAATGACCAAACTGTAGAGGTATGTGTATTGGCCCAAGATGTAAGAACATGTAGCTAAGTTCATAAGAGGATTCATGTTTTTTTGTACCAACAAACCTAGTAAAAGGAAACAAGGTATATATCATCCCTTACCTATACCCACTCATCCTTGGGAAAGAATTTTCATAGACTTTGTGAGAGGTTTACCAATGATCAGGAAGGGAAATGACTATATGTTCATGGTAGTTGACATGTTCAACAATATGTGTGTTATGATTCCTTGAAAAAAGAGTATCAATGGGAAAAAACTAGTGAACTTGTTCTTTACACAAGTTTGGGTGCACTATGGGATACCAAGGAGTATCATATCAGGTAGGAACAAAATATTTCTCAGTGTGTTTTGGACTACCTTTTGTGAGAATATGGACACAAAGTTGAAGAGGTCTACAACATACTATCCATAGATAGATTGGAAGATAGAAGTAATGAATATGAATTTGGTGCTAATTTTGAGGGGTTATAATTAGAACCATCTGAAGGCCTTAGATGAAAATATGGTGTATATACATCAATATTACAGATCATTCCACACTTTTACTAGTAAGTCCCTATTTGAAACTTCTTTTGGATATTTTCAACCTTCAATTTTAAATATTGCATATGGGTAGCATGGAGGAGGGAGGGAGGATCTTACGGAGTAGGCCTTGAGGGTAGAATAATTTGTTGATAATATCAAGAAAATCCATATATAGGTACAAGAAACACTATATAGTTCACAGGAAAAATATAAGGCTAGGCATGATCAACAAAGAATAGAGAAATATTTCAAGTTGGGAGACAAAGTACGATTACAGTGTAATAAGGAGAGGTTGTAGGGTCTTGGTAATAAAATAAAGGCTTTGTGATATGGTCACTTTGAGATACTATAAGAGGTGGGATGTAATGCCTATAGACTCAGTCTACCCCCATAAATGCACATTTACTCAGTGGTGAATGTATAGAATATGAAACTCTACGAGCCTTCAATGCTAGATCAGGAAGAGGAATAAGTCATACCTTATATAGAGAATTTGGTACCAGATACTTAGGTAGGGTTGACAAAAGATACAATTTTACAGAAGAAGTCTGAAAATGCAAGACACGGGCAAAATGACCTTTGGAAAATTGTGTTGAAAGGAAGACTTATAGGAAAGGCTAAATGGTATATTGGAGAAAAGATATCATAAAAGTTTCCTCACCTCATTTAGTAGAAGTTTCTAGGGATGAAAATCCTCCCAGAATGGGGTGGTGTGATATGGATTGGATTATTATATCATTTTTCATCCATATTGAAGCTTTTTCAGTGGATAAAATAGCTCACAAGACTATTTTATTAGTGGGAACTAGTTTTGAAAATTTAGGTATAAAACATTCTGGGAGAAATTTAAGGCATAAAATGGTGTGTTTTGGGGATAAAACATCATCTCTTAAGCATGAAATCTTTTTTTTTTCTATTATACACACAAATACCTTTAAAACGGTGTAATAATCACCTCAATTTGATTATATATGCAAAAGTTATGCCTCTCGAAAGGTGACCTTCCTATTTTGACCATCACAATTTGAGAGGATTCCACATCAACTCTTATTCTTCATGGAATAGTTACTAGCCATGTAATCATGATGAAGAATAATATAAATGATTAAATATTTTAACTCTAGCTAAGTGTTGAAGGAGTCAAACCAAACCACTAGCAAGCTATCGAGTTGTGTTATAATCGGGCCATTATGAGGAAAAGGGGTTTCATTCTATTTGAGTGCATTTTGTTCTATACATGAGTAGAGTAGTTGAGAGTCGAAAGGGAGAGAAAAAATAGAGAGGATTTTTGCATTGTAGTAACCCACATGCCATAAGCCTCACTCCTTTATACCTACATACATTTTCCATTAAGAGAAAGAGAACATAGCAACTACACCTTCAAACCATTTCTATCTCGAAAGGGTTTCCTAGGGTATATCTTGGGTTATTATGGTTCTGAGTGATTCTATTTTTTTTAATTCTATATTTTACACATTTTACATGTTGCATGCATGAAACCGTTACTTAATAAATCCATAAGTCTAAGGAATTTTTTTGTTGCATAGTATTGATTTTGGATTTGTAAGTATAATTTTACTACATCTATTATGACGAAACCATAGAAGTTTATGGATCATATTAGTATCAAAGAAGGCTTCTTTGGATATATTGTGGGTAGTTGCATGATATCCATATCAATTAAGTCGAAAGTCACAAAATCCAGTCATAGCCAACGAATATGTGATTAGCCATCATGATCTCGCATAGGAGAGGTTTGTGTGGCTAGAAGCATAAGTTGTAGATATAAACCATAATGTGAGCCTCCTCATGAAAACTCTAACCAATAAGCTCATGTTGTTCAGAGAATATGGGGTTTCCAATGCTAAGGTCTAATCAAGGGGGAGATCAGGATATCGTGAAGAAATAAAGGAGGATTTGAAGAAATAACTCAATAAAGACAAACCAAATTTAAGTGCCATGAACCATTCAGAGTCCCTCTTCAAAATGGAAGTGAAGGTTAATATTAATCTATTTCAAGGAGAGATTGATGATATGAATTTAAATCACCATTTTCAACAATTAGAAATTTATTTTAATGATCATCATATAGAGGAAGAACAAAATATTTCATTTGCTCGGTTTAAATTAGAGGGTCATGCCCTAACCTAGTGGTAAATCCACATGGAGAAATTGAGTTTAGAGGTAGATCATCTAGTGACTAATTAGGAGGATTTAAATTTTCTCATAAAATAAAAGTTTTAATCTATCATGTATGTAGTGGACTAGTGTATTTATTGGCATTAATTCAGGCAAAGAAGGGGCAGAGTGTATAAGAGTACACCACAAAATATAGAAAGATGGTTATAATGATGGGTATCTCATCAACGAGCCCAAACATAATCCTCAAGTATTTGGGGGGTATATATACCCATCTAAAAAATCAAATGATGTTATTCAAACCTAGATTGGTGGACGAGGTGTGTGTATAGGCATAGTACCTAGAGATCATAGGCCAAAAGAAAGGGAAATAAAGTGGGTCGAAGTAGAAGGAGCACTAGGACAATGTAACCACCCTCCTCCCACATTTACACAATTTAACTAGTTTGTTGGGGTAAACATGTGATGAGAGGCTACTATGATGTGATTCAACTCCCCATGTATAGTTAAGGAAGTGGAACCGACAAAACTAAACCAATATGACCTTCCTTAGGACCTACAGACCCTTCAGGAGGCAACCAACCATTCCAAGTGTTTAACCCCTTATACAACTTGACATTTTACTAATGTGGACCCTGAATCACTCCCATGACAAGCCATGCATGTGACTAAGGCCTTCCAGTCACTCCCATAGAAAGGCATGCCAGCGACTATGAGATTTTTCAAACAGTTATTTCCAGTGCCCCTGGATTCCAAGCCACTTTTTCAGGGCCAGGTCTCAAGCCACTTCCCATAACTTGATGAATCTTTTAGAAATGAATAATAACAATGGAACAAAGCTACTAATTAAATAAATGGTACAAATACATGATCTAACCGCTACTATCCATGACAAACATTTTGTCAAACATGTCATGAATATGTAATCTACATGTCATAACGACAGGTATGAGCGTAGAGGTTATCATACTTATATGAGAATCATAAGAAATAATTAATGCCTTATCACAAGACCTACATTATTATCTATTAGGTCATATATTCATTGTTCATTCTTTTTATAATCAAAACATGATGAGAACCATACATAAAGTTTTACATAAAAAATGCTCATAACTGTTGAGAATTTGTAGGGCTAGTGATTAACTCAAATTCTCTTCTTGATAATTACTTGTGAGCTTGCTTATGTCTTCTTAGTTAATTCTTCATCAAGTCAATTATCAAAGTAATTATAGAAATGTAGCGACATAATTGATTTTACTTGTAACTAAATATCTTGCAATGAGGTTAGGACTTACATTTTATCACCTTTAGGTCACTGTCTTTACTTAGACAAATTCTTACAATAGATACTTTAGAGCTCAAGAGTATCTACTCTTGTATCCTCCTGCACTTATCTGCAGACCAGCCTTGTAAATCCGCAAATCTGTTCCTAACTGCATCTATTTGAACTCTATCCTTTGCTTCACTTATCCACAGATTATACTCCTCAATATTTCACTAAACTCTGTCCTTAAATCCATATCTTTTAACTGCAGTAATACCTCAGACAGATCTGCAATAGTTGCTCCTTTTTCCATGCTTATTGAACCTCAGATTTGTCCGCAAAAACTTAGGTGATCCACATTCTTTTATTTGTTGTATAACCTTAGACAAGTACGCAATTCTTATTAACCGAAAATCTCAGACATGTATTTGTTTTGTTCACTGTGATTTATGCGAATTTTTTTGGCCTATTTATAGTTATTTGACACTATAATTAGCCGACCTATTAAGTGAACTTTTGGGACATAATTTGAGCCGACCTTTCCAGCATTTTTCAAGCCGAATTTACATGTTTTATCTCCATCATCTTGTCCACTGTTTATAGGTTGTTTATTTTTATCTCCTTCTTTTCATAATTACATAGTCAACATGAAGACCGAACTAGTTACATTTTACAACACTCCCTCTTAACTAGGGAGGTATTCATATAGTTACATGATCACTTTCAAACAAAAGAATCTCATAAGAAAATTCGGATTGGTAATCGCATATGTATAGCATCATTTCAACCAGCATTGTAATAGTGTAAGGCCTTGACTAATAGCCCCATCTCTTCAATGAGATAATGGGCTTCAATGTTGGCGAGACACATGACTTATAGCCACCTTCGTCATTGTCTCTCCAAGGTACATACTCCACCCAGGTGTTCCCAAAGTATGACCTTCCTAGACTATTCTTATCTTGGGTAGCTAGCCCTCAAAGAATATCGGTCCCCGACTACTCTTATCTTGAATGCCCTATCACATTCTCAAAGAGTATTGAATGCCAGGATGATTACCCAATCCTCCATTCTGTCTTCCCAAGACCAGAATGATGTGTCTATCTCTCCCTCCCAAGGAGGACCTTATTCCACAAGGGAATGTACTCATTCTTATACGAAGAATGTACCTAAGCTCATCCTTAGGAATTACCAAGTTTCTTCCAAGTAATAAACTTACCATCAGGCTCCCTCTTAATCAGGGACCTCCAGTAGCAATGGTGAGACACCCAGCTATCTCATGAAGAATTCCTGTTCTCGATGTCATGGATTTCGATATTGAGGAATCTCCAACTTTTAGCTTCACAGGGCACAGATAATCCATCACTTCCATCCTGAGTCATGTCAGCTATCAGAGTGATTCATCAAAATTCCTTTATCTAGTCCATTTTTATTTCATGCTGCTTTCCTTCGACTCATTTACAAGGATCATACATCCTTTCTCATGATTAGCAGCCCTACACAGATTCATCCAAATAAACATATTCATATTTACTTTTAGAACGAAATTTATCTTAGTGATGATCTTTCACCATGACATCTTCTTGTAGGCATTGGCTTCCTTCATACAGATTGACACATCTCCTAATGATATGCTTTTTTCCAAAGGTCTTCTTCTTTACCAAACTTCCGTCAGAATCTACATATCTTTCCAGGAGATCTCTTAGTCACATCTTGACATGGTTGCATTTCATGATCTCTTCCTCTCTGCACATTCTAGGGACTTATAACCTTTCTAGTTTCTTTTTCATATACAACCACCTCATATTTCATGAGGACATATTATGTTGATTTCATTTCTCCATGTACTGAGAGATATTCCTCCATAGATCATACTTCTAAATATAGAAGTTCATTACCTGCAACCATATGACACGACTTTACAGCATCTAATGTTAGTATATAAATATATACCTACCTCTTTACCCTTTTTCCCTTGAGTCATCTTATAGAAATTTTTAGGAATGAATAGCTTCATTCCCCTAGCTTGTTTCATTAATATGTCATCACATCCCAGAAGTGTGTCTCTATGATGACCCTTGCTCTTTGATGACTTCTTTTCTTAAAGTTTGTCAAAGAGGTTTTCCCAAAGCTGATTCACTAGGAGTTCCTGCCATGCTTACATTAGGATGCCACATTGCTTCCTATCATATATCCAACAGAAATCAATTCCTTATTCATAAGTTTGTGTGATTTTCCTTGAACTTATTTTCTTCGGCTTCCTCCATTCTTTTCGATGATATGGGCTTCCTTTATTTCTCCTATTTGGATTTTCCCTTTAGGACCATCTTTCTTGTACTTTCCATAAGTCTTTCCACATTTCCTCAACAAATGTTTGAGTCTTTTATGATACAACCTTTTTGCCCTAGATTTTTCTTTTTCCATATAGCATAGAGACCACAAGTTGAATGAGGTAGTTTTCTTGTCTATCATATTTTCCAGATCTCATAGTTGAGATCTTATGAAGATATCCCTTCATTCTTTGATACCTCAATTTTTTGAAAATTGGGTCTAAGTGACATAAGCTTATTTATTGCATAGAATATTTCTTTCATCTTATCATGTATTCTCTTGATGTCTCCAATTCTTCATAGACAGAGGGATGTAAGGACTTTGACTGATTCCATAAGAATCCTTTGAGCCCTTCTATCCCTTTCCATGTATTCAGATAAAGCTTGATCTTTATAGACTTTCCATGACTTTACTTTCTTCAAGGATTGTGACTATCCTCCTTATGAAAGGATTCTAGGTAGCCCAACCAAATCATAGATATCCCTGCAAAAACAAAGTCATTTAACCAAATTTTATTATAGAATGAAAAATACTTACTTGATAAGTAAATATAAAGTCTTCAACTTGATTTCTTCAATGGCAGTGGAGAAGAGATGTGTTAGGGATTTCTCTTTTGATGATCTTCTTTGAGGACAAGGGGAGGATCCTTGCTTTAATGAGAGGTAATCTTGCCTTAATGGCAATTCCTTTTAGTCTTCTACCCTTCTTCCTTTATGACATAACTGAGATTGTATCAAGATTTTCTTTGTGGTTAGACCTCCTTATAGTTATATTTCCAATACCTTCTTTTGTGAGAGCACTGAGATCACTTTTTACTTCTTGTCATAATACCGAGGTATTATTATGTCACCGAAAAAATTCCTTTAAGATAGCACCAATACTATATGTGAAAACATCAAAATATAACATCAAAACGTGTCACTATTATGGAATGTTACTGAGGTAGCATCGTTATTCTTTCACTGTTGATTGGAGCTAAAGCAGCATAGAACCAAGCTATAACATTTCACAGAGATCTTGTTTAGTATTTTTACTGTGATCTGCACTAGGTATGCCGAGAGCATTGTTGTGATTCCACTGATCTGAAAACACTTCTGAAATTAGCCTGAGATTTTCTGTGGATGATTTGAATTGTAAATTGTGACATTCGGACTACGATTGCCTCCCGAAATATCAGAGAATTAGATGCCCTTCCTTAACTGTCACCTTAGCCTCGAAACCATGTTGAGAATTTGTAGGGCTAGTGATTAACTCAAATTCTCTTCTTGATAATTACTTGTGAGCTTGCTTATGTCTTTTTAGTTAATTATTCATCAAGTCAATTATCAAAGTACTTACACAAATGTAGAGACAGAATTGATTTTACTTGTAACTGAATATCTTGCAATGAGGTTAGGAAGGTAAATCTCTGATTTACCTTCCTTACCTTTTATCACCTTTAGGTCATTATCTTTACTTAGACAAATTCTTACAATAGATACTTTAGAGCTCAAGAGTATCTGCTCTTGTATCCTCCTGCACTTATCCGTAGACCAGCCTTGTAAATCCACAAATTTGTTCCTAACTGCATCTATCTGAAGTTTATCCTTTGCTTCACTTATCTGCAGTTTATACTCCTCAATCTTTCACTAAACTCTATCCTTAAATCCGCATCTTTTAACTACAGTAATACCTCATATAGATCTACAATGGTTGCTCCTTTTTCCATGCTTATTGAACCTCAGACTTGTTTGCAAAAACTTAGGTGATCCGCATTCTTTTATCTATTGTACAACCTTAGACAAGTTCGCAATTCTTATTGACCAAAAATATCAGACATGTCTATGTTCTATTCACCATGATTTATGCGAAGTTTTCTGGCCTATTTATAGTTATTCAACCCTATAATTAGTCGACCTATTAAGTGAACTGTTGGGACATAATTTGAGCCGACCTTTCCAGCATTTTTCAAGCCGAATTTACAAGGTTTATCTCCAGCATCTTGTCCACTGTTTATAGGTTGTTTATCTTTGTCTCCTTCTTTTCATAATTACATAGTCAACATGAAGACCGACCTAGTTACATTTTACAACAAAAACCAACATTTAACCAACAAAAATAATAAGGATACAACAACCATAAGATTCACATATTAACCAATACATTTACACATGAAATACCAATGATAAGGATCTCTTATTAATTAATACATATGCCAACTAGGTTTGGGACTTCCACGAACCACCCGACCATAGATAGGGCTGAACCAAATATTTATTTTAGAATCACCCTCATTCCATATTCCAAGCATGAATGTGGGACAACCAGAAACACCAACTGGGGCTTCCTCAGGTTTTACCGCAATCCCCACCAGATCACTGGGCCCGAACCCTCATCAATACAACCAGGATTTACCGCAATCCCCACCGAATCACTAGGCTCTAAGCAAGCATGGATGCCTCCAGATACCTCCACCTAAACCATGAGAAATTTTTCTGTCTCAACCTCTCGAATTTACCATGTATCCCACCATTACCGGTCAAGGGATTCTGAGGCCTACGAGTTCTCCACCCTCTGGCCCTTACTGTGTATCTCGTTATCGCCAGTCAAGGGATTCCTAGGCCCAATCAAGGGTATTCCCCTCTGATATTTATCGTATATACCATCCCGAGATTCCTAGGCTAAATCAAGGGTATTCACCTTTGAGATTTACTATATATCCAATCATGGTATTCCTAGGCTCAATCAAGGTGTTCACAACCAGGATTTACCATGTATCCTATCTTGAGATTCGTAGGCTTGTGAATAATCCTAATACCACCCCACTCAACTTTTTTTCGATTCGTAAATCCAGCTCAATCAAATACAAGATAACCCACCGCAACATGGCTATCCATAAATGGTAAAGCAAGGTTGAAGAACATTGTCACACCTGGAAAAACCCATGCCAATGACAACAAAAGAACCAATAACACGCATGTGTGTACCATGCATGCCACATCTAGCAAGGAAATCACACATGTAAATCGATACCTGCAAGTAATCCCACTATAGTTGCTTGATCCTACTCTTCCTTTCTTTATCTTTGCTTTCCTTTGGCTTCTTTTTCCTTCCTTTGATTTCCTTGATCCAATGCTAGAGTGCTCCAAGAATGCTCTAAGTGTCCAAGAGTGAGAGAGAGAGATCCAAAATTAAACAGACAAAAGGTACCAACTGATCAACATAACCCTTTTTATTAATGAGGCCTCTATTTTCTTCATTTTCTAGTATTTTTACTTCATTTTCCTCCTCACATGAAACCCATGACCATTCACCTTCATTTTCTCCTAATTTTCATTTTTGTCATAAAAAAATTGCCAAAAATGCCATTTTTCCTTTCCAAAGCCTTTTCCATTGCCTTTGCCAATTCCCCTTGGCCATAATAAACCAAATGAACACCCAAACTAGGATGTTTTTCCCAACATTCAGCTTGGAAAATGTGTCCCATGACCTTGGTTATTATTTTGTATTTTTTAACTTTTACTACATGGATTTTTGACCAGGGTTGTTACGAACACTCCTAAGGAGTGGAAGAAGAAGTAGAAAGGGGGGAAGGTTAAAATGAAGGTATCCATAACACAAAAGTGCAAAGATCCAAGCAACCACCTGTTGATGGTGTTGGACACCACCAACATACAAGAGATCTCCCTAATATAAGGTCCCAGCTAGACCTCACATTATTTGGTGTAAGACTCCCATATGGAATATGGAAAGGTTGTCATTCACTTAAAGATATGCCTTGTCCTTAACTATCAGCAAGAGAGAGAAGCACAAATTTCCTTTCTAATGAGAAAGTGTGTGTGCCTTGTGAGCACCCGATTGTAGATCTATCTAGGTCCTTTCACCGTGGAGGGGAAATAAAGTGAGCCTTTAAGAGAGAAGTAATAGTACTACCCTAATGGAGACACACACAAAAAAAGAAAGAATCACTTAGCATCAAAAGAAATAGTTCCCATAGATGCGACGATAATTATTATCACTACAACACATTTCCAACTAGAAGCACCGAAATAACCAAAATAGTTCAATTAATCCATTACTTATGAAAGAAAACATGAACCATAAACATTTAAAGAATAGTCTCAAAAACATTCGTAATCCATGTGTGGAAACATGTTGGCCTGGAAGGCTTCAATACAAAAGTCCCAAGATACATAAACACAATGGAAATCACTAGATCTAGTATTGGAGCATTAGATCCACTACTTGCTCCCAAAAAGTAGTAACTTTGCCTTTATAATGCCTTATGGGAGAAGACAAGGTTAAAATTCTTTTACATGAGGAATGAGGATCTATTTATAACTTGAGGAATGACTCTTCACCTCCTCATGAATCTTGAATTTCTAACTTCTAGTGACCTTTGCACTTCCACAACCTTTGGAATTCCAAATGACTTTTGGAACTACATATGAATTTTGATATTACATGTCTTTTGGACTTCCGTGACTCTTTAGTTCATACATGACTCTTGGGATTCCACCCATTTGTCTTTAAAATAATTACAATAATACATCCTAACTTCCACATCATCATGTGATGAGACTTGACATGTCATTATCCTTTATAACTGGGATGATAGTGGTTGATGACATGGACTTTATTCTGTGGTGATAAGGCTTCCAATTGTATCTTCTTTCTTCATGCATCTTCAATTATTAATGTCCTCACCTTCCAAAGGGTCTTTGATCGAATGGGGTCTTTTGGATGCTTTGATCATCAAGGTTCAAGTGTTTTCTTTGTAATTTCCATGCTTCCTTAGCTTGTTCCCTTTGCACGACTTTCCTCGTGTGTGATTTTCGTGAGGTTCCTAGAATACATGTTTCTGAAATCACTCATGACAAGTAACTATGAACTTAAAAATATCCTTTTCTATCATGTTTTGAGTATATTTTATGATCATGAAGTTCTTGTTATGCTCTAAAGGGATGAAAGGGGATTCTAGGTGCAAGGACACACTTCAAAAGTTTGAAGGGTGGAAGAAGGAAGGCTTTGAGGATTAAACATGTGCTCATGTGCTCAAGATAGGTAGATAGTAAAGGTAGGGCAGATGGTGCAAGTATGAAGGACAAGGGGATCCTAAGTGCGATGTGTGCTCAAGGTAGAGAAGGAAGGGGTAGGGCACACTCTTGAAGGATGAAGGATTAAGGCTTCGAGCCTTCGAGGTGCGCTCATGTGATCAAGAGGCCTAGGATGGTGTATAGCGCAAGTTTGAAGGCTGAAGGGAAGAGATTTGTGCCTTGGGAGTGCTCTCATGCGCTCGAAGGATCTGGAGGGCGCATGGCACATTAAGGAAGGTTGAAGGGTGAAGCATAAGGCCTTCATGGTGTGCCTATGCGCTCAAGGAGGGTTCACTTTTTTTAGTCAAAGGAGTGTGCTCAAGGAAGAGTTGGTCTTTTGGAAGGGCACAATTTGGAGTAAGGAAGGGGAAAGAGGCTTGAGGAGTGCACCTAGTGCTCTTAGAGGGCGCATGGCGTGTAACATCCCTAGTCAAAACATCATGTATATAAATTTAATAAAGTAAAGATAATAACCAAG
The DNA here is from genome assembly GCA_034641835.2 of Pinus albicaulis. Classification (NCBI taxonomy): domain Eukaryota; kingdom Viridiplantae; phylum Streptophyta; class Pinopsida; order Pinales; family Pinaceae; genus Pinus; species Pinus albicaulis. The sequence goes on along the minus strand of CM076584.1, from coordinate 1,022,822,150 downwards.
GTCATGGGACACATATTCCAATCTGAATTTTGGGAAAAAATCCTAGTGAGGGTGTTCAAGTGGCTTATTATGGCTAAGCGAAATTGGAAAAGGCAATGGCAAAGGATTTGGAAAGGCATGAGGAATTAATTGGCATTTTATTTAATGGAAAATAGGAGAAAAGGAAGGTGAAAGGTCATAGGTTGCATGTAAGGAGGAAAATGAAGGAAAATAATGGAAAATTGAAGAAATTATAGGCCTCCTTAATAAAAAGGCTACTAAGGATCAGTTGGTACCTTTTCTCAGTTTAACCTTTTGTCAATTCAGTTTTGGATCTCTCTCTCTATTCTCTCTCTCTCTCTCACTCTTAGACACTTATAATTTTCTTGGAGCACTCTAGCATTGGATCAAGGAAAGAAAATGAAGGATCGAGAAGGCAAAGGAAAGAAGAGGAGTATCAAGCGGCTACAATGGGATTACTTGCAGGTATCGATTTGCATGTCTGATTTCCTTGCTATTTTTGGCATGCATGGTTATGTATGTGTGTTTTTTGTTCTCTTGTTATAATTGGCATGGGATTCGCCGGGTGTGAGAATTTTCTTGAACCTAGCCTTTCCTTTTCCAAATTTCCATGGTGTGGTGGGTACTCTTGTATTTGGTTGAGATGGATTGACGGAGGGTTTTGAAACTAAGTGAGGTGGTCTCTGAAATAAATAACACATCGCCTAGGAATACCTGGATTTGAGAAGGTGGGATTGTGATAAAGTTGAATTTTATGTGCTTAGGAATCCTCGACCAGTAATGGTGGGATATACGGTAAATCATAGAGGTGTGTGCCCTTGATTAGGCATAGGAATCCTTGACCGGTGTATGGCGGGATATATGGTAAATATTGGAGGGCGGAGTCTTGATTACGCCTAGGAATCCTCGATTGGTGAATGGTGGGATATACAGTAAATCCTAGAGATGAGGAGGCAGGAAAATTTCTCACGGTGTAGGTGGAGAAATCTAGTGGCATACACGCTTATTTAGGGCCCCAGTGATCTAGTGGAGATTGTTGTAAAGCCTGAGGAAACCTGGTTTTTTTTTGTTTTGAGTCCCACATTCGTGCTTGGAATACGACACAGGGGTGCTTGATTGAAAGAAAGAATCGATTCAGCCAATCTATGGTTGGGTGGTTCGTGGAAGTCCAAACCTGGTTGACTTTTGTATTCACTAATAAGAGCTTCTTCTCCTTGGTATTTCATGTGCAAATATATTTGTTTATATGTGGATTTTATGGTTGTTATATCCTTGTTATTTATGTTGCTTATATGTTGGTTACGAGTATGTTTTATGACAAACTTGATACATGGTGCTCATCATGTTTTGATTATCAAATGAATGAACAATGAACATATCTCCTAATATATGATAATGTAGCTATTGTGATAATGAAACAGTACTTATTTATGAATCTCAAATAAGTATGAGACCCCTATGCACATATATGTTGTTATGACCTGTATATTGCATATTTGTGACATGTTTGATAAAATGCTTGTCATGTCAAATCAAGTACTTGTAACAGTCATTGCATTGGTAGATTTTTTTCATGGTTATTGTTCATTTCTGGAAGTTTCATGGAGTTATGGGCATTGGACTAAGACCTAGCCTTGAAAAAGTGGATCAGAATCCAAGATCATTGGCACAGAACTACCTAGAAAAGTCCATAGTCATTAACATGCCTTGTTGTGGGAGCGAATGGAAGGCATCAGTAGTATGCATGACTTGTAATGGGAGTGGTTGAGAGTACACATCAGTAAAATTTCAATTTTATTCAAGGGTTGGTCACGTGGAAGGTTTGGTTGGCTCCTAAAGATTTTGTAGCATGTGTGGAAGGTCAATTTGGTTTCGTTATGTCGGTTCCACTTCCTTAACTATAAATGGGGATTTTAATCACATCATAGTAGCTTGTCATCACATGTTTACCCTAGCAGACCAGTTAACATGGGTAAACCTTGGAGGATAGTGTTACAAAGTGGTATCAGAGCTTGGTTCGCCCCTTGGACTAGATGGGCGGTGTTCTGGTCATGCATACATGTCGATTACATATGTGTTCTCTATGCTTATAGCCTATGTGCTTGTTTCATATGCCTGGTAGTGGTCATGGTTACAATTGTGATATGAATATGAAGGTTATTTTTATTGTGCTAATTTCATCTTCAAAATTATAAACAATTTGTTGATCTTTTGCTTCATGTGCATAGGTTTCTTGAGGTGTTTGTGAGTATTAAAACAGGTAAATGTATCAAGTTTTATGTTAAATTCATGAGCACTTTAACTTAAAAAGAAAGTATTGAACAACAACAATAAAATTTACATCAACACATCAAAATGATCAATTAACATAGTTTTTTAATGAAGGATTTCACCCCTCCTAGGCTACATCTCCTTGGTCCAACGTCCATGGCTTAGGCCTCTATATTAGCTCAAATTGGAAAAAAAATTTGTTTACAATCCTCTAATGCTCCTAAAACCTGCTTCAATTTGTTCAGAATGTCTAAATCATCTAGAATAGACTCTTCTTGAGCCCAATTTGGTCCAATTTTGCAAAAGTTATGGCCTCCTCAATTTTGGCCTAGGAAACCCCACTAAAACTGGAGAAACTCCAGTTAAGGCAGCTAATTTTGGAGGCAGCGCCGAAGTTAGCGGACTCTCCCATCTCCACCACTGAATTAATCTTACATTAATTAATATAAGCATTGTTTAAATTGTGGGATAAACATGGTTTAAATGCTAATGGAGTGCATTAACCGTAATTTGAATTAACGTGCAATAAACATTGATTAAGGTTTTAATTAAACCCATTTAAGCGCTTAAATCCACCATTACAATAATTCTTCGCCCCTGCTCGTAGTATAAAGGTTCTATGGTGAGGGGGCTATCCCTCTCCTCCGCCCGATGTGAAAACCACTTTAATTCAAATGAAATCCACAATCCTTAATAGTTAAGTCTCATAGTGCGGTCTATTGGTATTTGGTTGTGTTAGAGTGGGGGAGGTCGCGGGGTCGACCCCGACCTCTGCCCTTCCTCCAATAAAATAATTTTTCACCATAAAATATAAACCTGACCTTTTCTACATGATGAAAATTCTACCTCAGAATAACGAAATTCAGAATTTGACCATGATTATAATTTGGACCTTGGAAGGGGGCACCTGCCGGCCTCTGGGCTAGCCACATGTCCTCATGCCATTGGTTCCTGAAACATCCAATGAAATTGAAACAAGTCACCCACTTAGCAACCAGACACATATTGACACTTGGAATAGTGTCACTGGGTGAAATGAAGGAATATTCCTAGAATATCCTTCTTTGTTGAGTAGGCTTCCATGTCACCATTCTATCTACTTTTGCAAAAAAATTAGCTATTTAGGAAAATGAATAGCATGCTTTATCTTCCTCATACGAAGTTGGTTTTCAATGAAACGAATTGCGTTGGATTCCTGGCGATGAGCTCTTCGCTTTCATTCAGGTTCCAATCAATTCTAAGCACTTCCATTTTTTAGCTTAACATTGAGCACCTAATCATTCCTCCCCTCTATAAGCCTTTTGGACCCCAAAAGCTCTTTCATTATTGAACATGTGGATGAGGGTACAATTCCCTCACCCTTCCAGTCTCAATCCACTGAAATTTTCCCATTTTCATCCACTTGAGATTTTCACAAAAGCTAAGCTTTTCCTTAACTCTTGAGACCCTCTCTTTCTATTGTAGACACCGCCATGCTACAATTTCCCTGAATTTTCAGAGCAGTAAGTTTTCCTTGCAGACAAAAACTTGTTCCTACCTTTGTCATCAATCAAAGTAAGCTTAAAAACTATCTCACCTCAAACAATGTCGTCATGGCGATTCTTAGCTAATCTTGCTTTGTACCTGCGTCGATTCTTGACCAAGTATTTTCGCCATTGCCATATTCCCTTTGGAAACCAAAAAAAAGAACTTGTGGAACCTATGCCTTCTTTTTCAAATTTCTTTGGCGCTTTCTTTGACCTTTTCACTCTCTTGCACCGGCATCTTGTTTCCAACATTGCTCAACACTGATGTTGACTGCTGCAAATCTTTCACATATTGTTCACCTCCTTTCAAAGGCAACCTATTAGAGTCCTGAAACATCTCATTACAAGCATAAGAAACTTTAATGAAATCAACTTGTTCATTCGATGCATATTTTTGAAAGGCCTCATTCAAAACATCTCTATGTTTGATCATTAGCAAAGTCAAATTTTGACATGCATTCACTATTCTCTTCATTTCTCCTGCATGTATAAGAGACAAACTTGTCTTCTTCTTATGCGCTCTAACTATGTACTCAATTTTGTCTTTAAACAAGTGATACTTATTCTCATGGCAATGAAATACTTCTTTCCTATCATAAAGATAAGGACTTCCCAAAACAATACCTAATATCTCAAGAAACACCACATCAAGTTCAACGTCATCAAGAAAGTTTGAATTGATGGCAAACCTTAGTATGCACTTCCTTGTTACCTGCAAGTTTTCATTCTTGCATATCCACCCTAAAAAATAAGGTCTTGGATGTATAACAGTTTCAAGGTTTATCTTCTTTACTAAGTCTTCGAAAAATCAAATTAGCTTGAGATCCACTATCAAATAGTGCGCCTATCTTAGTATGTTTAGAAACAACTCTAATATGAAAGAGTTCAATTATTGTATCTTCATCTTGAGTTACATTGGAACAACTTGAAGAACTAGTGCTTGTTCTGTTCTTACCTTTAAAACCCATGGCTATAATCTTGGTTTCATCTCCTGAATCTGAACCTAAGTCATGTTCAATGATTGCAACAGTTTTTCCCTTTTCTTTGGCTTTCAGTTTTTTTGGCTTCAACTCTGGATGAAGTTGCCAACAATGGTCTTCATCATGGCCATTCTTTGAACAATGTTTACATTTGAGTTTCTCTTTCTCTTTTTTGATAGATCTATTTCTCTTTCCTCTTCCATTAAACTTACCCTTTCCTTTACCCTCATACTCAAGGAAATTGTCACTTTTCTCATCTACACTTTGTTTCCCTCTTGCTTCTAAATGTGTGGCTTGAACGCAAACCTCATCTAAGTTTGTGGGATTGAACATGAGAATAGTGTGCCTAAGGTAACTTTACAAACCCCCAATATACTTTAACAAAGTTTCTTGAGAATACAAATTAGTACCCAAAATAACAACTCTTCTCCTAAATTCATGAGTATAATCTTGCACACTCTGCCCTTTCAATTGTCTAAAATTCTGCCAGTCCATAATGGATTTTTGCATGTAATCTAGAGGATAAAATTTTCTTTTAATGCAAGCAATAAAACTTGACCAATACATTGATATCTTACCGTAGTTTTTAATCTCTTCTTGAGTCCTTTCTTTCCACCATACAAGTGTAGATCCCTCTAACCTTAAGGAAGCCAATTGAATCTTTATGTCATCTTCCTGAAGGTTCTGAGTTATGCGATAAACCTCCAATTAACAAATCCAATTGTCCAACTTCTCTGCATTTACCTCGCCATTGTACATGGGAATTTCAAATTTTACATCAAGTTTGAGTAAGGGAGTTTTTCCTTTTGTGTTTTTTGAGTGAGTATGGGTGGTTTTGGCTGTGGAAGTGGAAGATGATGTTGATGGTGATGACGAGGAAGATGATGAATATGGTGGAGATGGAGGACGCTTTCCTCCACTACCTTTTGAATGCCTCTCTTCATCCTTTTTGTCCCTCTATTCAAAGAGGATCCTAACCCTTTAAGTTATTTCATATAAATCCTTCTTGTATGCTTCCTATTTTGAAATACCTTCAGTCTCTCCTACACCTGACATGATGGCTATGGATTCAAGCTCAGCTTCTGGTGCAACTTGTAAATCTTCAATCTCAGCTAGAGATCAAACATGAAGTGATTCAAGTGCAGTTGTGAGTGAAACTTTGGGTGGATATGGTGGCCTTGTGGCTCTCCTTCTTCTGGTCCTAACCTCAGGACTAATAACCAATAGTTTCCCTTCTCCTCTCTACAACATCAACCTTTTAAGCATCACAAATTTTCAATCATTAAAACCCTAGTTGCACAAAAATCAAGCAAATCAACCAAATAACATTTGCAACCTTTGGTCTGATACCACCTTGATCTGAATCTAAATGTTAGTTTTGTTGTGCTAATTTCATCTTAATTATAAACAATTTTCTGATCTTTTTCTTCATGTCCATAGGTTCATTGAGGTGTTTGTGAGTATTAAAATAGGTAAATGTATCAATTTTTATGTTAAATTCATGAGAATTTTAACTTTAAAACAAAGTATTGAACACAAATAATAAAATGTACAGAAAACCATCAAAATGATCCATTAACACACTTTTTTGATGAAGGAATTCAACCCTCCTCGGCTACATCTCCTTGGTCCAACTTCCATGGCTTAGGCCTCTATATTAGCTCAAATTGGAAAAAAGTGTTGTTTACAATCCTCTACTGCTCTTGAAACCTGCTTCAATGTGTTCAAAATGTCCAAACCATCTAGAATAGCCTCTTATTGAGTCCAATTTGGTTGAATTTTGTAAAATTTATGGCCTTCTCAATTTTGGCATAGGAAACCCCACTAAAATTGGAGAAACAGCAGTTAGGGCCGCTAATTTTGGAGGCAGTGTCGAAGTTGGCGGACTCTGCCATCTCTAACGCCGAATTAAACTCGGGTTAATTAATATAAGCATTGTTTAAATTGTGGGATAAGAATGGTTTAAATGCTAATGGAGCGCATTAACCATAATCCAAATTAACGCGTAATAAACATTGATTAAGGTTTTAATTAAACCTGTTTAAGCGCTTAAATCCACCATTACAATAAGTCTCTGCCCTTGGTCATAGTATAAAGGTTCTATGGTGATGGGTTTGGCCCCGTCCTATGATCGACGTGCAAACCACTTTAATTCAAATGAAATTCGTAATCCTCAATAATTAAGTCTCATAGTGCGGTCTATTAGTAGTTGGTTGTGTTGGTGCGAGGGAGGTCGCGGGGTCGACCCCGACCTCCGCCCTTCCGCCAATACAATAATTTTTCACCATAAAATATAAACTCAACATTTTCTATATGATGAAAATTTGACCTTAGAATAATGAGATTCAGAATTTGACCATGATTATAATTTGGACCTTGGAAGGGGCACATGGAGGCCTCTGTGCTAGCCACGTGTCCTCATGCCATTAGTTCTTGAAACATCCAATGAAATTGAAACAATTCACCCACTTAGAAACCATCCACATATTGAATCTTAGCATAGTTTCATTGGGTGAAATGGAGGAATATTCCCATAGTATCATTTTTGGTTGACTAGGTTGCCATGTCACCGTTCTGTTACTTTTGCAAATTTTTTAGTTGTTTAGGAAAACGAACAGCAAGCTCTATCTTCCTCATACGGAGTCGGTTTTTGATGAAACGAATTGCGTTGGATTCCTGGCGATGAGCTCTTTGTTTTCATTCAAGTTCTAATCGATTTTGAGCACTTCCAATTTTGAGCTTAGCACTGATCACATGATCAAGTTGTGTCACCGTGTGAAAGTTGATGGTGGTGATGTTGGAAATGGAAGTCATGAATATATGTCAATTATGAATTGGTTATGCATGTTAGTGTTTATATTTTTTGTGGATACATTGACATGGTGATAGTTGTCCTGCATGAGGTCAAGGTATGTGGTCGATCTGGTCGTGCATTGATAATTGGACAATGGTTGAAATTATTTTTATATACTATTATGATTATGATTATTCAAGTATCATGCTAATCTGGTTGATCTTGCAGATGAGATATCCTCCCTTAAACTATATTGATGTATGTTGATTATGTTATGTTTTGGTTTAGCTAACATGGTATACTTACAGGAAAGAGATCAAAGATTATTAGAAAGATTGTAGACTATAGTTCACGAGACTCTCCTTATGGATCAGATGAGCAGCATGGTTTTGGGCACTCTTCTGCATTAGAAAACACATTGAGAAGCTTGAAGGCGGAAATAAGAAGTTTCAAGGCAGATAATGATAAAATCATTCAGGCACGGGAGAAACAAGTAGAAGTTAATGCAGCAATCCTTTAGAGTTTGTCAGAATTGCTGAGATAGGGACCACTTCAGATCAACCATGGGTAGGAGGACATGAATAATGGGGCATATGGAAGTAGATCTCATGGTGGGAACATGTCAGTTAGAGATGACATGATTAGAGATGGCAGGCTCTTGGATACTCCGGATAGGAGAGGTGATGGACATAGGTTTTACTCTAGTTCTAGTTCTGACAAGCACTATGATCGTCATCTTTATCATCCTTATAGGAGGAGTGATAGGGGATATTTTACCAAAGAGTTCAAGAAATCAAATCCACCTTCCTTTGACGGGAATTTAAAGAAGGCGGAATATTCAAAGACATGGTTACTTGGGATGAAGAAATTATTTGAGTTGCATGAGTACAGAGAGAACATGAAGGCCAAAATAACTATCTTCAGCCTCAAAGGGAAAGAAAACATTTGGTTTGAAGATGTGAAGAAGTTTAGAGACATCAGGACAAAATACTTGAGTTGGAATGAATTCAAGAGACTTTTCAGGAAGAATTACTTGTCAGAGAGGTACTACAACAACAAAGCTAAGGAATTCTATGAGCTAAATATGGGATCGATGATAGATGAGGAGTATACTACCAAGGTCCTAAATTTATTTAGGTATGTACCATATATTAAGGATGAATAGCCTAAAGTTTAGATATTTGTCAGTGGATTTCCATTAACATTTAGAGATTGGATTAAGTATGATGAGCCTCAGTCACTTGAGGAAGTTATTAGGAAAATGAAGCATTGTTGTGAGCATTCAAAGCATAAGACAGAATCGCAGAAAGTTTGGTAAGGGAAAGACAAAGCTAAAGGTAAATTTCAACAGAAAATAATAAAACCTTAGAATTCAGAAGAGAAAGAAAATGTTGCACCTAACAAGAATTTCAACATAGTTAGGCAGGGACATGGGTCACAATCTGTACGGCACCAGAATAGTGGTGACGGTACAGGATGGTTGCAGTGTTGGACATGTGGTAAGGAGCATCTTAAGAGGGATTTTCCGCAGAAACAGGATGGTAGGCCTCAGATTTATAGTGCACAGGAAACACATACTATTGGGAATGTTGGGAAGATCATTTCTTGGATCTATGCAACATTGGATAATAGGCAAGAAAATCACCAGGCATCTATCATTGGGATGGATGGTAAGCTTTGTGATCAAGTTTTTTATATTTTGAATGACCCTAGATCTAATTATAGTTATGTTAACCCTGACTTGGTGGATAAGTGTGGTTTGAATAAAGAAGTGCATGCAGAATCTTGGTTATGTTGGGTATGTGTTATATTCTTTCCACGACTAACCCCACCGGCTGTACGTTGCACCGAGCGCAGCAGGGGGGTCACAAGGGAGGAGGCAGCCCCCACTGTTGGGGTCCGGGGCAGCGCCCCAGCGAAAATTGTTTTGGTGTGCGGACCCACTCATAGGCAGACCCACCCATGTTTTGTGCATGAGTTTGCACATGGTTTTGGGGTACGATGGTTTTCGACCGGTGTTTTGTAGATCCGGTCAAGGGAACTACGGTTATGTTCTAATACAGGGTTAATGGATTGGGGTTTATGTATGCTTTGGCATGTATATATATGTGTTGTAACACTAAAAGGAATATAATGAAAAATCAAGCTGGTCATCTCGATTTCGGATCCAGGGGAAAATATTTATGTTTATTTGTTTTATGTTTTATGCTCTCGCTATTATTTATTTTCTGTTATAATATTCGTGTGTAGATAATTTATGTTCAGGGTTAAAACCTACATTTGGTATTAGAGTTGTTTCGGCTTCAAGGGGACGCCTTTGCTGCTGAGGGTTTTTTTCTTGGGCCTGAGGTAGACCTTGTTCAGTGGGAGATCTGTGGGATCGATTCTTGCGATGAAAGAAGATGGTGAGCAGCGGAAAGATAGAGATCGAGAAATTTAATGGTCAGAGTTTTGAGTTGTGGAAGCTCAATATGGAGGATTTGCTGATGGATAAAGATCAGTGGATCGTAGTAGATCCAGGTACTAAACCAACGGCAATGTCAAATGAAGACTGGAAGAAACTGGATCGGAAGGCTAAGAGCACAATACGGTTGTGTGTCTCAGATTCAGTATTGTTGAATGTATCTGGGGAAGCTATGACGAAGAATTTGTGGGAAAAACTTGGGACTTTGTACCAATCTAAGTCTCTGGTGAATAAGTTGTTCCTACGGAAAAATCTGTATAACCTGAGGATGAAGGATGGAGACTCGGTGACAGAGCATCTGAATGCTTTCAATACTATGATAAGTCAGTTGTCATCTGTTGATATTAAAATCTCAGATGAAGATAAGTGCATCAGTTTGTTGTGTTCTCTACCAGACTCGTGGGACAGTCTGGTTATTGCAATAGGTAGCAATACAACTACCTTGAATTTTGATGACATTGTCTCATCCTTGCTGTCGGAGGAAATGAGACGGAGAAATATGGAGGGTCAAAATGGAGATGCCTTATCTGTACGAGGAAGGTCCCAAAATAGAAACAAGAATAAGGTTTCGAGTGGGAGATCTAAATCTAGAGGGAGATCTAAATCTCCTGGAAAATTTGTAAAGGTGTGCTGGAAATGTGGAAAGGAAGGGCACTACAAAAAGGAGTGTCGATCTAAAGCTCCTGAGAAAGGAAAGAGATCTAATGATGCTCCTTCTGCAGAGGTAAAAACCACCTCGGATGAAGGTGGGGATGTGTATTTGGCTTCTTCTTCAAGTACACATGTAGATCATGAGTCATGGCTGATTGACTCAGGTGCATCCTTTCACTTCACTCCCCATAGGGAGTGGTTCTGCGAGTATGAGAAATATGATGGTGGTGATGTCTTCCTAGGGGATGATAGGAAGGCCAAAATCGTCGGACGTGGAAAGGTCAAGCTGAAGCTGCAAGGTGGAAGGATTATAACACTTCCTGGTGTTCTGCATATTCCTGCATTGGCCAGAAATCTGATTTCTGTAAGCAAGATGGATGATGCAGGTGTAAAAATAGTGTTCGAGAAAGATGCCTGCAAGATGGTTCGGGGAGCACTGGTATTAATGCGAGGAGTTCGGACTGGAACTCTGTACAAGCTACAAGGTAGCATTGTTATTGATGGGTGTAACAGTTCTATGGTTCCTGAAAGTGGAGCGGAAAGCCTAGCTGTCTATGGAGAAAAGACCATGCTATGGCATCAAAGGCTTGGACATATTGGAGAGAAGGGCCTTCGGATACTGCATAGAAATGGTATGGTAGAAGGTATGACTAATTTCTCTCTGGATTTCGATTTCTGTGAACATTGTGTATATGGGAAGCAGAATCGGGTGAGTTTTCCTTCTGGTGCTAAGAGGGCGAACAAGATATTAGAACTTGTGCACAGTGATGTGTTTGGACCTGTGTCAGTTCCATCACTGAGAAAGTCTGTGTACTATGTTTCATTTATAGATGACTTCTCAAGGAATACATGGATATATTTCTTGAGGAAGAAATCTGAAGTCTTTGACAAATTTAAATAATTTAAGGCTCTGGTGGAAAACCATACAGAGAAGAAGATAAAGGCGCTGAGGACAGATAATGGTGGGGAGTTCTGCAAGAAGGAATTTGAAGAGTTCTGTAAGAAGTGTGGTATAGCACGGCAGAAGACTACTCCATACACACCTCAGCAAAATGGAGTTGCAGAAAGAATGAACAGAACGTTGATGGAAAAGGCAAGAAGCATGCTCAGTGGTACCGAGTTAGGACAAGAATTTTGGGCAGAGGCAGTGGAGACTGCATGTTACTTAGTTAACAGATCACCTTCATCAGCGTTGGAGGATAAGACTCCACATGAGGTATGGACTGGTAAGAAACCCTCTCTTTCACATCTAAGGGTATTTGGATGTGATGCATATGTACATGTTCCAAAGGAGAAAAGGACCAAGTTGGATAATAAATCCGAAAGGTGCATCTTTATTGGGTATAAGGATGGTTTAAAGGGTTACAAGCTTTGGAACCCAGAAACAAGGAAGGTTGTGTACAGCCGAGATGTGGTGTTTAGAGAAGTGAAAGATGTTGTTAAACATGAAGTCCTACCAAAGGAACCTGAGAAGATAGAATTTGAGCTAAAGGAGGATGAATCAAACTCTACAACAGAAGAAGACTCAAAAGCGGAAGAGCCACAAACTCTAGCTTTGAGAAGATCAGTTCAGGAAAGAAGGCAACCAGAAAATTATAGTCCATCTGCTTTCTGTTCAGGTTTTGCCTTAACTATAACTGATGATGAACCCAGAAATGTCAGGGAGGCAGTAGATTCAGAGGATGGAAAACTCTGGAAGGAGGCCATGGTTGATGAAATGGCATCCTTTCACAAAAATGAGGCATGGGATCTGGTGGAGTTGCCGGCTGGAAGGAAGCCCATTGGGAGAAAATGGGTGTTTAAGAAGAAGATGAATGTAGAAGGCAAGGTGGAGAAATACAAAGCTTGGTTGGTAGCAAAAGGTTATTCCCAGGTGCCGGGAATCGATTTTGGTGATATTTTTTCTCCTGTTGCCAAAGTTACTTCTATTAGATTACTTTTATCTGTTGCTGCTGCATTTGATTTTGAGATAGAACAGATGGATGTGAAGACAAAATTTCTTCATGGGGATCTAGAAGAGGAGATCTACGTGAGGTAACCTAAAGGCTTTATGGTGAAGGGTAAGAAAGAACTGGTGTGCAGGTTGAAGAAGTCTCTGTATGGGTTAAAAAAGTCACCAAGGATATGGTATCAGAAATTTGATACCTATATACAAGGACTTGGCTTCACCAGAAGCAAGGAGGATCACTGTGTTTATTTTAAATTAATTGGTGACCGTGTTATTTATTTGGTCTTGTATGTGGATGATATGTTGTTGATTGGAAATGACAAAGAAATTATCCAAGATTTGAAGACCCGACTATTCTCCAAATTCGACATGAAGGATCTTGGTGCTGCAAACTATATTTTGGGCATGGAAATTAAGAGAGATCGGACAAAGAGGAAGCTCTGGTTAAACCAGAGGAAGTATGTCGAGACTATATTGCAGAGGTTCAATATGCAGGATAGTAAACCGATGAATGTTCCTATTCCTGTAGGTGTAAATTTGTCTGCTGAACAGTGTCCCAAGACACAAGAAGAAGAGGAGGATATGTCCCGTGTTCCATATGCAAGTGTAGTGGGTAGTCTGATGTATGCAATGGTCTGTACTAGAGCAGACAACGCACATGCAGTGGGAGTATTGAGCAGGTTTATATCAAAACCAGGGAAGGAGCATTGGACAGCAGTGAAGCGGGTTTTCAGATATTTACATGGCACTAGTGATTATGGCTTGTGCTACCAGGGAATACCAGGATTGGAAAGAATGTTGGACATTCGTGGTTTTGTTGATGCAGACTGGGCTGGAGATCTGGACCAAAGAAGATCTACAAGTGGGTATGTGTTTAAACTATTTGGAGGCGCAGTCGGTTGGATGAGTAAAAGACAGTCTGTAGTGGCTCTTTCAACTACAGAGGCAGAATACATAGCAGCCACTCATGCAAGCAAGGAAGAAATTTGGTTGCAGAGATTGTGTTCAAGTATGGGGTTGGTACAGCAAGCTATAAGGATAGACTGTGATAGCCAAAGTGAAATTTTCTTGGCTAAGAACCCTGCTTACCATTCAAAGAAAAAGCACATTGATGTTCAATATCACTTTGTTAGAGATATGGTTGAGGCTAAAAGGGTGTTGCTGGCAAAGGTGGACACGTTGAAGAATGTTGCAAATGCATTGACGAAGTCTGTGAGCACTCAGAAGTTCTCTTGGTGTAGAGAAACAATGGGTGTTGAAGAATTAGCCCAATGACTAAGCTCTCATGTGGCCCCCTGTGGAAAGAAAACAACAAGTGGGAGAATGATGGGTATGTGTTATATTCCTTCCACGACTAGCCCCACGCATTGTACGTTGCGCCGGGCGCAGCAGGGGGGTCAAAAGGGAGGAGGTAGCCCCCACTGTTGGGGTCCGGGGCAACGCCCCAGCGAAAATTGTTTTGGTGTGCGGACCCACTCATAGGCGGACCCACCCATGTTTTGCGCATAAGTTTGCACATGGTTTTGAGGTACGATGGTTTTCGGCCCCTGGTATTTTGTAGATCCGGTCAAGGGAACTACGGTTATGTTCTAATCCAGGGTTAATGGATTGGGGTTTATGTATGCTTCGGCATGTATATATATGTGTTGTAACACTAAAAGGAATATAATGAAAAATTAAGCTGGTCGTCCCGATTTGGGATCCAGGGGAAAATCTTTGTGTTTATATGTTTTATATTTTATGCTCTCGCTATTGTTTATTTCCTGTTATAAGATTCATGTGTAGATAATTTATGTTCAGGGTTAAAACCTACAGGTTAGTGTAGTTGGCTACAGGTACAATGATAGTATATTCAAATGCGTTGATGTAGGCATACCATTCATATAGTATGCTATTGGGCATGAACTGGCTATATCTTCACAGGACTAAGGTAAACTGCTATGATAAGGCTATTGACTGTTTGGATGATAATGCCGACTAGAGAACATTACAGGGTAAGAAGAAAGACACATTAGTTAGAATGGTGAAAGCTATGCAGGAAAAGCGCAATCGCATAAAAGGGTGTGTGTTATTTGCAGTCTATATTTATAGTGATAAAGGTAAGGAGGATGAAAATATTAAGCAGGTACCTGATCTTATAATAGTTTCAGGATGTGTTTCTAGCAAATATTTCATAATTTCCGCCTCACGGTGAAGTAGATTTTTCTATTTAGTTGGTACCAGGGGCAACACTAGCATCGAAGGCACCATACAAGATGAGCATTCAAAAGTTATTAGAGCTAACTTTTTAGTTGAAGGAAATGCTCGACAAGGGATACATCAAACCAAGTGTGTCGTCATGGGGTGTGCCAATGATGTTTTTGAAGAAGAAGGATGGTACCCTAAGGCTATGCATCGATTACAAGCATTTTAACAAGATAAAAATCAAGAACAGGCATACGTTGTTGAGGATTGATGACTTGTTTGTTCAGTTGAAGGGAGCAAGAATTTTATCAAAGGTTGATCTAAGATCCTGATATCATCATGTACGCATCAAAGAAGAGGCTATATACAAGACAACTTTTTGGACTAGGTACGGACATTATGAGCTTTTTGTAGTTCCATTTGGTTTGACTAATGGTCTAGCTACCTTTATGTGTTTGATGAATAGTGCATTGTGTCCTTATCTTAACAAGTTTTTTATTGTATTCATTGATGACATCTTGATATATTCTAATAATGAGGAAGAGCATGCTGAACACTTAGCAACAGTATTGAGATTTCTGAGAGAAAATCGGTTGTATGCTAAGCTTAGTAAATGTAGTTTATTTCAGACAAAGGTACATTACTTAGGAAATGTTGTTTCCAAGGAAGGAATGGAGTGGCTAGCTCCTAGAAATGTGGATGAGGTAAGATCATTCATGGGACTTGTAGGTTACTATAGGAGGTTCATCACTAACTTCTCTCGGATTTCATATCCTATTACATCACTGCAGAGGCAAGGTAAGAAATTTGAATGGACAGAGGAATGTGCAGAAAGTTTCAAGCAATTGAAGCAGTTGTTGACGAATGCTCTAGTGTTAAAGATTGCATATCCGGACAAAGAGTTTGTGGTGTGTAGATATTCTTGCAAGACACGGCTTGGTGGAGTCCTTCTGCATGAAGGGAAAGTAGTATGATATGAGTCATGGAAACTAAATGAACATGAGTAGAATTATCTAACACATGGTCTTGAATTGGCAGTGATCATCCATGCATTGAAGATGTGAAGGAACTATCTTCTTGACAGGAGGTTTGTATTGATGACCGATCACACTGGATTGAGGTATTTATTTGATCAACCAAATATAAATGTTAGGCAAGCTAGATGGTTAGCCACAATCAGTGACTTTGGCTTTGAGATCAAGTACATCAAGGTTAAAGAGCGCAGGGTTGTAGATGCTCATAGCAAGAGGATACAGGTTAATCATATAGCAACTATCAGTTCTTATGGGACAAACTTACAAGATCAAATCTTATAGGTAGGACAATATGATGGCAGGTACGCTGAGCTTATGCACATGTTACAACAGGGTACATGTGATCACTATGTGGATTATCGTCTCGCAACAAATGGTTTGATCAGATTTAGGCATAGGATATATGTGTCAGACAACAATGAGCTCAAGAAGAATATATTGCGAGGGTTTCATTAAAAATCGAATTCAAGTCACCCGAGATACTAGAAGACATTGACAGCAGTGAAGAAGTTTTATCATTCGCTGAATCTGAATAAGGACATGGCACATTTTGTGGCTAGATGTTTAGACCATCAGCATGTTAAAGAAGAATCTAAGCATCCAAGTGGATTACTGCAGTCGATTATGATTCCAAAGTGGAAGTCGGAGGTCATTTCCATGGATCTCATTACAGGTTTTCCAAGGACATCCAGATAGCATGATTCCATCATGGTCGTGGTAGATAGGTTGAAAAAGGTAGCACACTTCATTCCAGTAAAGTCTAATTATTCAGCTAATGATGTATCATAGGTATTTGTTAGAGATGCGGTAAGATTACATGGTGTTTCGTGAAATACTGTTTCATACAGGGATGTAAGGTTCACTTTCAAGCTTTAGAATGAGATATTTGCAGGTTTAGGGACAAATTTGGCCTTCAACACAACTTATCATCCGTAGATAGATTGAAAGACAAAGAGGGTCAACAAGATTTTGGAGGACATTTTGAGGATGTATGTGATGCATCAACATAAGATATGGGAGCAGTACCTTCCGTTGGTTGAGTTTTCTTACAACAATTTCTACCAGGAGTCATTGAGGGTGAGTTTGTTTGAGGTACTCTATGGACGGAGTTGTAACACTCCCATCAGTTGGAGTGGTTCAATGAATAGGGTGTTGATAGGATCAGACATGTTGGTAGAGATGGAACAGGAAATGCAGGTAATCAAGAAGAATCTAAAGGCAACACAGGACAGGAAAAAAATTTATGTAGAACGAAACATGATTTCTAAGGAGCTTTAGGTTGGGGAATAGGTGTGGAACAGGTGTACTTACGAATAAATCCCAAGGATAACTCCTTGAGGATTGGATCATGTGCCAAGCTAGCACCTCAGTTTTGTGGACCTTTCAAGATTCTTGAAACGATTGGACCAGTAGCATATCGAATTGCATTTCCTCTTATAGTGAAAGTCCATGATGTTTTCCAAGTGTCATTACTTAAGAAGTATGTTAAAGATTTTGATCATGTGATTGACTAGTCTATATTGTAGGTGGAACCAGAAGGATAATTCCAACTAGATCCGCAGTGTATTTTGCAAAGAAATACGTTCATGCTCCGAAACCGAGCAATCGAGTAGGTTAAGGTGTAGTGGAAGCACTTTGTGCCTGATGAAGCTACATGGGAGATGGCAGATGAGCTGCGGACTATTTATCCTTCTCTATTCGCTACTTGAGCGAATGTTTTTGAATATATTTTGGTGTGATTTTTTAGTTTATGGAATATGTATACGGATGTAAATATTTCCATGAGTTGTGTTATAAAGTTCCAATAAGTTGTATGGGTGTCATGTCATTATGGTTCTCATGTTGTTATGTTGTCATGTTGGTTTGCCTCTTAGTAGGTTGATAATTGTAAATACTGCAGCGAGCTAAGTTACAAAGCTCCATGGGTAGTATTTTTTGCTTCAACAACCTTGTTTGTTGTAGGTATCCTTGAACAACAAGGACGGTGTTCCTCCAAGGAGGAGGGTTCTATAATAGCCATGATCAAAAATTCATGTAATTAATGCTAATAAAGGAAAAATAATAACCAAGGCCATGGGAAATGTATTCTAGGATGAATTTTGGGCAAAACATACTATTATGGGTGTTTAGTTGGTTTATTATGGCTAAGGGAAATTGGCAAAGGCGCTCTCTCTCTATTCTCTCTCTCTCTCTCACTCTTGGAAACTTAGATTTTTCTTGGTGCACTCTAGCATTGGATCAAGGAAAGTAAAGATCAAGCAAGGAAGAGGATCAAGCAGCTACAACAGGATGGTATCGATTTGCATGTATGATTTCCTTGCTATTTTTGGCATGCATGGTTATGCATGTGTGTTTTTGGTTCTCTTGTTGTCATTGGCATGAGATTTTCCACGTGTGACAATTTTCTTCATCCTAGCCTTTCCTTTTCTGAATTTTCATGGTGTGGTGGTTTCTCTTGTATTTATTTGAGCTAGATTATCAGTTGGTTTCGAAACTGAGTGAGGTGGTCTTTGAAAGAAAGAACACATGGCCTAGGAATCCCTGGACCAGAGAATGTGGTATTACGGTAAATCCAAATTTTGTATGCCTCGATAGGCATAGGAATCCTCGACCAGTGAATGGCAGGATATACGGTAAAGCGTAAAGGTGTGTCCCCTCGATTAGGCCTAGGAATCATCGACAGGTGTATGGTGGGATACATGGTAAAATTTGGAGGGTGAAGTATCGATTAATCCTAGGAATCCTTGACCGGTGAATGGTGAGATATATGGCAAATCCTAAGATTAGGAGGGAGGAAAATTTCCTCGTGATGTAGGTGGAGAAATATGGTGGCATCCATGCTTGTTTTGGGCCTAGTGATCTGAAGGGGATTGTCGTAAATCCTGAGGAAACATGGTTTGGTTTGGGTTGGTTTTGAATCCCACATTCATACTTGGAATACGGCACGGGGGTGATTGGATGAAATAAATAATTGGTTCATCCAATCTATGGTCAGGTGGTTCATGGAAGTCCCAAACCTGGTTGGATTTTAAATTCACTAATAAGATCTTCTTCTCGATGGTATTTCATGTGCAAATGTATTGGTTTATATGTGGATTTTATGGTTGTTATATCCTTGTTATTTGCATTGGTTATATGTTGGTTATGTGTATGTTTTATGACGGACTTGATGTGTGGTTCTCATCATGTTTTGATTAGAAAATGAATTTACAATGAATATATATATATATATATCCTAAGAGATGATAATGCAACTATTTTGATAAGGAAACAATGCTTATTTATGAATCTCGGATAAGTATGAGAACCTTATGCTCATATTTGTTGTTATGACCTATAGATTGCATATTTGTGACATGTTTGACAAAAATCCTGTCATGGCTAGTACGGGTAAGATTAAGTACTTGTAACACTGATTGCATTAGTATCTTTGTTCCATGAGCTTTGTTAAATTTTGAAAGTTTCGTGGAATTTTGGGAAGTGGCCCAAGACCCAGCCGTGTAAAACTGGCTCAAAATTGGGGGTCGTTGGCACATAAATACCTAGAAAATTCCATAGTCGTTGGCATGTCTTGTTGTTGAAGTGACTATGTAAAGCCTCAGTCTCATGCATGGCTTTTCATGGGACCGACTAAGGGTCCAAATCAATAAAATGTCAAGTTGCCTCGAGGGTTGGTCACCTATAAGGGTTGGTTGGCTCATGAAGGTTCTGTAGCATGCGTGGAAGGTCACTTTGGTTTGGTTATGTTAGTCCCACTTCCTTAACTGTACATGGGGAGTTGAATATATCATAGTAGCCTCTTGTCACATGTTTACCCCAGCGAACGGGTTAACTTGGGTAAATGTGGGAGGAGGGTATTACATTGCACACTTCTAAACATTGAAGGATTCCCCATCAAGGCTTCAAGTGTGCTCATGCGCTCTTGACCTTAATGAGTTCGCTTTAAAACCAAATATTTGTCTAAGTATAGCATATAGGAACAAGGGTGAACATGATGAGTTTAGACATAGAACCAAGCATGACGTACACAAAATCATCAAGAAAACTTACACAAACTTGAACAATGATAAGTATATATTAAAATGCCAGTTTGTACACATTCCCCAAGTGCAACAAGTGAAGTGTGTGTGACTGCAACTAAAAAGTGTTGTTTTACGAATATAGATATATTGTGACCATGGAATGCACCAAATATGTTCTTATCAGTGCGACGACACTTGAGACCATTCAAAGACACTTGACACACATAAAATAACATGAAATGACATTTGAGGATCAAAGAAACTCAAAGTACGATGGTGATAGTAAGCTCCAAAATTCAATTGTAGTGAAATTTTGGAGGGTGTTGTAGTAGTGACAACACTTGGCGACACACTTGGTGAACTCCAGCTTCTCTATCCGGGAATAACTTTTGCTTAATGATAATACCTTCAAGAATTATTGATTACCTCAATTTCCCACTTTTGACGCAGTTTTACACATGACATATTTCCTTATCTCAACTTGGTTGAACTCACACAAAGATACACCATATTGAAATCGGTTCAATCCAGGTAAGGGTCATGTGTGCGGTGAATTTATGATTTTCAGAGTATTGATTTTTTATCTCTAGTGTTTCTCTATTTCCAGCAGGTCTGGAAAGTACCCCGGCAGACTCACTTCAAGAGCACAAACGTTTCTTTACTTCCAGAGAGATTGGACAGTACCCCGGTGAACTCACTTGCTTCACCTCCCTGTAGAGGAAGCATTTATCTTATTTCACCCTTTATTTATTTATTTAAAATTATTGTGCACCAATACTTATTAATTTCAACGGGTGGAAGAGGGATCCTGACTTATTGAGAGTAGAGAACGTTGCCCCTTCATAGAATTATTTTTAAGACCTTTGATATTGGATTGATCGCTTTATATTTTCCCCTTATCCTTTCTTCACTAGATTGGACAAGTGTTAACACACAGGTAGATATACGTCAAGTTGAGTAGTTCATATACTAGCATAGGCATGGATATAATAGGTTCCCTCAAGGTTCTCCTATTGGATGAATCATACTTTCCATCTGAACCTAGCTCAACCTATGGAATTTTCCCAAACAAAGAAGTAGAACAAACATAAAGCCAAGTGTTGTGGTTGTCGCACTCCTCTTTCATCACACCACAAAGTCCTTTGGGCTAGCACTCTTATGCACATGTCTTATTTATGTACAATGACCAAGAAAACAAGACACGACCAACACAAGACACGTCCGACTGACGCAAACAAAAGGAAAGAAAATAAAAGACGCAAAACAATATGTACATGAAGTGCATCTTGTAGTTGATACTGGAAATAATGTTTCAAATCTCAACCATTTACGGGAAGGGGGAAATCCTCATGTCTATATATTTCAGCTTGAAGGCATTATGACCGAGCTTCTATTCAATAATCGATGGTCCAATCCACAATGGTTGGAACTTTCTGTTTTTACCTTTGTCTTCATGGGGTTTATCTCACTTCACTACTAGGTCACCCACATCAAACTCTTTGCCCCTTCGGATTTTTTGTCAAAGCAATGCTTAACATTGTTTTGATGCACAAAAAATCGGTCTTTGGACTTGCACCTTTCTTCCTTGAGTTTTAGTAACGTATCTATCCTACTTTGAACCAGTAGGAAAGGTTTGCCTTCTAACTCTTGGGAGAGTTATAAGGTTGGAAGATACAAGTTAGGGTGCAAGATAGCTTCTTTACCATAAACTAGGAAGTATGGCGAGGTTCTTAGGGAATTTTTTGGAGTTACATGGTTGGCACAATTTGCAATGGTCAAAGCAGCATGACAATTCTTCTATCCAGAGAAGATGGTTTTCATAATTATGTGGATAAGATTCTTATTCATGGATTCAGCCAAACCATTTCCCTCTGGATAATAGTTAGATGCATGTTTCAATACAAATCCATTTTCTAATGCGAATTCATAAAGATTTAATGATGAAAAGTAAGTCGCATTATCAAAGACAAGTGATGTAGGAACGCTAAACCTAGTTATGATGTTCTATCGTAAGAAGTGGATGACTTCCTATTCATTTACTTGTCTGAGGGGAACTTCTCCTGACCAGCGTCTGAAAATTTGTTTTTGTGAAAATATATCATTGTTTCTTTGATGAACGGGAAAAAATATCTCCAATAACATCAAGGCCCCACTATTGGAATGGTTCTTAAACTACTACTGATAGCACTGGGGCGGTTGGCCTCTAATCGTGACCGACACATATCTGACATGCTTGGAACTTGTTGATATAGGCACAAGCATCCTTAAATAGAGTGGGCCAATAATAACCATATCTCATAACTCTAGGTGTTGTATTTTTTCCCACATAGTGGCCACCTGTGTGTCCATCATGTAAATATTTCAAAATCTTCTTTGTAGCATGTTGCTCAAGGAACCTCAATAGGAGACCATTGTGGTGCTTCAGGAAAAGCATTCTATGGATTAATTTGTAAGATAGAGCCTTTAAACGAAATTCCCTTCTCTATATTTTTGATAAGTGCGCGGACAAGGTGACATGCTCCAAAAATATTCATAAATCCGCATGCCATGGAATTGAAGACGTGGAATAAGGGACACGATCAATGTTATACATTTCTATCTCCTACTCCCATCTTGAAATATCTTGCTTGAGAGTGTCTCTTGCTTTGGCTGCTACTTTACATAGGCCATGACCATTTATAGTATGAAGTGGTTTAAACTCTAGATCATATTCTTGAAGACGAATCATCCAATTATCCCTCTTGTCGCCCAACTCTTGCTGCACGAACATTTTTCTTACAGTTGGGTGAGGGGAAAATATAGTTGTATGATTTTAGTAGGTAGGGCATGAAATATTTAACTGCCTTATATATAGCATATGCTTGTTTTTCAATGGTAGGATAGTTTAATTCTAACCCTTGCATACTAGCGCTCATAAAAGAAATAGGGCGCCCATTTCCTTCAATATCCTTATGAGTCAACACGGCCACAATCGACGAATTTGAAGAAAATATATAGAACAGGAAAACTTTCCTATAATCTAGATTGAATTGTGGGTGCATCGACAATAGCTTGCTTGATCTAAGTGAAAGCATCTTTATCTCCTCTATCCCATTTGTATATTTCATCTTTCTTGATCATATCTTGTATGGGTTTGACTATCTGAGATAATTAGAGATGAATTTTCTTAGGAAAATGATTTTCCCTAAGAAATATTGCATGGACTTCTTATTCACTGGGAACAGTTTCTGCATAATGGCTTTGACCCTCTCGGGATCAATTTTAATTCCAATTTTCACAATGATTGTCCCCAAAAGAATCCCTTTAGACACGCCGAATATTCTCTTTATGGGATTAAGAGAAATCCCATAATTTTGACACCACTCAAATAGTTATTTATTTTTCAAATGATGTACATGATATGATATTTTCTTGGAGAACATGGTAACATCATCCAAATAAACAATGACGCTTTGACCTATAAGGCCATGGAAGGCAATGTCCATCACTCTTTGGAAAGTTGCATCAATGTTTATAAGTCCAAAAGGTATCCTCTTAAAAGCAAACGTTCCCTATTTGGTTCAAAAGGTAGTATTTAATATTTCTGGTTCTGCTACTAGCACTTGATTATAACCTTAAAAACCATCTAGTAACGAAAAAAATTCAGACCCAAATATTGTCTGGCATATCTACTCCATGGATGGCACTGGCTAGCTGTCTTTATCAAAAGCCAGAATGAGATTCTAGAAATCGACACATAAACATATTTCACCAGACTTCTATCTAATTGGGACCAAGTTGGAAAACCATGTGTAATGTCTAACTTTAAATATGATCTAAGCATCCAACAACGTCCTCAATTCATTTTATATAAGGGGAATCAGTGTTGGATTAACTTTTGTAGTTTCTGCTCAAACGATTTTTCCCCTTCCTTTATAGGAATGACATGCTAGATAATAAAAGTATCATAAGTATTTAAATCGTTTTATGTCCATGTTAACACATCGTGGTATTATTTAAATAGATGGATAAACGTGTGTCATTCATATGGAGAACAACAAGTACCAAGGTTCACATACTTGGAATCTTGTGAGGTTCCTAGATTGACTTGTTGGGATGTTAGCTTTCAATTATGGGTCTTTGTGTTGGTTCGTCCTCTAAACCGGTTCTGCAGGTCATATAACTTCTCTAGGGACACCACAAATTTTAGCAGTGTTTCCTTTCACTACATTGGATGTCTCTCGTAGAGCCTAATCGTGATAATTCTTGTTTATGGCAGCATCTTTGAATACATCAACATTATACATCAAGTGCAGTATTTGTTGTTCATCATTGAAAACACGTATATTAGTAACATTTTCAGGTACATATGGTTTATAAAATTTCAATAGAAAAACCAATTTTCAATGGCAACATCATAGTGGTTTCATTTTCTAATGCATCTGTTGCAACATTTCTAACTCTAGGAATGAAAACAATACTGAAAGCTTTGAAATGATTAAATAAATTCCATACCTCCTACTAGTAGTTTTTAAGATGCAGTGAAACACAATGTATAGTTTCTCGTACCTTATGAGTGACGACTTCTGAGTCACCGATTACGTTTAAAATCTCTAACTTCAGGTGGATATCTTTCTTCAAATCGAGTACGCATGCCTCATATTCTGCAGTGTTATTGGTGCACTCGAACTCCATACGACATGAAAGGACATGCTTCCTTTTGGATGGGTCTGTAAGTACACAACCAGCTATGGATCCGTCTTACATGATTCATTTGCACCAGATGGAGAACAAGGAAGGAGTTCCAACTGTGTGTCTAGTGGAACAGGTGATGGTTGTGCTTGATAACACTTGAGGTTGGTTTCAAGGAAATAATTCCCAAATATCATATTAGCGAAAGC
The DNA here is from genome assembly GCA_034641835.2 of Pinus albicaulis. Lineage (NCBI taxonomy): Eukaryota > Viridiplantae > Streptophyta > Pinopsida > Pinales > Pinaceae > Pinus > Pinus albicaulis. The sequence goes on along the minus strand of CM076584.1, from coordinate 1,022,797,396 downwards.
AATAGCCTCAATGTGGCCCTCAAATGGTGTCACGATGTGTCTCATATATGGTTCATTTTCCACCTGAATCTGATTATTCTTGCCCCTGTATAGAAGCCACAAATGTGACCAGTCCCTCGCAAAATATCCATGTAATTTTCTAGACCAGTATTTGCTAAGTAAACCATAGGCTTCTAGAATGTCCACAATTACAATATTTAAACATTGATGAACTCAATTTTTTTTATAATTTGATTAGCACATTCTTAAGTTCACCAATAACTTGGAAAAGAGATGTGTCCACCTGGATAATTTGTGCATTGGTTTTGTTCCATTTAGCATTTATTTTATTTGCAATATATAATGACATTATGTTTATAGATGCACCAGAATCTACTAAAAATTTGTGGACATTATAATTGAAAATTTCAAAAGTTAATAAGAACGGGGGGCAAAGAGTATTGGATTCTAATGTTACAATGTTGATTATAGATTCAAGGGGACTAGAAGACTTACCAGACACCTTTTGAGAGGAAGAAGATTTATCACTTGCCGAAGGATGTGAAAAGGCTTGGAGCAGTAGTTCACTTTGGCCTCCTATCTTTGCGAGATCATAGATGGAAATATTTCCGCAAACTCTTTTTGAATCTTCGACAATGTTGTAATTAATTGTTTCACCTTTAGCAGGTTGTGCTGAAGTGTCTGTAGGAGTGGATTTATTTGAAATTTTTGGGGTAGGATACTTACATTTGTTTCTGGAGGAAGTGTTCTGTTAGGTCACTATATTACAAGTATAGTCCCTTATTGTTGTTAGTGTAATCCCCTTATTGTTATTGGTGTACCCCTATAACCCCAATATTGTTATTATTGTGCCCCTACATTATTATTGTTAGGTTGGCTAGGATTATATTGTGACCCCATGGACTCATATATATACAAGGAGGTTTTTTCATTTGTATCATCCAAGAATTGTTCATTTTTGTAATGTAAAGGAGGTTTCCCCCTCGAAGTGGCTTATTTCTAAGGCATTGATCTCTCTTTTCTTCTATTTTTGGAATTGGTTTCATAACATTTGGTAATAGAGCTTTGGATTCTAGGGTTTCGCTGCTCCAAACAGGTAATCGAGGAATTTTCGCTATAACCTTTTTTCTACGAAGGTTTAGAAGCTCAAATTTTTACAGAGTGAAGCCAAAATCCTGAGGAACGTCGTGTACAAATTTTAGATCCTTCTTCGTAATATTTTCAGATATATGATCTGTGGAAGTTAAGGTTTTTTTCAGGCTCCCGAATTTCACCTAAACAGGTCATCATGGAATTTGCGCTATATCTTTTTTTTCTATTTAGTTTCAGAAGCTGAAATTTTTACAGAGTGAAAACGAAACCCTGAGGAACTTCATGTAAAAGGCTCAGATCTTGGTTCGCAATACTTTCAGAGATATTATCTATGGAATTTAGGGTTTTTCCAGGATCACGAATTTCATCTCAAAGAGGTGACCGTGGGAAAATTGTCATAACTCTCTCTCTGAGCATCAGATTGGAATTCTATAAAAAGTTTCTGCAATTACACAAACTGTAGTTTCCCATTTATAAATTTCAGAACCAAAGGAGGGAACATTAACACGTGGCACATCGTACAAGGTCTCTCTACTAAACTAGTCCATAATTAGGTCATTGTGGGAGATTGGGCATAACTTTTCCTTGAAGAATCCAAATCAAGTCAGACCTGTCACATTAGAAAGAAGATTCAGATATTTAACATCCAAAATCACAAAGATAATTCAATTTCAATATCGAGCTCCTCAAAAGCAAGAAAACTGTGTGTATTTTTTTTCGAATTGCATAAATCTTGTGTGAAAAAACAGTTTGAAGTGATTCCAAGGGCAGACTGAAGCATAGATATCAGTATTGGTTTCTAAAATTCCACCTAAAAATAATTCAACACCTATTAAGCCTTCAAACGACTCTACTATGACAAATGAAGAGGAATAAGCGCAACATGACGTATCAAATTTACAAGAGCAAGTGCACCAACTTTCGCTCTCGCAAAGGGCAACAAAAAATGAAATGGAAGTTTTGAAGAAAGGCGTGGAAGCTAAGATGGATGGTTTGAAGAAAGGAAGGAAGCTAAGATGGATGGTTTGAAGAATGGCATGGAAGCTAAGATGGATGGCATGGAAGCTAATATGGATGACATGGAAACTAAGATCGATGAAAAAATGAAAGACAACATGGAAGACATGAAGAATGATCTAAAAGCAGACATGGAAGGTTTGATGACAAGGTTAATACAAGAAATGATTCCCAATGGTGAAAATATAGTATAGGAAACTCATGATGAGAACAAAATAAATGTTAAACCGTGATTTCATAAACTATAATGTTGGATTTAAGAACCACCATATTCCAAATATGGATATGATGAAATTTGATGGAAAGGATCCCGTAACATGAATACTATAGATGGAGCAATATTTTGATCTCGATAATGTGAAAAACACACAAAAGGTACACATTGCAACTTTACATTTAGAACAAATACATTTGTATGGTATCGATGGCTTTGCTCCCGTAAAAAAATTGTCACTTGGTCAATTTTTACGGAGGAAATGATAGCACATTATGAGGATACAAAGAGCAACACTTTCTTGATCCAATTGATAAATATCAAACAAAATGGTTCAGTGGTGTAGCACATTTAGGACTTCCAAAAATTGAATATAAGGGTAATTGATATTCCAAAGGAACGCATGATTGATGTCTTCATAGGGACTTTAAAGGATAACATCCAACATGAAGTTCACTTTTGGGAACCTAATTCATTGGAGAAGGAATTCAGATTGGCAAGAAAAAATGAATGTAAAATTATGGTGACAAGGAAGTCTACCACTCACATCTATATATATGGAAGTGTTGCTACTCCTAGACTTCCACAACCTACAAGGTTGAAACCACAACAATTGGAAAAAAAGAGAGAAAAAGGGCGTTGCTACAGTTGTGATAGAAAATACACTAAAGGTCATAAGTGTGCTGAAAAGAAATTATTTTACATAGATTGTGAAGAGGAGGAAGAAAATGAACAAGAAAGTTAGAAAAGGATATACACCAGGAACCAACCCTAGAAGAAGAAGAAATGAGTCTGACCATATCATGTAATGCATTGGCAGGAATTACCACTCCTCAAACTCACAAGATAGAAGGACATATCAAGAAGAAAAAGGTAATAGTGTTGATTGATTCAGGTAGTACCCCTAATTTTATTCATTGTAAGGTAGCCAAGAAATTGAATTGTTTCCTATACTCAACACCAAAATGTAAAGTGATGGTTGCAAATGGAGGAACTATAAATTTCTTTGGAAAATGCCATAATATCAAGCTAACCATGGGGTGATATGTACTAACTAGTCCAATTCTTTCCATTCCAATGGGAGGTGTTGATGTTGTACTAGGAGTATAATGGTTACAATCTTTGGGGATGGTAGCTTTAATTTTTCAAGAAATTTTCTTGAATTTTTTTTCGGAAGGAAAGGAAATCGAATTATGGGGTATCGCAGGGAAGCCAGTTAAGATAATAAGCTCTAATGTCCTGAAAAATCTTCTGAAGAAAGAACAACGAGGCGTAATTTCACAATTATTCTCACTAGAAGTTCCAACATCAAAATCATCTATTTCTCCATATCTCCAAAAAGTCGTGGAAAATCATTCCAAGGTGTTTGAAACTCCCAAAGGACTCCCACCTATTCGTGATCATGATCATGCTATTCATTTGATTCTAGGAAGTGTTCCTCCAAACATCAGGCCTTATAGATATCATTATGTCCAAAAGAGCAAAATTGAACGTATGATTGTAGAAATGTTAGAGGCTGGTATAATTCAACCTAGTCAAAGTTTTTTCTCTGCTCCAGTAGTCTTGGTGCACAAGAAGGATGGATCATGGCGCATGTATCCGGATTAAAGGGAGCTCAATAAGCTCATTATTAAAGATAAATTTCCCATCCTTGTGATTAATGAATTATTGGATGAATTACATGGAGGAATTTATTTTACCAAGTTGGATCTTCATTCAAGATATCATCAAATTAGAATGAAGAATGAAGATATTCCAAAAACAACATTTCAAACTCATGAGGGTCATTATGAATTTTTGGTCATTCCTTTTGGCCTTACCAATGCACCTTCTACATTTCAAGGGTTGATGAATTACATTTTCAAACCCTTCCTTAGAAAATTGTTGCTAATATTTTTTGATGACATACTAATCTACAACAGGTCTTGGAAGGATCATGTTCAACATGTTGACAGGGTGCTCAAACTATTGGAGGAGAAACAATTATATGAAAAAATATCCAAATGTTTATTTGGAGTACAAGAGGTGGAATATCTAGGTCATATTGTATCTCATGAGGGTGTTAAGCTAGACCCTAAAAAAATTACGGCCATTAAGGAATGGAAAGTCCCCACAACCATAAAGAAGTTGCGAGGATTTCTCGGGTTGAAAAGGTATTATCGCAATTTTGTTAAGAATTATGGGAGAATAGCAACACCTCTAACAACATTATTGAAGAAAGATGCATTTTCATGGAGTCATGAAGCAACTAAGGCCTTTAAACATCTTAAAAAGGCAGTGTGCCTACCACCAGTCTTAGCTACGTTGGACTTCACAAAAACCTTTATTGTGGAATGTGATGCCTCATGAAATGGAATTGGTGTTGTTTTAATGCAAGAAGGAAGACCCATTGCTTTTGAAAATCGTCCAATCAAAGGAAAGTATTTACAGAAAGTTATTTATGAGAAGGAAATGTTGGCAATACTACATGCACTAAAGAAATGGTGACCTTACCTAATGGGAAGGCAGTTCAAGGTAAAAATTGATCAAGATAGTCTTAAACACTTTTTGGAACAAAGACTATCTTCAGAAGAGAAGAAAAAATGGGTCACAAATATGTTGGGTTATGAATTTGAAATCATCTACAAAAAAGGGAAGCTAAATGTTGTTGCAGATGCACTCTCAAGAAAGGATGAAGAGGTGGAAGCATTGCTTTGTGCCATTTCTATTATCCAACTAGATTGGATAACCAAAGAAAGGGATGAATGGAAGAAGGACGAAGAAGTGTGGAAACTCATTCAAAATTTGCAGCAAGATCCTAGTACATATGATACATTTAGTTGGAAAAGTGATTCCTTATGGTACAAAGATCGCTTATATATTTGTAAGAATTCCCAACTAAAACAAAATGTTCTCTTGGAATTGCACACTTCTCCTTTAGGAGGACACTCAGGATTTTTAAAAACTTACCACAAGGTGAAGAAAGAATTTTTTTTGGATGGCCTTAAATCTGATATTCAAAATTTTGTGGTAGAATGTTTGGTTTGCCAGCAAAATAAAGTTGAGACAATTAAGACCCCAGGTCTTCTACAACCTTTATCTATTCCAAGTCAAAGTTGGGAGGAGATTTCAATGGATTTTATCACAGGTTTACCTAAGTTCGAAGGAAAGAGTGCCATCATGGTGGTAGTTGATAGACTTACCAAGTATGAAAAATTTTGTGCATTATCTCATCCATTTAAAGAAAGTACAGTTGCTACTACATTTATGGAAAAAATTCAAAAGCTACATGGAAATCCAAAGATTGTTGTAAGTGACAGAGATCCCATTTTTACTGGAAATTTTTGGACAGAATTATTTTCTTGTTTGGTTACTCAACTAGCTCATGGGTCATCTTATCATCCTCAATCCGATGGTCAAATTGAGATAGTGAATAAATGTTTGGAAGGATATCTTCATTGTTTTGTATCTGATAAGGAAACATAATGGTTCAAGTGGTTACCACTCGCTGAATGGTGGTATAACACTTCCTTCAATACTACAACAAAAATGACCCCAATTATGGCACTTTATGGATATCATCCACCATCCATCACATCTTCTTTAAGAGAAAATTATAAGGTTCAAGCAGTGGAAGATCACATCGAACATCAACAAGAAGTTCTCCAACTCTTAAAGGATAACCTAAATTTGACACAAAATCAAATGAAACAATAGGCAGATCAACATCGTAACGAGAGAAGTTTTGATGTAGGAGATTGGGCATTTTTACGGCTACAACCATACAAACAAATTTCCCTCAAGCAAGATAAGAAGGATAATAAATTATTGCCAAGGTACTATGGTCCTTACAAGGTGTTGCAAAATATTGGTACTATGGCATACAAATTGGAGCTTCCTGCTTCTTCGCAAGTGCATCTAGTTTTCCATGTTTCATGCTTAAAGAAGGTTATAGGGGACAAAATTCCAGTTCAAACAATATTTCTAGAACTTAATGAGGAAGGAAAAATCATACTGGAACCTGAAGCAGTCACGGAAACAAGAACTCGCCGGCTACAAAATCGATCAATTTCAGAGTATCTCATCAAATGGAATAACTTACCCACTGAAGATTCTACATGGGAGGATGAGAATTTTATACAGAAGCATCTCGAGCTACTCAAGCATTGAGGACAACACTTTTTTGAAGGAGAGGGGAATGTTAGGTCCCTATATTACTAGTATAGTCCCTTATTGTTGTTTGTGTAACCCCCTTATTGTTATTGGTGTACCCTTGTAACCCCAATATTGTTATTATTGTGCCCTTATATTATTATTGTTAGGTCGGCTAGGATTATATTGTGACCCCCATGGACTCCTATATATATAAGGAGGTTTTTTCATTTGTATCATCCAAGAATTGTTCATTTATGCAATGTAAAGGAGTTTTCCCCCCTTGAAGTGGCTTATTTCTAAGGCATTGATCTCTCTTTTCTTCTATTTTTGGAGCTGGTTTCATAACATGTTCATTGATGAAGTTGCATCTTCGGACTTGATCTGTACATTCTAAGCATGATTGACTGGTGGTGAGATTCTTCTCATAAAATTTCTCTCTCAGGTTTTGTCTCGTCACCTCTTCATCAGAAATGGGACCTTTAATTCTTAAACTATATCAACCACTTTTCTTTGGAGTAGGGGCATTGCTTTGCGAGAGTCCGTCAACATTTTTCTTATTAGTGATGTATATACAGTGGAACACATTTACTACGTGTCCAATACTTTTACTTTCTTTCATCTATGCAAGTTATTCTCCTTCTTCTGTTTGTTATACCTGCTCATGTTCTAATAAGGAATATACTATGTGAATATCCAGAGCATTCATATTGCTTTTCCATTGGGGGCATATCCTCTCTGAGTGGTATTCCTGATGGAAGGAACAATAATTAACCATGTTGATACTTTCCACATTTAGCACAACATTCGATCTCTGTGAAAATTTGGTGGGATAGTTGTTGTTGATATTACTATTACTCCTTTGAAAAGGGAAGGACTTGGGAGAATTACTGCTAGTAGCAGTCTCGCTTAAACTTTTAATTAGCTAAGATATTTCATTTGTTAGTGTTTTCATCAACCTAGTCATGCTTTCAATGTGTGATACTTCTTTTTATTTAACCTTACTAGAAGAAGGATGAGGCTTCCTACTAGTTTCTTTAGAGTCTTTTGATTCATCATCTTCAGTAATAACTCTGATTGCATGCAAGTCCTTCTCAACGATGTTCACTTCAGTAAAATTTAATGTCAGAGTTTCCATAGCATCTCTTATAACAAATTGGGAAATGTTCGCGGGTGAGGTAGTTTTATAGTAATCAATAGTGATTGAATCATGTGGTTCTATGCCCAAGGGAAATTTATTCAATATACGATTAAATCTCTGATTTAATCTTTTACCTTCTCTTTCTCCCCCATTTTTCTATTCCAAAGCCCTTTCAACAACATAGCATGATTTTTGTCATCATTAAATTTCTCTAGGAACAACTTCTCAAACTCCCTCCAACTGTGGACACAATTGACGGGAAGACTGTGGTACCATGTTATTTCTCTACCTTATAATGTATAAGGAAAAATCCCATAAGAAAAATCATCAGACCTTATTTCTAACATCCATATGTAAGCAGAAGTCATCGAGATGATCCTCTGCCTTCGCCTTCTTGTATGGATCAAATTTTGAGAACTAATTTTTCAGGATGTCTAGGCATCTTATGAATATTATCCAAAAGAGCACGAGGTCCTTGGGCCATCCAATCCAAGTCTTGGTCGACCATGTTCACGTATGTGCGTTCCTCCTCTTTATCGTAATTCGAGGAATATTCACCATCCAATCCACTGAAGAGGTCGTCAAAAATATCAATTATATCCTCCGTGTACCCTTTGTTAAGAGGTGGAAGATGCTCTTGATTTTTTGTATCATTTTAGGATTTTTCCAACTCTTCAAGGGTGGAAAAAACCAAATCTTCCATTGTAGAGACTAATATACCGGTACTAGTCATTTCTTTCTGCTTCGGAAAGTGTGGAGGATTTGTGCTCTAGGGATTAATCCGATGGCCTTTGCGTATCGATGGGTTATGCGTCGAATTTCCTAGATTCTCTCTTAAGTAACCTCGTAAGTTGATATTGGGTCAGCTGAGAAGATCCTCCTACTTTAGGGGGTAGAGTTAGAATGATGCTCATAATGTTACTACCTTTTCTAGAAGAGGAATTATTTGGGTGTGTGGATTTATCAGCCATAAAAAAACTGATTTCCCTCCTTCTAGTTCCAAAATATTGACAGCGTTGGATATCACCAACCTACAGGGGATATCCCTAATATAAGGTTCCAACTAGACTTCACATTGTTTGGTGTAGAAGTCCCATATAGAATACGGCCTGACTATCATTTTCTTAAATATATGCCTTGGATTTAACTAGCAGCAAGAGAGAGAAGCACAAATTTCCTTTCCAATGAGCAAGCATGTGTGCCTTGTGAGAGCTTGATTGCAGATGTATCTAGGTCCTTTCACTGCAGAGGGGAATTAAAGTGAGCCTCTAAGAGAGAAGTAATAGTACTACCCCATTGGAGACACACACAAAAGGAGAAATACTCACCTAACATCAATCAAAATAGTTCGCATAGATGCAACGATGATTATTATCATTACAACACATTTCCAACAGGAAGCACCAAAATAACTAAAATAGTTCAATTAATCTAGTACTGATGAAATCAAACATGAACCATGAATAGTCAAAGAATGGTCTCAGAAACATTCACAATCCATGTGTGGAAACGTGTTGGCATGGAAGGCTTTAATATTAAGAAAAAGTACCGAGATACATAAATACAATGGAAATCACTAGCTCAAATAGTGGAGTGTTAGAGCCACTACTTTCTCCCAAAAGTACTAAATATGTCTCTCTAATACCTTATGGGATACTCTAAGGTTAGAATTCCTTTACATGAGGAATCACTCTTCACCTCATCGTGACTCTTGAATTTTTATTTCTAGTGGCCTTTGGACTTCTACAACCTTTGGAATTCCAAATGACTTTTGGAATTACATGTGACTTTTGATATTACATGTAATTTGGACTTCCATGACTTTTAGTTCATACATGACTCTTGGGATTCCACCCATTTGTCTTTAAAATAATTACAATAATACGTCATGACTTCCCCATCATCATGTGATGGGACTTGACATGTCACTATCCTTGATGACTGAGATGATAATGGTTGATGACATGGACTTTCTTTTGTGGTGAAATGACTACCAATTGTATCCTCATTCTTCATGCAACTTCAATCGTTGATATCCTCACCCTCCAAATAGTATTTCATCAAATGAAGTCTTCTGGGTGCTTTGATCATCGAGGTTCAAGTGCATTATTTGTTATTTCCATGTTTCCTTTGCTATTCCCTTTTCCCAAATTTCCTCGTGTGTGCTTGCCGTGAGGTTCTTGGAATACCTATTTCTTTAATCACTCATGATGAGCAACTACCAGCCTAAAAATCTCCTATACTAGCATGTTCTGTGTAGATTCTTTTCATTCCTTCTTGGTGTGCTCTAAAGGGATGAAAGGGGATATTGGGCACAAGGGAACACTTCAAAAGGTTAAAGGTTAGAATAAGGAAGGCTTCGAGGCTTCGACATGTGCTCATGCGCTCAAGACAGGGACAGTCAAGGTAGTGCACATGGCGCAAGTTACAAGGATGAATGGGAAGGATTTGGGATTACTAAGTGCATCATGTGCTTGAGGGAGAGATTTAGGGCACATTTCACACACCTAAAGGCTGAAGGATGAAGGGTTAAGGCCTTCGAGGTGCACTCATGCGCTCAAGAGGCCCAGGAGGGAGCATGGCGCAATTCTGAAGGTTGAAGGGAATATATTTGTGCCTTCAGAGTGCGCTCATGTGCTTAAAGGGTCTGGACAACACATGGCACATTGAGGAAGGGCGAAGGGTGAAATTCAAGGCCTTAAGGGTACGCGTATGCACTCAAGGAGGGTACACTTCTTTGAGTAGAAGGAGTGTGCTCAAGGAAAACTTGGTCATCTGGAAGGGCATAGTTTGGAGTAAGGAAGGGGAAAGAGGCTTAAGGAGTGTGTCTAGTGCTCTTTGAGGAAATATAAGAAGATATTACTGGCAGAAGGGCGCACCAATTTACGAATCCTTGAGCCACTAATATAGCAGAAATTATGAAAAGAGTGAACATGGAACAACATATCACTTCTAGGCCTATTTAAAGCGCTTGACTAATTCCAGAAAGGGCACCACTTAAGATGAATCCTTACTGCAAACTAGTGAGCCACTCGCATTCTAGAACATGATACAAGAAGAAAATTTGCATGAAAAGGGATGATATATTAACACATAAGAAAAGTTACATACTGTGAGATACTAAAGACCAGAATCCTGAATACAGTCATAACCCCTCCTCAATGAGACCCTACGGGCTCTGAAACTTCATACAGAAATGTTACAAGATGAATACAGTAATCTTCTCGCTGCACAGTTTGCTGACAGGAATCTGGAACCTCTACAATGTCTTATTTTTGAGTACTTATAGAGAAGACAGAAACTTCCCGAGGAGGAGGAAAATGAGGCACAATTAATGACTCAGTTTGAAACCCAATGGCGGAAAACATTCGCGCCTTCTCTTATGAATGACTGGCTATAAATGATGGTACTGAACAGCCTGTTCAAGAAATAAATGCTGGGAGATAAAATCTCCTTATATACAAGATGTGAGTAATAAAATATATACAATTTGTTGCCCGCGGCTGAAAGAAAATCTGCTGCCGTAAGAGATTTGGAACAATCTGGATTTAAGTACTGTACTCTCGGCTTTCGGCTATGGATTTGAATCCTGGATCTTTAATGTGGGGCGGATGCATCTGGAGAGTTCTGAGAGTTCATATCCATGTCTTCTTTAATGGTGGTCATCTCTCCCACCTACCCTCAGCTCCTTCCTTTAATTGTTGCCAGTATGATCTGTCCTTTGTTATGCTCTAGATCTTTTCAATTGGGGCGGAAAGTTCAAGCGCCAACAAAACCAAATTAAAACCTGCAAAACCCGCAAATCATTAGAGAAAAACGACTCGGCGATATGGAGTGTGGTTAGAACAGCGGCCATGAAGTCGGTAATGCATTTTAGGCGAGACATTGAGAGGATGCAGGGTGACAGGAAACACATACACACAATATGGAAACGGAGAGTGACGAGGCAGAAAACAATGGGGCGACAATGAATAAACGGGCTAAGGGTTCATAAACCATGACACGTCATCAGGACACACGAATGGTGGAGGAAGAACGCAGCGTACACTTGTGAAACAAGATGACACGGTCACAGGAGGTGGGACCCGAATCGACAATCGGAATCGGAAAGCAGAGTGGGTAGAGCGGGAGTGGCACATATTTTATATTCCGATTGCGATTGAAAACAGGGCTGCGATCAACCCAGGACCGCTCGATCTTGAAACAAGATCGATGGCTATGCTTGCATCGGAGGGAAATAAAGTGGTGGAGACATGAAAACCGCCGATCGACTGCGCGCGGACCCACCATAGATGTTAATTTCCACACCGTCGATTTGAGCTAGATCGGATGGCCAATATTGCGTCCGATTGTTAAAACAGTAGGCCCCTTCTTGCTTTGAATTGTGGTTCTCTGACCTGGGTCATATGGAGGCCGAAGCGGGAGGGAGCCAAAATCTTAAACAATCGGCCCGATTGTTTAAATTTGAATTTTGAACTATTGCGATGCAGGTTTTCGGGCAGAGATAGTAGCGTCAAGCAGGGTCATGGGGTTTTAGGCTACGGCAGGGATGAATATGTACAACATCGGCTCCATCTGGGGACGGCATGTTCGTCCTCGGACATGTCGAGAACATGCAGACCATCAATTATTTCATCTTATTTTGAATTCTCCTGCACTTTTACTTCAAGTAATTATCAGCGTTCTTTTCCTTTATAAAAAGAAGAAATAAAAACTAAAGCAAGTTATATACAGTATATACAACCAGGCATTCCTAGCCTAGATCAGAATTGAAAATAAGGCTTGAGGAACTGGCCATTCACGGGCGCATCCAACAAATCACCCTGTAGATTTTCTAAAGTAAAGGTGTTGTTTCTCCCCAGCTCCACTATTTTGAATGGCCCAAACCATAATGGATCAAATTTAGCATGCTTGCCCTTTTCTGCTCTGCGAACATCCCATCTAAGAACCAGGTCTCCAACTTGAAAATTTCTATCCTTCGCGTGCTGATCGAAGACATTCTTCATTTTTTCTTGGTATTCTATTAGTCTCTGATCTACCTGGCTCCTTGTCTCCTCCAATTCTACCAGCTGATTAATTCTTCGGATCATGTCATCTGGTTCTTCCTGGTTCTCCTGCATGAAACGTGCTACTGGCAATGCTAATTGCAAAGGAAACGCTGCAGCCCGCCCATACACCAGCTCATAAGGTGACTTTCCGGTGGCTCTTTTGCTGGTTACCCTATTTTCCCATAGGGAAAACTTTAATTTAGAATCCCAGTTCTTCTGATTTTCAGCTATTGTCTTCTTTAGGGCTCTTACCAGGGTTTTGTTGGATGACTCTGCTAGACCGTTTCCCTGTGGATAATATGATGTAGAGTGAGTGAGGATAATGTTGTATCTTTGGCAGAATTTTACGAACCTGGCAGACTTGAAGGCCTGTGCATTGTTGGTCACAATTCTCGCAGGACAGCCAAACCTAGATATGATATTATCTTCTATGAAATTCATTATTACAGCATCTGTAGCATTTCTGGTAGGTATGGCTTCCACCCATTTCGTAAAATAGTCTGTGGCTGTCAATATCCATTTATGCTGGCCACTGGACGGGGGATGTATCTCTCCTATAAAATCTAATCCCCATTTCTGAAATGGTTCATTTACATGAATAGGAATCAAGGGCAATGCCGCTAATTTCTGTCTTTCCGCAAACCTTTGGCATTTTTCACACGATCTGACCCAAGCAAAAGTATCTGAATACAATTTTGGCCAGTAAAAACCGGCCTTCAAGATTTTATGGGTTGTTTCCCTCCAGCTGTAATGTCCTCCACATATCCCCTCATGAAATTCCATCATTACATTTTGTACTTCATTTTCGGTAAGGCATAAAAGTAATATGCCTAGAGGGTCTCTCCAGTAGAGCTGTCCATTGGCAATTGCGTATTTCTGAGATTTCATCCTTACAGCTCTGTATTTTGCCTTGTCACATCCTGGAGGACAACTAAGTGTTAACAGATATTCAACTATTTTCTTATACCAAGGACTAGTCAGATATTTCACATGTATCTTTTGTGTAGCTTTCTCTAGTCCATGTTGCTCTTCTTCTTTTCCTGATTCTTCATTTGCTATCACAGACAGGTTAATCCCCAAAGCTTGATGATTTGATTCAGATAACATCTTGGCAAGTCCCTGTCCTTTGATCAGTTTGGTAGGCCTTATATCCAGATCATACTCCTGAATTTTTGCAATCCATCTTCCCCTCCTACCTTCGCTATCCCCTTGTACTAGAATGTCTTTTACAGCTGCTGTGGGAACATAAGCAGTAATATGAGATTGCAAAATATAAACTCTAAAAGCTTTAAGGGACTTTACCAGGGCGTATGCCTGCTTCTCCAGTATATTATATTTCAATTCAGCATCGTATAGCACCTGACTGAAGAATGCTATGGGATGTTCATATCCCTCTTCATTTTTCTGCAATAATACTCCAGCAATGGTATGAGGTGAAGCAAATGAGAATACCATAAATGGCTTACTATAATCTGGTCTTGCTAATACAGGAGCTTCGGCAAATGCCTGTTTTATCCTTGTGAATGCGTCTCTAGACTCCTGAGACCATTTTACTTCATTTTCCTTTTTCAGCATATTGGTAATGTGCCTAACTATCTCTGCATAGTTAGGGATAAATCTTCTCAAAAAATTTATTCGCCCCAAAAACACCTGTACTTCTTTCTTATTTCTTGGCAAAGGAATGTTGTTTATCACTTCAACTCTCTTAGGATCAATTTTTACACCATCCTTAGTCACGATATGTCCTAAGAGTTTTCCTTCGTCTAATGCAAACAAATATTTTTGGGGATTAAGAGAAAGGCCATACCTTCTGCATTTTTCGAAAGTTCTCCTCAAATGCACAATATGCTCATCATCATTCTTTGAGAATACCGTGATATCATCAAGATATACCACCAAGAACTTGTCCTGTTCTCCAATAAAGGCTATGTCCATTTCCCTTTGAAAAGTAGCACCTGCATTGATCAATCCGAATGGCATCCTTGCATACATAAAGGTTCCCCATGGCGTGGTGAATGCAGTCTTCTTCTGGTCTTCTGGGAAAACAGCTACCTGATTGTAACCTGAAAATCCATCCATCATTGACATTCTAGATGCTCCTACTACTTTCTGCAGGATGTGGTCCATTTTAGGCAGTGGATAATTATCTTTGAGAGATGCTCTATTCAAATTTCTGAAGTCCACACACAGCCTTATTCCTCCATTCTTCTTTCTAACAGGAACAAGGTTCGCTATCCATTCTGAGTACCTTAGTGGCACGATTATCTTGGCTTTCAACAGCTTCTTGATTTCTTTTTCAATAGAAGGAAGAAGCAAAGGATTTATTTGCCTGAGCTTCTGTTTGTATGGCTTTGCATCTTCCTTCAACGGAATTTTATGCTGTATAATATTTACATCAAAAGTTTTCAGGTCCTCATAGGACCAAGCAAAAACATCCTTGTAAGATTGAAATAACTTCAAATACTTTTCTTTGTATTCTTCTGGGACCTTTTTGGACAGTTTAACAATTTTGGGGTCGGTGGAAGTACCCAGATTCAAATCTTCTACTTGATTATCTTCTACTATTTTATTTGGCTGCACGGGTACGTCATCTTTATTGAACAACTTCTCTAGTGGTACCAACCCTTTGGGTATGACATTACCCTTTAGCTGCAGCACTTTACTACCTGTTATTCTTTCTTCCCATTTATTTTCAGCAATATTTTCAACTTCTTCTTCTCCATTATCATCAATCTCCATATTGGAGAATTCTCCCATAGTCTCTATGAATCTTTTCATCTGTTCATCATTTTCGAATACCTGCCAATGCTTTATATTGTCTGGAATGGATGGTCTGTAACGTACCTCCACCTCATATCTTAGGAGTGGGTTCTGAGGAGGACGGAAAGTACTGGCAGCTACCGCAAGAGAGTCTGCTATTCTGTTTTGCTCCCGGGGCATGAACTGTATGTTAAATGCTGAAAAGAAGTTTTCTATCATGTCCCATACTTCATTTCTATATGCTCTGAGCCGAGGGTGCTATTTTGGCATTCATTTTTAATCTGCCTTACGACTAGCTCAGAGTCTCCAAACACTTTTAGACAGTGGATGCCCATGTTTCTAGCTGTCTGCAACCCCAGTAATAACGCCTCATATTCAGCCACATTGTTTGTAGCCTCATATTCCAATTTAAAAGACAGTGGCACCCATTTTCCTGCAGGGGAAATCAACAACACTCCTGCTCCATTACCCTCCCTTGAATTAGCTCCATCAAAATGCAAAGTCCATATTCATGATTCCTGCTCTTTTTTAGGCTGCTCAGCCTGAACCTGACCAAAAAGGGTCTCATGTGCGTAATCCTGATTTTCTTCCAACATAAAACATGAAAAGTCCCCTTCTTTGTTATAAATTGGGGAATTATCTGAGCAGTCAGCCCTGGTTACCGTTTTGACAAATCTGGTCTCCCTGTATAACCTCCTTTCTTGACCTCCGAAGACTGGGACAGTAGCATATGTTAGATCCAATTTGATTGACCCCCCAATCTTGGTACCCCAGGACCTTGACAACAGCATGCCAAAGCGGGCTGGGATATCAGCAACCACGATGTCCATGACCACACTTTTTGCTGGGATTTGAGCTAGATTGACCACTAAATCTTTAATCATTCCCAAGCACTTAACCCTTTCAGAATCAAATGAATATAAATCTTTATATGGTCTTGTAATTTGCAGCCCTAGTTGCTCCATGACAGATAAAGGCATAAGATTATGGGAAGCCCCAGAATCTAACATACAGTTGTGTAGCAGCAGATCATGGATGACTAGGGACACGTAAAAGGGGGGAGTAGAAGGATCTATCTCCTCGACATGTGGGCCAAAGACTACCATTGGTCTCTCTTCTTGCAGATTTAAACTATCAGGTGCGATGGGTAGTTCAAAAGGAAGAATGAAAGAGGTAACTTGAGACTGATATGCAGGCTGTTTTAATAATTCAGTCATAGGGACAGGAATCTTAATCTTCTCAAGCTCTTTTTGCAAATTGAAAGCAGACGTGGGCTTTTCTAGCGCTACTTCTTTGGACTCCCTATTTTCAACTGAAGACTTGACTTCTTTTGACACTGGCTCAGCATTAGGGGGGCCAATTGGTATAGAAGAGGAGGGAACTTGATCATTAGACTGCAAGGGGGTATTCAGAAGATTCTTACCTTTTTCTATACACCTCTTTGCTGTTGATTCCTTCCGAGCCGATGTTTCCTCTCGAGGCTGCTCTTCCTCTTGCTCCTGGGCTCGGGTCCTCTTCCTTGAGGATCTAAGATCATATTTGACGTTGAATTGTGCTTCCATGAAATCGGCAAATTGCTTGCAGTAATGGTCAATCTCTGCTTCTTCGTCTTCTTCTTGTAGGGGGCACTCCATATCATCATTATTAGAGAAGGCCAGATTTGAATCTTCAAGTTTATAAGCTGCATCTCTAACGGAGTCATCTGCTGGTCCCTCCAGGTACAAGGGATGGGGTACCTGGTCTTGTTGTTCTCTTGGCATTATCTGTAACGAGGGCTTTCTGTACTGAGGATTATATCCTCTGTTTGGAGCATTATAATAGTTCCTGGGAGCTGCATTCTTAGCTTCCAGCTCTTGCTTGACCATTTTCTTTATCATCTTGCTTATCTCATCCATTTTGTCAGAGTCTTTGTCTTGATTGGAGGTAGAAACCTCTTCTTTACCTCTCCTTCTAGTATCTTGCTCAACTTTTCCCTTTGACTTACCAGTGGCGGCAAAATTTGCCTCCAATTCTAGAGCATCTGTTTGAGCATCATCCAAGGTGACAGGCATTCTTTCCCGCAGCGAGAAACCAAAGTCGGATTCAAAAGCTGCTATGAAAACAACTTTGGCCGCAGCTTCCTGTGGCTTCATTTCGGGAGGTAGGCTCAGGTATAACTTGTTAAATCTCTTGATGAACTCTGATACCCCTTCATTCTGTTTCTTCTTCATGGTATTAAATTCAGTAAGGCACATTCCATAATCTATCTTTTCCCCCCACTTCCTGAGAAAAGCAGTTTCCATTTGGTCCCAGATAGTCACGGAATTATTCCCCAATGTCTTAAACCATTTTCTGGCTTCGCCTTCTAAAGACTGCACAAACAACCTCAAAACCACATCCAGATTTTCAACATTTAAGTTCTCCGCGAAAGAGCAGAAGGTCTTGAGATGCTTCTGAGCATCAATGTCACTTTCACCATTAAACCTCGGTAGGATCTTCAGGTAATCTTGTGGCATGTCATGCAGAACTGGGGGTAGAGCCAGTGGAGCATATTTATTTAACAGAAAAGCAGGAACATTGGCCATTGGGGGAGGTGGGGGTTGCACAACAATTTGAGATACAGATGAAGGGAGAGAAGTAGGAGGAAGTCAGGTATGAATAACAATGGGAATATATTGCACAGAAGCCTGAGGTGTAGAAGGAAATAACTCACGGTTAACAGTAGCTACTTCTGTGACTTCTTTAATCTCTTCAGCCTCGAAAGTAGGGTGAGATCCTTCTTCAATCCAGGCGTTTCCTCTACGTGGAGTTTCTGAGTGAAACTCGGATTTTTCCGTTCTAACTTCTTGAGAAGAAGAAGGCGGGTGGTCTTCAACAGAATATTCAGAATTTTCGAGACGAACCGACTTCTTCTCTTTCCAACCTTTCTTACGAATAATCTTCTCCGGGTCAGACACGGGTGTTTTCGGTGGTGAGGTATCCGACCTCAAATGGGGCCTCCGGGAAGCCAGAACTTCCAAAAATTTATCAAATAAAGAACAGTGGAGTCGCCAAGGTGAGAAATCTACAACTCTTCACCTCTCTGTGCTCACCTGATTAGAGAGTGAATCTAGGATGTCGAACCCAGGGAAACAGATATTCTTGAATTCGTTCCCCGGCAACGGCGCCATAAAGATGTTGTGGATGATTTTGTCACCCTCCTAGAGACAGCCTAGAGTTGCCATAGACCAGTGCCTAGGACATCTTAATATAGCAAGGAGTCCTTTATAGTTTGGGTTGTCAGTCCAAGGGACTCACCTACTATCTCTTGTTCTAAACAAGGAAATTAAATTAGATTGAATTGGTCCAATTTCTCTCTCAGAGGCTGATACAAGGATAGGAGTAATGTAAAGACATCATGTAAAACTTCAGCATGAAAGTATCAGACAGTTAAGAGACCGCTTACTGTAAAGAGGGCCGATTCAAATAATATATCACAGAAATCAAATATTAGGATGTGCAGGCAGTGAGGAAACATAAGGAGATATTACTGGCAGAAGGGCGCACCAATTTACGAATCCTTAAGCCACCAATATAGCAGAAATTATGAAAAGAGTGAAGATGGAACAACATATCACTTCTAGGCCTATTTAAAGCGCTTGACTAATTCCAGAAAGGGCACCACTTAAGATGAATCCTTACTGCAAACTAGTGAGCCACTCGCATTCTAGAACATGATACAAGAAGACAAATTGCATGAAAAGAGATAATGTATTAACACATAAGAAAGTTACATACTGTGAGATACCAAAGACCAGAATCCTCAATACAGTTATAACCCCTCCTCACTGAGACCCTACGGGCTCTGAAACTTCATACAGAAATATTACAAGATGAATACAGTAGTCTTCTCGCTGCACAGTTTGCTGACAGAAATATGGAACCTCTACAATGTCTTATTTTTGAGTATTTATAGAGAAGACAGAAACTTCCCGAGGAGGAGGAAAACGAGGCACAATTAATGACTCAGTTTGAAACCAAATGGCGGAAAACATTCGCGCCTTCTCTTATGAATGACTGGCTATAAATGATGGTACTGAACAACCTGTTCGAGGAATAAATGCTGGGAGATAAAATCTCCTTATATACAAGATGGGAGTAATAAAATATATACAATTTGTCGCCCGCGGCTGAAAGAAAATCTGCTGCCGTAAGAGATTTGGAACAATCTGGATTTAAGTACTGTACTCTCGGCTTTCGGCTATGGATTTGAATCCTGGATCTTTAATGCGGGGCGGATGCATCTGGAGAGTTCTGAGAGTTCATATCCCTGTCTTCTTTAATGGTGGTCATCTCTCCCACCTACCCTCATCTCCTTCCTTTAATTGTTGCCAGTATGATATGTCCTTTGTTATGCTCTAGATCTTTTCAATTGGGGCGGAAAGTTCAAGCGCCAACAAAACCAAATTAAAACCTGCAAAACCCGCAAATCATTAGAGAAAAACGACTCGGCGATATGGAGTGTGGTTAGAACAGCGGCCATGAAGTCGGTAATGCATTTTAGGCGAGACATTGAGAGGATGCAGGGTGACAGGAAACACATACACACAATGAGGAAACGGAGAGTGACGAGGCAGAAAACAATGGGGCGACAATGAATAAACGGGCTAAGGGTTCATAAACCATGACACGTCATCAGGACACACGAATGGTGGAGGAAGAACGCAGCGTACACTTGTGAAACAAGATGACACGGTCACAGGAGGTGGGACCCGAATCGACAATCGGAATCGGAAAGCGGAGTGGGTAGAGCGGGAGTGGCACATATTTTATATTCCGATTGCGATTGAAAACAGGGTTGCGATCAACCCAGGACCGCTCGATCTTGAAACAAGATCAATGGCTGTGCTTGCATCGGAGGGAAATAAAGTGGTGGAGACATGAAAACCGCCGATCGACTACGCGCGGACCCACCATAGATGTTAATTGCCGCACCGTCGATTTGAGCTAGATCGGATGGCCAATATTGCGTCCGATTGTTAAAACAGTAGGCCCCTTCTTGCTTTGAATTGTGGTTCTCTGACCTGGGTCATATGGAGGCCGAAGCGGGAGGGAGCCAAAATCTTAAACAATCGGCCCGATTGTTTAAATTTGAATTTTGAACTATTGCGATGCAGGTTTTCGGGCGGAGATAGTAGCGTCAAGCAGGGTCATGGGGTTTTAGGCTACGGCAGGGATGAATATGTACAACATGAAGGATATGCTTGATTATTAATTACAAACCATAATAAAACCCTTAATTTTAATTTAAGAATATATGTTCTTCTAGGTTACATAATTAATTACATTTCCTTCTTAACTCTTATACGGTTGAAAAGGGGAAACATAGATCAATACATCACTAGGATGCATTAAAACCAAGTCAAATTTGGATATTAAGGCAAAATCGAGAGGAGATATATATGATCACCAAGGTAAAATCCCATAAGAGAGAGAAATCTAGAATATACTCTTACAACAACCTCATTTAAGTTTAAAGTAAAGACAAACATCATATTTCTCAATTAAATAATTAAAGAGGTTACTCGAACTAGATGGAATAGTAACTGTGAATATAAACAAGGATATGTTAATTAAGGTTGGGTGAATGTCTATTCATGCTTGGAAAACTCATACAAGTCATTTAGAATGAAGATGGAAAATTATTTAGCATAAAAATCACATCTAAGTAGATAATTAATATGTATTCATAATTCAACAAATCATTTCCCTCACTCACAAATTCTACATTCAATCATTAATTTTCCTCATTTTTTTTTCTAAGGAAAAATTTTTCAAACCCCCCCTCTTCCCCATAATTATGGGATGGAGAATGAATCACTTTCTAGCCACTAGTAACTCTGAGGGACTCAACTAGATTTGGACTTGTGATTTATGGCATCCCGTATGGTAATATTCCTTAGGTAGATGGTTCAACTAGGTGATCTACCTTGAGGCTTTTCATAAATAAATTTTATGCATAAACGTCCTTGTGTTATGCTTCACATTAGATTGAAAAATTGTAATAAAAAATTTCTCATACAACTCTTATGTATCATATTCTAATTTGATGATTTGGGAATGAAGTTGCTTATCTCAACAAGAGTCCCCAAATAAAAAACCATAAACAATCAATGAAAATACAAGATACTCGATAGAGAAATAAGCACAATGTTAAATAAACCATTTAGATTATATTGAGAATAAATTCATGTACACATTCACAACCAATGTATTATCAACTGTATATTTGATTGCTTGGAACCGGGCTACACCATTAAACAACTACTTCGTACACAACCATTTTAGTTTTACATTGTTAATATATATGCATTAAATAAACATGCATTATAATCTATTGTATCATACTCAGGAAAACTTGAAAGAAAATCACACCTCTACACATGTTAATACATAATTTCTAGAATTTCATTTTTTTTTTTTAATTACAAATCCCTTTAAAAAAAACATAAATTTAATGCAATCAACTCTGTTGAATTTTTTTATCAAATTGCAATACAACAAAAACTACCCAATAATAACATGTATGTTTTATTAAACGATGAAAATGACAAAAATATATATTCCTATAACACATCTTAACTTGTTAAATTGTCTATATCACCTACCATATCCATATCTTAAGCTTAACCATTTTCCTAGTGCATATATAATATATAACCATAACATGGCAAAGGCATAAATAAAGCACAAACCAATCACACATCAAACACAAATTTATAGTGTGAAACCTAAGAAATAGAAAAAAAATCCACTCCTATGCCACAATACATGTTATTGGCACTATCCATTAGATCGGTTTGACCTAGGTCTTTCACCCTCCTTTCTCAACCTCTAACCTCGCAAACCTGCCCTGCAGCCACAGTAGCCGCCGACCCCACATGAGTTCCCCTCGGGCCCCCACAGTGGATCCGGATGGAGGCCCGTTGGCTCCATCCTTCAGAGACCTTGTGGCATGCAACTCTTCCAAAAATGATGTCTCATTCTTTAATTGATTAACCACTTGCTAAGCCTTTACTCGACTAGATTTTGAATACGCCTACCCGAACTCTGTAGCACCAAACACTATTACATGGCAGGACAACGGAAAAGAACTATAGGATCATTCTGCGAACCCTACCTCCACCACCCAAGTTCCCTGCTCTACGACAACAGTAGATAAAGCTGCAGATGAGGAGGCTATTCCTAAATAAGATTCAAAGAAGCATAACGCATGCCATCCTAAAGAAAAGAAAAAAACCTCGGAAGTAATCATCCAAGACCCCCATGTCGCTGTCTACAGGGAATACATGCACGAGCATGAAATCATCTGCAAATTCATGGGAATTTGGCCTAGGCATGAGCCCTAAAAGGATGGATCCATTCTAAAAGGAACCCAAAGGGAGAAATCAAACTAAAACTAGGATCCAAGGGCTTCTTCGCAGTAGTCTTTGGCCTACTATAATATCGAGACGAAATCTTTGAAGGAGGCCCCTACTTCTTCAATTCGGCAGGCCTCTACATGAGGTTCTGGAAGGAAAATTTTACCTTGGACAAAGAGGATTTCACCAGAGTCCTTATGTGGGTATGGCTGTACTCTCTTCTCATGGATTAGTGGGCACCCTTTGTCCTGAAATCCATATGAGATGAACTAGGAGAATATATAAAGATCTTTGAGGGAACTAGAATCAGGCATTATATCTCCTATTCCAGAATCTGTGCATATATCGACATCTCAAGAGCTCTACTGGAAGCGATCAATTTAATCTACTGGGATGAAGTCTGGACTCAAAATATTGACTACGAGCACGTACCCTTCAGATGGAGAAAATGTCACGAGCACAAACACCTTTTATATGACTGTCCCCAAAACAAAGCTCCAGCAATGGAAGACCAAACTGACAATAAGGACGAGCAGGGATATACAAGGGCAGGAAACAAAAGTAGACAAAAAAAAGAGCATACATAAAAAAATATCCACCCAGGGTCACTGAATAAAACAATTTTGAAGTTCTAAATACTATGCAGGAGGAACAGGGCTCTTTTAGCACAAGGGAAGAATAACACGAGCAACACAAACATCCCAAACAAAATAACAACATGGATGTTGAAACCCAAAACTTTAGCATGCCGGTAAAAGAGAAACACCAAGAAGACACAGAAATGGAGTAGGCTCATGAAACACCCACACAAGAGGAGAATGTGATTGAAGAAGCACTGGTAGGAATAGATCTCCAAAAAATAGAAAAGGAATGGAACAAAAATGGGATAGATGTCATCCCAGAGGAGCAAATTAATAAAATCAGAGAGGCATACCTCTTATAAGAGTAAATGAATCGAACCCACGAGCAAGGAACCATGAGAGAAACAGCAGGTAGTGGTATTCTTGCTAACCTAACTGCAGGGCAATATTTCCCAAAAGGGAAAAACAAAAAAGAGGTCAGAAGACCTCTAGACAGCTGCTTCAAGAGCTAGGAGCCCGTCTCATAAATGAAGGAAAGGTAAGAGCCATTACCCTAACCCCCAAAAGTTATCAATGATTTTCACTTCTTGGAACATAATAGGACTTAATAATCCCAGAAAGAAAAGAATTCTGAAAAATAGATTAATCTTTGATAAGCTGGATATAATGATGCTCCAAGAAACCAAAAGTGACTTGGAAAACTTGGACTTGATTCAGAAAGCCCATTTCAAAAACAATTAGAACCATGTAGAAATATCTTCCACTGAAACAGCGGGAGGTCTCACTACCCTATGGAAGGATTCTCGCTTTGAGCTCTCAGAATCTACAACCTCTAAATATTCTCTAACCACTATTTTGAAAATCATCGACACCTTGGACAACATCTATGTAACCAATGTCTATGCTCCATATACCGCTACAGAAAGACTTGAGTGGTTAATTATTTTTGGCAAACATCTCAACTCTTCCACCATCCCCTCAAAGTCTTAGTGGGTGACTTCAAAATGATATTCAATCTGGGGGGGAAATGGGGTGGTCTAAGGAAGATGGACAAAGACTCTAAAGCCTTTCAGGCCTTCATTGACCATCTTAAGCTCATAGATATCCCCACCAAAAATGGCACCCTCACCTAGAACAACAGACGAGGAGGAGACATGCATATTACCTCCAGGCTCGACTGATCTCTCCTCTCAAAGGAAATTTACATCAACTCTTCGGAAAAAGAAGCCTGCATCTCCCCTCAGGTTGGCTCTGAACACTGGCCCATTACTCTAAAGGTCCAGATCTTTGATGGCCCCAAAAATAAACCATCCAGATTTGAGGCTTTCTGTCTTGATCACCCAAAATTTATGGACAAGATGAGAGAATGGTGGGCTACTCCCCAACCCACCCAAGGCAACAAAATGTACAAATTTCAGAAAGGAAAAAAAAAAAAAAAAAAAACCTTTGGAAACATCATTTCCGAGAAGAAACTATTGAAACTCAAATTAGAGACCCTATAACAACAAATCATTAGCAATCATTTCCGAGAAGAAACTGTTGGAACTCAAATTAGAGACCGTATAGAAACAAATCATTAGCAATGGCATAAATGACCAGAGGAAGCAAGAAGATCTACAAGTTCAAAAAATTTGGGAAAAAAGGGTGGCCCAAGAGGAAAAATTATGGCATCAAAAATCCCGAATAAATTGGTTGAAATGTCGAGAGAAGAACACTACCTTCTTCCTTCGCTCCATGATCCAACACAGAAGAAAAAATAGAATCTTGAGCCTGAAGACCACGCAGGGCAACATCATCAACACTCATAAAGATTTGGAAGCAGAACTCAATCAATACTTTGGTGATCTCCTCACTAAAACCAACACTGCAAGGGAGGATGCTATAAATAAAATTACAGAGCACATCCCACACATTCTCAAGGAGCACAATCAAATTCTGATCAGAAAGGTTTCTCTACAAGAGGTCGAAAAGGTTGTTCTGACCATGCCCAAGTGCAAAGCACCCGGACTAGATGTCTTCACTATTGACTTCTTTAAAGCTTGATGACCAATCTTAAAGGATGGGGTTCAAGACCTTGTGAAAGAATCTTGAATCCAAAAGTCAATCCTTAAAGCACTAAATGCCACTTTTCTCACTTCGATCCGGAAATCCAACAAGGCTGACTCCCTTCATCAATTCAAATCCATTGCGCTATGAAATGTCATCTACAAAATAATTTCCAAGGTTTTGGCTAACAGAATAAAAACAATAATACCCCTCCTCATCTCTCCTCAACAAATTGGCTATGTTGAAGGTAGAAAAATCCTGGATAGCATAATTATCTCTCAGGAAATCATTCACTATCTCAAAGAGAAAAGGAAACCAAGAATGCTCATACATCTAGATATGTTAAAGGCCTTTGACAAAATTAGCTGGGTCTACATCGGGGCAGTGCTGAAATCTTTCAGATTCAACAAGGATTACACTAAATGGATCATGGCCATGGTCTCCTAAGCATTCTTCTCCATTCTTATAAATGGCTCCCCCTCGCCCATTCTTAATCCTACATGAGGCATAAGTGAAGGATACCCCATCTCCCCCTTCCTCTTTTTCCTTATGGCTGAAGGCTTCAGTATCTCTATTATGGCAGCCTCCTTAAGTGGCAGCATTTTTAACATCAAATTACACAACTCCACTCCTCCCTCCACTTGTCAGAAATTTTTTTATGACAACTTGTTTACGGACACCCCCTCTGTCAAAGAAGCCCTAGCCTTCAAACACATCCTCGTTGATTTCATTGAAGCCTCTGACACCTCTATCAATGTGGCCAAATCCAAACTTTTCTTCTTGAACACCTCTTTACCAGTCCAATTACATATTGCAAATATTCTAGAATTCAATCTCAACTCCTTTCCTTCAAAGTACTTGGGAGTTCCCCTCACTGACAAACCTCTTGCCAAATCAAACTGGGAAATTCTCATAACCAAATTGAGCAAAAAGCTCGCCAATTAG
Source organism: Pinus albicaulis (assembly GCA_034641835.2). Classification (NCBI taxonomy): domain Eukaryota; kingdom Viridiplantae; phylum Streptophyta; class Pinopsida; order Pinales; family Pinaceae; genus Pinus; species Pinus albicaulis. The sequence goes on along the minus strand of CM076584.1, from coordinate 1,022,771,042 downwards.
ACTTTTCGTGCCTTAAACCTGGCTGGCCGCTTAATTCTTGTGAAATCTATTTTGCAAGTCATTCCCCTCTACCAATACTCTGCCATGGCTGCCCCCAAATCCATCTCCTACCAACTCAAGACTATCCAAAGAAACTTTCTCTCGAAAGGAAAATTTGCATTGGTAGCTTGAGAAAAATTATGTAAGTCCAAGCAAGAAGGAGGACTGGAACTAAAAGACCTTCACCTGGTTGGAAAATTTGTAGGAGCTAAAACATGGTGGTGATGGATCACAAACTCACAAACACCATGGGCGGAATTGTGGAAAGCTAAATATGCTCCTTCCCATCAATATGACACTCTCATCTGTCTAAACGGCACAATCAAAGGCTCTGCACTATGGAACCGTGCTTGGGAAAACAAAGTAATTATCCAAGGCCATTGCTTCTGGGACATCGGAAATGGAGAGACAACCCTTTTTTGGGACGATGAATGGCAGCAAATCCCCAGAATAAATCAATAGCAGTATATACAAATTAAAATACAGGAGGAAAACAAAAACAAATTGTTGGTAAAAGGCTACTAGAGGAACAACAATGACAACACGGGTTGGAGAGAATGGCTAGAAGGCTTCGAGTGGGATCACCAAGACTATCCCCATGCCTGGAAGAATCTTGCAGAAGAGTTAGACAAAATACTGATTCAAAAGGACGACGAGAATGATAAGCTAAGATGGGGCAAAAATTGCAGTTGGCCACTTCAATAGAAAATAGGCTTATGGATATTTAGCCTCTCTCAACCCCATTCCTCAGAACATGAAATGGAAAAATCTATGGAATCGTAAGCACTGGCCCAAAATCTCAATTTTCTTGTGGCTTATCATGTACAACATAATTATGACATGGGACCATCTGCTCAAGAAAGGCTCTATTGGCCCCTCCATCTGCATGCTCTGCAAGAATGACGAAGAAACTCCCAACCATTTGTTAAATGAGTGTCCCTTTGCTTCCAACATCTGGATCTAGGCCTCCACGGTATTCAGAGTCATTGACAGGGACCCCTCCTCAATTCTTCTCTCTTTGAAGCAATGGCACTCTTCCTTCTCTTCCTATATGTTGATTAATCGAGCTTGGAATTTCCTTCCAGGCATCATCTATTAGTCCCTCTAGAAAGAATGGAATGCCAGAATCTTCAGAGACCAGTTTAAAAAGGAGGAAAAAACCATTTCTACCATCAAACAAACCCTCCGAGAAACGGTTGCCATCTCATTGATTCCTGATCCCCCCACTCGTGATGACCTTCGCATTTTGTCCTTGTTAGACCTATCCATTTTTGTTCCCCCCTCGACCTTTCACCTCCCCTCCGCTAAAACCTCTATTCCAAAATGGAAACCTCCGGAACCTAATTTCTTCAAGATAAATTATGATGGAGCAGCCAAAGACAACCCTGGAAAAGCTAGTTTTGGAGGAGCTTTCAAAAACCACACAGGGCAGATTATATGGATCTATAATGGAAATCTTTGTCACTCCACCAAAAAAGCAGAAGAGTTACAATCTCTAGAACATGGTTTTATTATTTCCAAAGAACAAAACTTCTAGTCGCTAATCACAGAAGGTGATTCGCTGGTCGCTACCCAAGACTGCAAAAAGCTTCAACAAGGCAAAAGCGCCTTGCAAGTCTCGAAAAATTGGAGACTTAGAAAAATCCTCCACGGGATAAAACTCCATATTAACCAAGCTAAAGTATTTTCTTTCCATGTTGTAAGGCGTAAATCCAATCAACTGGTGGACATGCTGGTAAATGCAGGGGTTTGTGGCAATCTCTGCCTCCTCTCCACAGCTTGGGAGGATTTCGCACATACCGAAGTCAGCGAGGCATGCTCAAACATAATGAAAGAGGAATGTCAGGTTGTCTTAACCAATCCTATTAACGGTATGCTCCACCTTCAAAACCATAATGATTTCGATCATCCATCACTCTAATCCCTATGGCCTAGGTACGATCGCTCCCAAAATTGCCTCTGTCAGCCGCCCTTCGGGCCTCTCACACGTAAGGAGAAACTGTTATAATTACTACTCTCTATTCTCAGAATGCCATCCCATCATTTCTCTCCCCCTCTCATCTCATCAATTCCTTCCCTCATCTTCCTATATAAACCCAACCCTCATCCCATTTGCCTCATCCTTCCGTGAGCTATGTGGCCTCGTTTCTGATCCCCTTTTCCCGTGCTGCCCCATCTCATTTCTTCCCCCTGCTCTGTTTCCCTAAACCCTCCTATCTCATCTATCCCAGCTCCATGTTCCTTCATCTACAGTCGGTTGTTATGGCTCCCCATCACTCTGATTCATCTGCTCCAGCAAGGCGCGAAAAAGGCCATGGCTCACGCTGGACCTTTCCAAATAGACCTCCCACCACGTGAGCGAAAGAAGCGTCAAGGAATTATGCTCTTGTTTATGAAACGAAAATCAGTAAATCTACCAAAGATCAAATTGAGAGGCTGGAAGCTAGGGTCAGAATGACAGAAGGGAGAGTTACCACAGAGGAAGTTGATGAGGAATTTAACTGGATCCCCTACCCAGGTTTAACCCGTGCTAGAGAAAACCTTTTCAGCAAAGCCATCAAGCTAAATTGGCAAACAAAGACTCTCCTGGCTATGGCCCTGCAAGAAAAAAGGGACAAAAACAATGGTATGGCAAAAAAATTGATGATCTAACTGCAAAATTTGTAATCTATGTGGGCGATGTTCATCATCGCATTTAGAATAATTCCCCCCATTACACCATCCTCAAGCGTCGCACTACCAGTTGTCAATACAATCTGCAACCTAAAGAAGAAGCAGTTGGCCCCTCTACTAGCAGGCCCCTCCACGAGCAATACAACCTAGCATGCGTAGGCCCCTCTTTCAGTGGAAAAGCTCAGCCCACTTCATACTAAGGCAGCACTTCGGAGCACCCCATTAGCGTCGACGACCACTTGGGGGATGATATGGACTAACTCGGAACTTCTCTCCCCAGGTTTTCTTATTAACATCAAATTTTCTTTGCTCACTCTTAAAAATCCATGCTAAATTTCAAAAGTGAGTCGGACATGCCTTTTATCCTGGATTTGTGTCTCCATTTTCTCTGTTTCAGTTTTTCCCCCTTTGTTTTCATCACTGTAAAATCACTCCCAGAGGGAAAATTGCAGTCCAAAGTTGTGGGCTTGGAAAAGAATTTTGGTGCTAAATCTCCTCTCACATTAGTCTTCTTTTGAACATCAATGTAATCTCTGGTTTTCGCTGTGAATAGATCTTTAAAAAACAAAAAACAAAAAACAAAAACAAAAACAAAAAACAAAAAACAAAAACAAAAACAAAAAAACAAAACAAAACTATCCATTACATCAATGGCAACATGCCATGCTTATCTCATACATTCATATGTCCCACTTAGTGACTTGTCTCAACTTTATCTAACTTAGCATTATCCAATGCATCTCAGGCAGCCATCACTTGTACAAACTTCATGGAACCCTTCCTCAAGCAAGACTACATATTATATGAACGACATACTTGATTATTAATTACAAACCATAATGAAACCCTTAATTTTCATTTAAGAATATATGTTCTTCTAGGTTACATAATTAATTACATTTCCTTCTTAACTCTTATACAGTTGAAAAGGGGCAACATAGATCAATACATCACTAGGATGCATCAAAACCAAGTCAAATTTGAATATTAAGGCAAAAGCTAGAGGAGAGAGATTTGATCACCAAGGTAAAATCCCATAAGAGAGAGAAATATATAATATACTCTTACATCAACCTCATTTATGTTTAAAGTAAAGACAAGCATCATATTTCTCAATTAAATAATTAAAGAGGTTACTCGAGCTAGATGGAATAATAACTATGTATATAAACAAGGATATGTTAATTAAGGTTGGGTGAATGTCTATTCATGGTTGGAAAACGCATACAAGTCATTTAGAATGATGATGGAAAATTCATTAGCATAAAAAACACCTCTAAGTAGATAATTAATATGTATTCATAATTCAACAAATCATTTCCCTCACTCACAAATTCCCCATTCAATCATCAATTTTCCTTATTTTTTTTTCTTAAGGAAAACCTTGTCACACCCCCCTCTTCTAGCCACTAGTAACTCCAAGGGGCTCAACTAGATTTGGACTTGTGATTTATGGCCTCTGCAATGGTAACATTCCTTAGGTAGATGGTTCTACTAGGTGAGCTACCTTGAGGCTTCTCTTAAATAAATTTTATACATAAACGTCCTTGTGTTATGCTTCACATTAGATTGAAAACTTGTAAGAAAAATATTATCATACAACTCTTATATATCATATTTTGATTTGATGAATTGGGAATGAAGTTGTTTATCTCAGCAAGTGTCCCCAAATAACAAACCAGGAACAATCAATGAAAATACAAGATATTCGATGGAGAAATAAGCACAATGTTAAATAAACCATTTAGATTAGATTGAGAATAAATTCATGTACATATTCACAACCAATGTATTACCAATTGTATATTTGATTGCTTAGAATTGGGCTATGCCATTAAATAACTACTTCGTACACAACCATTTTAGTTTTACAATGTTAATATATATGCATTAAATAAATATACGTTATAATCTATTGTATCATACTCACGAAAAATTGAAAGATAATCACATCTTTACACATACTAAAACATAATTTCCATGTTAAATTTGTCAATTGGCTCTCTAAAATAGAATTTCATTTTTTTTTTTAATTACAAATCCCTTAAAAAACATAAATTTAATGCAATCAACTCAACTGAACAAATTTGTAAAATTACAATACAACAAAAACTACCCAATAATAACACTCGATAAAAATCCAAATGAATTATACATGTAAACATAACTAAATATTAAATAAAACCAAAATAAACCAACAAACTATACATTTTCAACATTTATACTAAAAAATTCAATAAATAAAATGAAGTGTAAACAAAGGAAGCCTTTTAATGATATTGGAAAGTCTTTTAACATCCTTTAAATATCTCTTTCTGTTAAAATTATTGATTTAATAATTACTGGTCAAGGCCTTAGTTTTGGGTGCACCTTTAACCGAGGTGCGCACCATGGGCGACATCCCCATCACATGATTTGTGACAAAGATATCACAGAAAATGTGAAAAAGGTGGATGTCAGGCGACGCGGCGCGCCAACACAAGGTGTCAAAAAATAAACACTTGGGATTTCCATTAAGCACTTGTGGATGCTTTGCTGGCATGGTGGATGTGGATGAAAAAGCACCCAAGTTGCGCAAACAATGGATGAAGAAACCATGACGAGATGGCATAAACACCTAAGGGTGGCACAATTGAACATCGTGCAGCATGTCGACCCGAGGAAAGAGGGGGCTAAGTGGTGGGTGCATGTGCAACGAGTAGAACATGCTCAACCAATATCTATTTCGGCTTGAGTCGCCATGAATCAAATGATGGACGAGAGAGTGAGAAAACTGAATGTTGGGCGAGAACTAACTTAATTGACCTATTTGCATGATGGGACGAATGGTGGGTGTGTATGTGACGAGATCAGTCAAGCGGTCGTGCAACGATGGAGTGGGTGGAATGACATGAGGTTGGCCTGATCCATGGAATGACGAGTGGTCTCAATGGGAAAAACTAGTGTGATCCTGCATGGCCCAACCAAGCAATGTTTGGAGTGATGGATTGACTTGATGATGCAGGAGCATCCAGATTTAGTCAGCAATGTGATTGTGTTTCCACATGTTTTGGATAACAAGAGGTGGAAAAAAATTGATTATTGTTAGGATATTACGACACATAGGAAATAGTTAAGTATAACTTGGTCTAGTGTAGAGTTAGGTAAAGTGTGCTTATTTACTAGGTACATTTGTAACTTATAATCTGACGGTCACGATTTGTAGTGCTCCGACAGTTCACTCTCTCCTCGGTATTAACGACACTTGATTTGTGGCTTAACACCTGATTGGTCCATGATCTCTATTTAAAGGGCATGGAGGGTCATTTTTCGGGTAACCATTTATTATAGAAACATATGTAAAATTTCTTTTTATATTAATAAATTTCCTGAAGTGGCCGCGTTGGCATAGGCCGTGGGTTGTTTCCCTCTTCGAGGGTTTTAACCATGTGATATAATGGTGTACTGATTTTTGATATGTTTGTGAGCAGTTTCCTTTGGTGTTTGATCTAAGGAACTTACCCTGTAAATTCCTACATGGTATCAGAGCCATTTTGAGGGCTGCATCCATTGTTGATCCAAATCCGAAGCCGGTTTGACTACATGCGACAGCCGTTTTCCAGATCTATTGTTTCTGAAATTTTTTGGTTCTGGAGAACTACTATGTTGTTTGCAGAGCATCTGTTACAATGAGGAACCCATTTCGTTTCAAGTGAAAAGGTTTCTGGTTGCCCAAGTTAAGTCAGTTTAGACCTGGAGATATAAAGTATCTTTGCTTTTGCAGTTATATTTGTTACTCATTCTGCTTATTTTGGTTTCCTCTGTTTATTTCGATTTATAGATTTTATTTATTTGTCGGATCTATATCCTCTTCTTTGTGTATGGTCTTTTCTCTGCGCTGTGTGCGATATCAACAAATCATAAACGAGAAGAAGGGTTTTTTCTGCTACATATGCTCTTTCCCTGCGTCTTTGTGTGATCTTGGGAAATCAGAAATAGCAGAAAAAAGGATAGTTGCTAGTAAGGCTAACCGAAAATTAATGTTTTGCTGTAAGGCTTGCATTTTGTTTTGTTTGTGCACGGATTTTGTGTTTTTTTTTGCAGGAAAAAGCACACACACCGAAGAGTAAAAAATAAATAAATAAAACCCCTTCCTCCTTTCAAACAATTACATAATACTTTTACTAGCTCACTTGGTGTGAATTTAGTTTATGAGAATAGAGGTCTTGGGCTCAAGTCTCTTTCTTGAGCTTCTTTTTGTAAAAATATTTGGGGGATTTTTTTTAAATTAGAACTTCATCGTCAAATTTCAAACCATTCCCGTAACAATTCGGCATCTACAACTCTTTTTTTCAAAAAGGCATAAATTCTTCATCCATAATGTAGGAATTTACAGGGTAAGTTCCGTAGATAAAAAACTAAAGGGCACCGCTCACAAACAGATCACAAATCACTACACCAATATTATCACGTGGTTAAAACCCTCGAAGATGGAAACAGTCCACGGCCTGAGCCAATGCGGCCACTTCAGGAAATTTATTAATTAAAAAAAAAATAAAAAAAAAATAAAAAATTAAAAATTAAAAAAAAAAGTTATATATGTTTCTCTCATAAACGGTTACAGGAAAAATGACCCTCCATGCTCTTTAAATAGAGATCATGGACCAATCGGGTGTTAAGCCACAGATCAAGTGTCGTTGATACCAAGGAAAGAGATAACCGTCAGATCACTACAAATCGTGACCTCCAGATTATAAGTTACAAATGTACATAGTAAAGAAACACACTTTACCTAACTCTACACTAGGCTAAGTTATTCTTAACTATTTCCTATGTGTCGAAATATCCTAACATCCCCCCTTGAGAACAACTTGGGATAGGATTGAAGGATTTACAAAGGTGACACAAAAGGAGACTATTTCCTATGTGTCGAAATATCCTAACATCCCCCCTTAAGAAAAAATTGGGATACGATTGAAGGATTTACAAAGGTGACACAATAGGATAAGGAAGGAGGCATTAGAGCCTATCCTTAATGTTAACTTTCCTGAACTCCAAGCATGGATCGAATTTCGATAAACTTTGCTTCTGCGAGAGCCTTTCTAAATATATTGTCTACTTGATCATTGATTGGACAGTACTGCACTTCAAGAACGCGATCATGAATGAGCTTTCTGATGAAGTGTATGTGGAGTTCAATGTGTTTCATACGCCGGTGCTGAACTAGATCTTTACATAGTTGAATGGCACTCTTATTATCACACCAAAGTGTAGTTGGATGCTTCTGATGAAGACCAAATTCAGGCAGGATCTGACGAAGCCACATGGCTTCCTTATTGGCTTCAACTGCACCACAATACTCTGCTTCTGCTGAAGAAAGAGAGATGGCACTTTGTTTCTTACAAGAACAAGTAATAGGTCCTGAACCAAGAGTGAATAGATATCCTGCAGTAGAGTTTCGATCATCAGGGTAACCAGCCTAATCAGAATCAGTGAAACCAATCAATAATGGAGAGGCTCCTGCACTGTAATAAATCCTAAACTGAACTATACCTCGAATATATCGAAGTATTCTTTTAGCTACTTTCTAGTAACTTTCATGAGGTTGGTGCATAAACCAAGCGACAAGACCAATGGCAAAGGAAAGGTCAAGACGAGTATGGGTTAGATATAGAAGTTTACCAACCAGTTGAAGGTATAATGTAGCATCAACTTCAGGGGCAGTACAAGTGACTGAAATCTTTACTCCAAACTGAAAGGGAGAAGGGGTTGGCTTACAGTCTTCCATGTGAAATTGGTGTAGAAGATCACAGGCATACCTGGACTGAGAGAAGGTAATGCCTTCTTTGGATTGCAATACTTGCAGACCAAGGAAATAATGCAAGTGTCCTAAGTCTGTCATTTCAAACTTCTTTTTGAGGCTAGACATCACATGGTTTATATGGTTTGGATAACTACCAGTAAGGATAATATCATTAACATAAAGAACAAGGATGGTGAAGGACTTACCCACTTTCTTGGTGTAGACAGTGTTGTCAGAATGACACCTAGAAAAGCCATTATCTAATAGAAATCTATCCATTTTGGAATACCAAGCCTGAGGAGCTTGTTTGATACCATAGAGAGACTTCCTAAGGCGACAAACAATACTAGAGTCATTCCAGAAAAAGCCAGGGGGTTGTTCCATGTAGATTTATTCATGAAAATCTCCATGTAAGAAGGCAGATTTAACATCCATCTGATGGACTTCCCATTTAAAGGAGGAAGCAAGGGAAAGAACAAGGCGGATAGAATTCATTTTGGAAACAAGGGAGAAGGTTTAGGTATAGTCAATGCCTTCAACTTGTGAAAATCATTTAGCTACAAGACGAGCTTTATGTCGATCCACTTTTCCATCTAGTCCAAACTTGGTTTTGTAAACCCATCTGCATCTGACAAGTTTTCTTCTTTTTGGAAGAGGAACAAGATCCCAAGTATCATTCACCAATAAGGAACAATATTTTTCATTCATAGCTTCATCCCAATTTGGATGACCGAAGGCTTCTTCAAAGGTTTCTAGATCAGGATTTTCTGGAACTTGAGCTAATAAGGAAGAGGCTCTTTCGAAATGAGAACGTGTACGTCGTCGATCGATAGGGTCACCTGCAAGAGAACCTGCTGCATCCCGAGTAGAGCGGACCCATCTTGGAAGTTGTGGAGTAAAAGGAACACCTTCAAGAGGTGGAGGATGATTTTCATCCTCATTGTCATCATCTGAACTAGAAGGAATGCTATTAAAAATAGAAGAGAGAGAGAGAGGTGGCACATATGCTGAATCAAGCTCGCAGGCCAAAGGTGGCACACTCGCCGAACTAGGCTCGCAGGCCGATATTTTTAAATCAAATTTTACATCTCTTCTAATGATTATATTTTTGGATTATGGTTGAAGAAGTCTATATCCTTTGACATCTTCAGAATATCCAACAAAAATGCATTTTTCACACTTAAGTTCTAAGACTTTATGTTTCACATCTGGAATATGGGCCCAAGCATCACTTCCAAAAACATAAAAGTGACTTACATCTGGTTTGATTGAGCTCCAAGCTTCTTCTGGAGTTATATTCTTTAAAACCTTAGTAGGAGTGTGATTTACTATGTAATTTGCACAATTAATTGCTTCTACCCAAAAAATTGAGACTAAGTCCTTTAGATTGAAGCATACAATTAGCCATTTCTTTTAAGCTGTGATTCTTCCTTTCAGCTACACCATTTTGTTGTGGAGTATATGGAACAATATGTTGCAGTTGAATGCCATGCTCAGTGAAAAAGTTGATAAAATTTTTGTTAACATATTCTCCTCCATTGCCTGATCTTAACTTAGGAATTGGATGTCCATATTGTTTCTCAACAAAAGCCTTGAAGGCCAAGAACATGTTAAAAACTGCACTCTTGATTTTTAAGAAGTATACCCAAGTGCGTCTAGAAAAATCATCAGTGAAAGTTAAGAAGTACTTGCAACCAGATAAAGAAACAACAGGAAGTGGACCACATAAATCACTATGCACAAGCTGCAAAGGGGTTGAAGCGTGCCAAGAGGCACGTTTGTCTAAACTATCCCAATGATGTTTTTCGAGTACACGTTTGGAGCAAACACCATCTCGGCAAGATACCATAGGAAGACCTGTCACCATATTTTCTTTACATAGTGTTTGAAGCGATAGTTTAAGTGACCAAATCACTCATGCCAAAGTTTGCTCACTTCATCATAATGAACAACAAAAATAGAGGGAAGACATGATGACCCAAATTTGTCAAAATTATACAACCTTGTGGAATCATCAGCAATGCCAGTAGCTAAAATATGTCTAGGATCTTTGAGATCCTTGATTACAACATCATGAGGTGAGAATTCTAATATTTTCCTTTCACCTGAATGAGTTATCTGATAAACAGATAGAAGGTTGCATGACAAGGTAGGAACACATAGTACATCATTAAATCGATCATTATCTAGATGAATGGTTCGAGATCCTACAACGCTAAGAGATCTATCATCACCAACATAACTATGTTTGGTGTGACAATCAGTTAAAGAAAAAAACATGGCTTTATTTTTGGCCATGTGATAACAAGCTCCAGAATCAATGAGCCACTCATGAGAATGAGAAGAAGAAGATACATTTAATGCATAACCAGATCTTGATGCTTGACAACCATAAGCAGAAAGTGCCATTCTTGAAGATTAAGGTGAAGAGTGCAACAAACTGATGTTGTGCTTCTTCATTGCTGCTTCTAAGGCTTCCATCTTCTTAAAACATTTGGACTCTATATGGCCATCACGATTACAAAAGTTGCAATGTTTATCTGTCTTCTTCCCTTTGTTTTTATTTGCCTTAGCATTTTGGTGAGTTTCTTTTTCAGTTTGCGGCTGAAATTTCTTAGGACCCTTATTTGGTTTCGAACCATACTTTTTAGGATACTGCTTCTTGGGATTCTTTTGATATGATTGTTGTTGGGCTGATAAGGCTTTCTTAGAAGCGTTTACATAAGTGATAAGACCAATGTGTAAGAGTTTTTCTTGTTCTCTTATCAAATAATCGCAAAATGCATCAAAAGAGGGTTTCTTGTAGGTGGTTCCTGAAGAAATGATGGCTTCCCTAGTGGAATGGAAGGTGGAAACAAATACAGAGTATGCAAGGCCAAGCTTAGAAAGAATGCAATAGATGAGGCTACCATATTCCTTTTTGACCTTACAACCTTCTAAAAGAAGTCTAAGGGTCTTGAATTTGGACAAAAAATCTTCAATAGAGGAGAAATTATTGGGGTCCAAAGTAGGCAACTCATTTTCAAGCTGGTGGGCTCTGATTTGATTTTGAATGCAAAAGGTAGTATTTAGCTTGTCCAGGGCATCATGAGGGGTGTCAATGTCAAGGATATGAAATCGAATATCTTGAGAAATGGACATTCCTATCAACCCTCGTGCTTGATCTTGTTTATTTTCCCATTTAGTGAATTTATAATCATCAGAAGGTTTAGTTTCTTGTTCTATGGATATTCTATAAATCAAAGTATATCTACCATGTGAGGTAGCCATTGGAAATAATTGGTGTTGTTAAGAATAATCAAGCATGCTCTTTCCATTTTTTTTTTAAATTGAATCTAAGAAAGGCTGAAACTAACTGCTCCAATGGAAATATCTCGAAAAATTAGGCTGATTAAAAATAAATAAAAAACGGCTCGAAAAACAACTTCCGGATGAAAAACTTATGCATTAAAAAAAAAAAAAAAAAAAAAAAAAAACTGAGTTATGCATTTATTTATTTATTAATTTTTGCGTAATTTTCCTGCACACACACACACACACACACACAAAAATATATATATAATAATAATAATAATACAAGATTTACGGCAGAATGTTACATTTTCAGTTAGCCTTACCGGCAACTACCTGTTTTTCATTATTTCTGATTTCCCGAGATCGCACAAAGACGCTGGGAAAGAGCATACGTAGCAAAAAAAATCCCTTCTTCCTGTTTCTGATTTGCCGAGATCGCACACAACGTAGAGCAAAGAGCATACACAGAGAAGAGGGTATAGATCCGACAAACAAATAAAACCTAAAAATTGAAATAAACAGAGGGAACCGAAATAAGCATAACTATTAACAAATATAACTGCAAAACAACTACTTTATACCTCTAGATCTAAACTGACATAACTTGGGAAACTAGAAACATTTTCGTATGAAACGAAAGGCATTCCTCACTGTAACAAATGCTCCAGACAAAACAGAGCAGTTCTCCAGGCCTGAAAATGTTCAGAAATAGTAGATCTATAAAACGACACTCGCATGCAGTCAAACCGGTTTCGGATTTGGATCAACAACGGATGCGGCCCTCAAAATAGCTCTGATACCATGTAGGAATTTACAGGGTAAGTTCCGTAGATCAAAAACCAAAGGTCACTGCTCACAAATAGATCACAAATCAGTACACCAGTATTATCATGTGGTTAAAACCCTCGAAGAGGGAAACAGTCCACGGCTTGAGCCAACATGGCCACTTCAAGCAATTTATTAATATAAAAAGAAAAGTTACGTATGTTTCTCTCATAAACAGTTACAGTACAAATGACCCTCCATGCTCTTTAAATAGAGATCATGGACCAATCGGGTGTTAATCCACGAATCAAGTGTCGTTAATATCGAGGAGAGAGATAACCGTCAAATCACTACAAATCTTGACCGTCGGATTATAAGTTACAAATGTACATAGTAAAGAAACACACTTTACCTAACTCTACACTAGACTAAGTTATTCTTAACTATTTGCTATGTGTCGGAATATCTTAACACAGAAATTGTTTTTCGAGCCGTTTTTTTTTTTTTTAAATCAGCCTAATTTTTTGAGATGTTTCCATTAGAGCAATTATTTTTATCTATTTTCAGCTTTAGTTTTTTCTTTTTTAAATGGAAAGTGCATGCCCGGTTATTCTTAACAGCACCAATTAATTACAATGGCTACCTCACATGGTAGATTTACTTAGAAGTAAAGGGATTTATAAAATAGCCACAGGACAAGAAACCAAACCTATCGATGAAGATAAAACCGTTAAATGGGTTAATAAACAAGATCAAGCATGAGGGTTGATAGGAATGTCCATTGCTCAAGATCTTCGATTTCATATCCTTGAAATTGACACCCCTAATGCAACCCTGAAAAAGCTAAATATTGTTTTTGGCATTCTAAATGAAATCAGGGCCCAACAACTTGAAAATTAGTTTCGTTCTTTGGACCCCAATAATTTCTCCTCTATTAAGGTCATTAGTGGCGGCAAAGTGGTAAAGTCGGCCTCATAATGACGGACCGGTCTCGTGTTCAATCTTGAGCAAGGCCATGGCTCAACGTGTGAGTAGTTAGACTAAACTGGGCCAAAGCTCAGTACCTTTAAGGTCGTTGGTGGCGGCAGAGTGGTAAAGTCAGCCTCGTAATGACGCACCGGTCTCGTGTTCAATCCTGAGCAAGACCGTGGCTTGTCGTGCGAGTAGTTAGACTAAACCGGGCCAAATCCCACTACCTTTAAGGTGGTTGGTGGTGGAAAAGTGGTAAAGTCAGCCTCGTAATGACGGACTGGTCTCGTGTTTAATCTTGAGAAAGGTCGTGGATCGTCGTGCGATTAGTTAGACTAAACCAGGCCAAACCCCACTACCTTTAAAAGGTCGTTCGTGGCGGCAGAGTGGTAAAGTCGGCCTTGTAATGATGCACTAGTCTCGTGTTCAATCTTGAGCAAGGCCATGGCTCATCATGCAAGTAGTTAGACTAAACCGGGCCAAAGCCCACTACCTTTTCCTGGATGAGGGTGATACACTTGACACGGGTGGACAACAAAGCCCAACGCACGTAGCCTGTGGATATCTCCAAAGAAATTCCCCACCTGTTGCGGATCCAATCACTGTTATCACCTCGCACAATCCTCGTAGAAACACCGATCACGCAGACTGGATAGGCTTGTGTTACACAGTAATTTGTCACCGTCCTTGCAATCCCCATCTCGCCCATTGGATGATCGTTTCTGTGACCAATAAGCAGTGTCATGCCTTGCAAATACCATCATTGCATCCCTTTCCATGAGGACAACATTTCTTTTGTTGATCATTTCCTAAGCAGACCCCTAAAAACACATGTTTTTGCCTTGGCGCTGGTAGCCCGTTATGTACTCGCACCAATGAGGAAAATTAACACTGAGCCCGCGCCAATTGGCGCTCTGTCCCAGTTAAGCACCCGCGCCAATCTGCTTTTGGAAAGTTTTTTAAAAAAAGAGGCAAAGTTTCGATTACAACAACTTCGTGGATGAGTCATCAAAAGTGGTTTCGACTGAATAACCACGGCCTTCCTCCTTTGGCCTCTTGTTTCCACCATATGGGGAACCTCCCAAAGGATAAGGCCTCCCTTCCACTATTGTAGGGATCCCAACCTCCTCCTCTCCTCTATAAATATAGCCTTCATCCATTGATGAAGGGGCTGAATGGCTGAATAGCTAGTCTTCAATTTTCCAAATTCCCAAGAGCCTTCTGCTGCAAGAGCCTTGATTATTCCCTTAAGGCCAAATTCAAGCAAGGAGACTATTGTCAAGATCCGAAGAGAGAGGTTTGTCTCATCCTTGACAAGCTTTTCAAGACGTGTTCTGCTGGCGACCCTTCGAAGGAGAATTCAGCGTCAGAACTATGGTTGTATTCTTCCTTTGATTGATTAATAAGAAACGACTATTGGTTATGGTTCCACTCTTGTTGTTGTTTATAATGATGAGTTATGTCCTTTCTGACTGACATATAGTTGCATCTACTGGATTTTACGCTTGCGTTTGTTTTGTTTCTTGCATGTGCAGGTGTCCATCATGGATATCGTGGGGATCGTGATCTACCAGGGCTAAGGAACGGGAGCGCTACCTCTTCTACGAGCAACAGCATTGGATTCTAGGTAAGCCTTCATCGCTAGTTGGTTTATTTTCAATTAGGAACCTGCGCTATAGCATGAATGATTGTTGCTAGACACAGTCTGGGCTAGTAGGGATCGCCTCTGTCCGCAGAGGGGATTTACCTCCACAACAAATTGGCGACTCCACTGGGGATCATTAGCTTGTTGTTGTTCATTTTATAAGCTATAGACGGAGCCTGAAGTTGGCCAGATAGCCTTCGAAACACTTTTTCTCTGCAATTGCGAAGTAGATCAATGCTGCTTCAGTCAATCTCCGGTTTAGTTTATGAACTGAACACTTGGAGTATTGTCTTGTCTTTTCGGTTGTTTCTCGATTCTGCTTGCTTGATCGGCTCTTTTGGCTGGCTCTTTTTGTGTTTGGCTTTTGGTTCAACCCCAGAGGATCAGATCTGACCTCTTCTTTTCCGAATTTTTACCTTTTCATAGTTGGCTTGATTGGCGCGGTTTCCACCCTGACAGTCGCGCCAATTGGTGCGGGTTGCCAGTTCATCACTCGCGCCATCCCCTGTCTGGCGCGGATTACACCCAGACAGTCGCGCCATCTCCTATAGGTGCTAGGGTTTATCCTTGTTCGGAAGTTTCTTTGGGTTAGTACTTTGCTTCTGGGTTTGTTTTAGATTCTACTTGAAGTGGTGAGTCTGGTTTTGGTTGGGAGAAATTCTTTGTTTTTTCATTTTCAAGCGTTGGCGCTTGTTGTCAGTTAGCAACCCGTGCCAATTGGCCATTGGCGCTAGTTTTCAGTGAGAAATTCGCGCCAGTTGGCGCTACTTGTCAATGTACAAGTCGAGCCAATTTCAGGGTGTGTGAAAATTGAGATTTTTTCCCTAATTCCTTCACCAGTGTGTCTTTCCCTTCCGGTCTTTTCACCGTATGAGCATAGATTACATTGCTCGTTGTTTGAAATGTCTTCTTTCCATGATTATTTGATGTAAAATGGAATGAATGCCTTGTTTTGATCTCTTGCTTTGGAAGTCCTCTTTGTGTTTGACCTCATATGTCTTGTCGCCTTTTGAGGGATTTCGTTACAAAGTGTTTGAAACAGCGATTGCATTCTTAGTGTTTGTTTACATCTCTTTTGCATTCATCCTTCGTTAAGAAGAGTTGCGTTCTTTTAGTTTTCATCTCATAGTTTGTTTTCGTTAAAATGCATTAGATCACATTGCATTGAAAAGTATTTTTTGAGATCTATCATTGAACTTAGATCACATTGTTTAATGATTGAAAGCTAGAAATCGCTTTGAGTGCATTCTCTTTCGTTAAAAGCATGCATTAAGTAGGTTCTCATTTCATCGAAAAATGCATTGAGTGCATTCATATCATTTGAAAAGGAAAAAGGAAATTGTGCATAGATTACAATTGCATAGTTTTCGGAAAAGAGGATTTTGCATAGATTACATTGCATTATTCGCATCGTTGAGTGTTTGAAATTACTTTTGGATAGTGAAAGTCATCTAGTTTGGAAAAGATTTCGTTTGCAGTGTTGTTTTATGTCGCATCATTGTTTGAAGCTCTTCCCTTAACTAGATAGCATTCATCGAATGAAAAGTTTTATTTTCTCATATAGCTGCATATAGGAGATTGTCATATGACACTCGTTAGGGCCTGAAAATCAAGACATAATTGAAGATCAACTATAAAATTTACTCAATTTACCTAAGGAAGCATTGAAACATTAACGAAATATTTAGAGGTCTAGGTTAGAGACGTGTTCTAGCGTCTTAAAACCTAGTAGCTGTTGTTCGCCTCTTGGCTTTAGATAGCTCTAGTACGGACTTGTGCTCCTCGTACCGTCGCGTATATAAAGGGAGACCCCACTAGATTTCTATCCTTTATCCATAGGAAGCCGAGTCTGCCGCCCTATACCCATGATACACCGGACACAACATTCGGGGAGATTGCCTGCACGTACGTCAAGTCCTTGGTTGATTTCTCTTTCATTTTGAAACCAAGGTGTATATTGCAGTTCACGGTTATTTGGTACACCCTTTGCCTAGTATTCCTGAGTAGTCATTTCGATATTTTCTGACTCTTTAAATTTGAAAAGGTCATAAAGCGCTTGTCCTTTCACGCTTGTTTCCAATCTGAAAGTGATAGAGTCACCTTTTGTTTCAATGTTTTAAAAATTAACTGCCTACAAAATATTCCTGGTTAAAGTTAGTTTCCTTAGGGTGTTGTTTTAAAGATTATTTCTAATGGCAACTTTTCCGGAGTTCACCAACCAAGGAATCTCCTCCAATGGGAATCCTGGTCCTTTTCCTCCTTTTGGAAATGTTGGTGCTCCTTATATGGCAACGTTGTCCCTTCCTGGGTTAACTGTTGGGTTTCCTGTTTGGTTGTTTTCAACCTCTGTGGTCCCAAATGTCCCGGCTACTGGTCAATCAGTTCCTCCGCCTGAACAACATCATGTTGATTCCAAGGTGGACCTCTCCCCTTATTCGCCTGTTTCTGTGTCCTCCTCTTCTACTTTTCCTGGTGAAAGTCTGAATTCGACTAACCAGGTGGCTAAGAAGAAGAAGAAGAAGACAAAGAAGAATAAGTCTGATAAAGGAGAGGCTAGCTCTGCGGCTATTGCGCCTAAGAAGTCTCCTCTTGATAAACCTCCCAACCCTCCACGGAAATTCAAGTTCCCTTGCATTTTGTGCACGGGAGACCATCTTCTTCGAGACTTCCCTGGCATTACCAAGGTACTCGAAGTATGGTCCAACGGTCGTCCGCTGTTGCCTTTGGCTTCAGGGAGTCAGGTTGGGGGCACATCTTCAACTGGTGTTGTTAAAGCTCCTAAGAAGCAGGGTAAGATTACCAATCCCTGTAAGTTGTGTGAAGGGCACCATGCCATTCACCTTTGTCCTTTTATGGATGAAGCCAAACGGATTTTTGACAACTCGGCTATTTCTACACCGTGCCTTCCAGCTGGTTACAAACAACTTTCTTTGAGTCCTCCACCAGCTGATCCTACGATTGGTCAAGAGTCATCCTTGGTCGATCCCACTCCCCTGAAAATTCGGATTCAGGAATCCATCCCTGACCAACCATTGGTTGTGGGATTGGTTGAGCTAGTCCCTTCTACGGTGCACCAGGTCTTTTCTGTGGAGAGTGGATCTCACATCCCTCAGGTTCTTCTTATCTCTTCATATTCTTCGGACTTGGAGAAAGATTCTCCTGTCCCTATACCATAAGAAGCTGCTCCTCCACCTCCCGCGATGGAGGTCCCAGAGGATACTCCTCCCGCCTTCGAGATGGAGGTCGTGGAGGATGCCCCTTCTTCTTCTGTAACACCAAGGGAATACCATCTCGATTCGATGGTAGCCCCTCCGAGTAGTTTGGTCGCTTCCTTTGATTGGAATCGATTTACAGGATACCACCTTCCTTCTTATGTGCCTTTCGAGATCACAGTACAGACTTTTGGTCTGGTCGTACCCAGCACCATTATAGATGAAGGTGCATCTGTTAGTGTTCTATCCTCAACTACTTGGCAAGCTTTCGGCTCGCCACCGCTTGCGCCTGTTACGCAGAATTTATTGGCATTTAACAGAAGAACTAGTAAACCGTTAGGGATCCTTCCAAAGTTACCTGTTACTTTGGGAGGTAAAACCATCCATATGGACGTGATGGTTGTTCCAGGCCCCTTGGATTTCAATCTTCTCTTGGGGCGCGATTACACCTATGCCATGGGAGCGCTCGTCTCCTCCCTTTTTCGTGTGGTCTGTTTTCCACATGAAGGACGGATCGTGACCATTGATCAACTTTCGTTCTTTGGTCCTGATATGGCAGCTGACCGGCCATCATCCCTTCCTGGTTTTTATCCACCCGTTGTATCTGCCCCACCGCAGGTCAACTATGTGGCTACCTACCCCATGCCTGTACTCAGTGATAGTGCCATCGTACATCGTGTGCTGGGGGCATTGGGTCTAGACTTCCAGGATGTTTTCCTTCCATCACGAGTGGAACTCTTGGAAGCGATGACTTCTTGATGAGGTCAGTCGGAGCATGGTTCTTTTCCTGTGTCAAGCTCCTTAAAAAATGAAACTGGGTCTGGTCAGACCAGAGTTCCTTGTCTTGTGTCAAGCTCCTTAAAAAATGAAACAAGGTTGTTGAAGCATAATTCATTGTCTTGTGTCAAACTCCTTAAAAAATGAAACAAGGGTGTCTGAGGATAGTTCTTTTAATGTGTCAACCTCGTTAAAACAATGAAACATGTTTCCTGTTCAAATCGAGTCTTTGATCAGATCTCGTAAAATCCCAGTCGAGTCTTTCTTAGATCTCGTAACTTGAACCTTCACTCCCTCCATCTGGTCACTCAGGTGCATGGACTGAAGCTTGGGAGGCATGTGCCTCGAATTGAGTCACCATGCTGGGGGCATGCTTAATTTTTTCAAGCATAGTTTGTTTCCATTTCAAGCTTGTGTAAAAATGAAACCGGTTTCAAGCATAGTTTGTCTTCGTTTCAAGCTTGTGTAAAAATGAAATGGGGTTCAAGCATAGTTTATCTTTGTTTCAAGCTTGTGTAAAAATGAAACCAACTTCAAGCAGAGTTTTATGATTTCAAGCTTGTGTAAAAATGAAACCATTCCCATTTTACCTCTTGTGATTGTCATTTTATCACTCTTTGCCATATTTCTGGTTATACTCCATCGTCACTAATCAGCTTGGCCGATCATATGCCTTCACTTGCTTAGTGCTGACTTGCCTCGAGGAACCGCTACATGAGCAGGTCTTGATTAGCCAAAATTTCTCGACCTTTAATTGTTCTGATGTCACCCCAGCCTGAACGCTTGCTACCCTTGGTACCACTCGTTCCTCCCCAGAGAGTCAATTTCAAATTTTTCCACTCCCCAAACAAGGTGACTGCCGAGGCCCTCACATTTTTACCTCGTTAAAGTGGCTACGAAACGACATCTACCTAGTATACGTTTACCCCTTTTTCGGGCTGGGATGGATTATTTACGAAAAAGGAATACCCTAGCCTATCGCGACTAGGAGGTTTTCTCGGATATTGTTTTCTACCTTTTCGGATCTGAGGAACTATTTACGAAAAGGGACTTGTGGAGTTTACTTTTCTGCTGTCTTTTCAAACTCTCTAAACATGAAAAGACGTCGAGTTCTCCCTTTGTCAGACTCGTTAAACCCTGATGACATTGGATTCAGTCGAAATGACGTTCTCCGAGTTTCTCCTTCCTAGGACTCGTTAAATGCACTAGGATGGATTCGTCCGAAGGACGGATTTATATGACAAGCATATGGTATCCTCTTCAAGCTTGTGTAAAAATAAAGAGGTACTCGCCGAAATGGTGGGGGAAAAATGGAACCATCGTCGTTGTCGTTGGCAGTATGTCGCTCTTGAAACATGGCACTTGTTTGCATTCGTGTCGGGTTGGGGAATCTCATCTCATTTTTTCACTTTGCCTCCGTGGGTTTGGATAATCCTTTTTGACCTCTCCTCTGCTCATTGCCTCGTCACCATGACCTCTGATCCGTTGATGTCAAATACTGCCAAATCCACTGTCGTGCCGTCAATATGTTCAAGAGAAGTTAGACTCGCAGTTTTCAACCTTCCCCCGATTCTCTATTGGTCCCTTCGATTCACCAAGACATTATGTTTTGTCTCATGTCGGCGTATGTGGAAAATTATGGCCCACCTTCGATCAAGGTCACTTCCTGTCGACTTCAACTCATTATCCAGGAAGCTGATCTAGAGACTCTCTTCAGGTACCTTGGAACCTGCATGCCTCAATGGCAGGTTCTTTGCATTCGACGCAAGGTTTTCATTATTGGCCTTCGATCGGATGATTTTGTGGGTGTTCGACGCCAGCTCACTATTCACATTCCGTGGATTGTACCTATTGTACCTTGAGAGCCATCGTCATTATTGGTGGTTCCTCTCGCATCTATTAACGGCTTTCATTATTGGCTGGTAATCAGACGATGTTCTTGCATGTTCAAATTCAGCTCACTTATTCGCATGCTCAGACTTGTACTCTGTTCTGGTCGAGATGGAGCGCAAGACCCCGGATTTTGTCTGTTATGATCCAGGCTGCGATTTTGTGGATTATCATGATTAGTTACATGACTCACCGATTGGATGGCTGCGACCATACCTGAGTCTATTTATCGATCCTCACTAGATGGCTGCGTCCATGCCTTGGATCTGGATTATTGTATACTCTGTTATGGATGTTATGGATGGATGCGCCCATACCACATACATATCATGTATTTGAGACATCAGTTGTACTTCTGCACGCAGGTTTTCCGACTTCCGCAGTTTTCGCTGACACGTTCTCGTAAAGCATTTCACCCCTCTCTCTCTTTCGAGCCTCATGCTTTAGGGGGCATCTGTTACACAGTAATTTGTCACCGTCCTTGCAATCCCCATATCGCCCATTGGAGGGTCATTTCTATGATCAATAAGCAGTGTCATGCCTTGCAAATACCATCATTGCATCCCTTTCCATGAGGACAACATTCCTTTTGTTGGTCATTTCCTAAGAAGACCCCTAAAAACACCTGTTTTTGCCTTGGCGCTGGTAGCCCGTTATGTACTCGCGCCAATGAGGAAAATTAACATTGAGCCCGCACCAATTGGTGCTCTGTCCCAGTTAAGCACCCGCGCCAATCTGCTTATGGAAATTTTTTAAAAAAGGAGGCGAAGTTTCGATTACAACAACTTCGTGGATGAGTCATCAGGAGTGGTTTCGACTGAATAACCAAGGCCTTCCTCCTTTGGCCTCTTGTTTCCACCTTATGGGGAACTCTAAAAGGATAAGGCTTCCTTCCACTATTGTAGGGATCCCAACCTCCTCCTCTCCTCTATAAAATATAGCTCTCATCCACGATGAAGGGGTTGAATGGTTGAATAGATAGTCTTCAAGTTCCCAAATTCCTGAGACTTATGCTGCAAGAGCCTTGATTATCCCCCTAAGCCAAATCCAAGAAAGGAGACTAATGTCAAGATCCGAAGAGAGAGGTTTGTCCCATCCTTGACAGGTTTTTAGAGACGTGTTCTACTGGCAACCCTCCGAAGGAGAATTCAACGTCATAACTATGGTTGTATTATTCCTTTGATTGATTAATAATAAATGACTATTGGTTATGGTTCCACTCTTGTTGTTGTTTATAATGATGAGTTATGTCCTTTCTAACTGACATATAGTTGCATCTACTGGATTTTATGCTTGTGTTTGTTTTGTTTCTTGCATGTACAGGTGTCCATCACGGAGATCGTGAGGATCGTGATCTGCCAGAGCTAAGGAATGGGAGCGCTACCTCTTCTACAAGCAACAACATTGGATTCTAGGTAAGTCTTCATCGCTAGTTGGTTTATTTGCAATTAGGAACCTACGCTATAGCGTGAATGATTGTTGCTAGACCCGGTCTGGGCTAGTAGGGATCACCTCTGTCCGCAGAGGGGATTTACCTCCACAACAACTTGGTGTCGCCTGACCCAAACCATCACCTCACCCTTACCTCCATTTAATGACCATGCAACATAATCAGTACTGCAGCATTGTTTATCCCTTTGCGTCTGCCCATCAGCTTGAGCCTCACACGCAGATCACTAATATCCTCTCTAACATGCCTCATGCATAATCCTATATATCCTCCCATTCTTGGCCCCTGCCCTCCATCATCTACTCTCTGTTGTATTTCACTCTCCTGATTTGGATGCTCACTGATAACAATCAGCTGCGTAGTCCAAGTATTGGAGTGAAATTGCGCAACCCCCCTTTTCCTGGTGCATTGCATCTTGCGCACCTACCCCCCAGCCTCTGCAGTTTCTCCTGCCCCTATGCTTCCCCCGCTACCTTTTCCAAGTGTGCAATGGCTCCCAGGCTGCGCCAACACATAATTCGCAGTGGTCAATGCGGGGCTCTACCAAGCCGCTACCATCGCATCGAGGACAATCATCTCGAATGGCTGTCAAACACCTCTACTAGTCATCCTTATGTTCCTGAGCAGCGCACGAAATTTTCCAGGAGCCCAGCGCAAAGAGGAAGACGTGGTGCGAGAAGGTCCACCTCCATCTGCAGGGCTCCCTCGCCGTAGCGCATTCCAGCACCCCCAAATAGACCTACACAGGTAGAGGAAGACACAGATATTTGGATCATGGATTTCAACGGCATCTAGACGAAGGTTCCGAATGGAGTAAATCCGGACTCCCCCATCCTCTACGCTCCATCAAATCTCTCCACTTGCACTGCTGCTGAAGTGGAAGCTGCAAGGGAAGTGGCCATCACAGGCCCCTGCCTGCACCATTCTCGAGGAAGCTCCCCATTGTAGTGATGATGAGGATGCATAATGTTTGTGTTGATGTTCAGTCCTTCTTCTTTTTTTGTCATTTGTGACCGCAGGGCTACACTGTCATGTCCCCCTCTCATGCTCCTAATTGTATCAGCACAACTGCGCACACAGTAATTTTTTCTCGCAAGTTTTGTCTGGGCTAGCCCCCTCCCCCGCAGTAGCCCAAAATCAGTGTAACAAAGGCAGGGATTGGTTAAGCACAGCTTACCAACCCAGCCTGTAAACTATGTACTTATATGTTTTCGAATTAATAGATTAGCACAACTTACCAAAAAAAAAAATCTCCTCTATTGAAGATTTTTTGTCCGAATTCAAGACCCTTAGACTTCTTTTAGAAGGTTGCAAGGTCAAAAAGGAAGACGGTAGCCTCATCTATTACATTCTTGCTAAGCTTGGCCCTACATACTCTGTATTTGTTTCCACCTTCCATTCCACTAGAGAAGCCATCATTTATCAAGGACTAGCCTACAAGAACCCCTCTTTTGATGCCTTTTGTGATTCTTTGATAAGAGCTCAAGAAAAACCCTTACACCTTGGTCTTATCACTTCTGGAAAAGCTTCTAAGAAAGCCTTAGCAGCCCAACAACAACCATATCAAAAGAATCCCAAGAAGCAGTATCCTAAAAAGTATGGGCCAAAACCAAACAAGGGTCTTAAGCAATTTTAGCCGCAAAATGAAAAAGCAATTGGTCAAACTGATAAGGCAAATAAAAACAAAGGGAAGAAAACAGATAGGCATTGCAACTTTTGTAATCGTGATGGCCATGTAGAGTCCAAATGTTTTAAGAACATGGAAGCCTTAGAAGCAAAAATGAAGAAGCACCACATCAATTTGGAGACCTCTTCAACTTCATCATTAGCGATGGCAATCTCTGTTTGTGGTTGTCAAGCATTTGGTTATGCATTAAATGTATCTTCTTCTTCTCATTCTCATGAGTGGCTTATTGATTCTGGAGCTTGTTACCACATGGCCAAAAATAAAGCCATGTTTTTTTCTTTAACTGATTGTCACACCAAACATAGTTATGTTGGTGATGATAGATCTCTTAGCGTTGTAGGATCTCGAACCATTCATCTAGATAATGATCGATTTAATGATGTACTATGTGTTCCTACCTTGTCATGAAACCTTCTATCTGTTTATCAGATAACTCATTCAGGTGAAAGGAAAATATCAGAATTCTCACCTCATGATGTTGTAATCAAGGATCTCAAAGATCCTAGACATATTTTAGCTACTGGCATTGCTAATGATTCCACAAGGTTGTATAAGTTTGACAAATTTGGGTCATCATGTCTTCCCTCCGGTTTTGTTGCTTATAATTATTAAGTGAGCAAACTTTGGCATGATCGATTTGGTCACTTAAATTATCGCTCTCTTCAAACTCTATGTAAAAAAAATATAGTGACAGGTCTTCCTATGGTATCTTATCAAGATGGTGTTTGCTCCAAATGTGTACTCGAAAAACATCACCGGGATAGTTTTGACAAACGTGCCTCTTGGCATGCTTCAGCCCCTTTGCAACTTGTGCACAGTGATTTATGTGGTCCACTTCCTATTATTTCTTTCTCTGGTTGAAAGTACTTCTTAACTTTCATTGATGGTTTTTCCAGACGCACTTGGGTACACTTAAAATTCAAGAGTGAAGTTTTTAACATGTTCTTGGCCTTTAAGGCCTTTGTTGAGAAACAATTTGGACATCAAATTCTTAAGTTAAGATCAGACAATGGAGGATAAAACGTTAACAACAAATTTATCAACTTTTGCACTGAGCATGGCGTTCAATTGCAACAAATTGTTCCATATACTCCACAACAAAATAGTGTAGTTGAAAGGAATAATCGCACCTTAAAAGAAATGGCTAATTGTATGCTTCGATCTAAAGGACTTAGTCTCAATTTTTGGGAAGAAGCAATTAACTGTGCAAATTATATAGTAAATCGCACTCTTACTAAGGTTTTAAGGAATGTAACTCCAGAAGAAGCCTGGAGCTCAATCAAACCAGATTTAAGTCACTTTCGTGTTTTTGGAAGTGATGCTTGGGCCCATATTCAGAATGCGAAACATAAAGCCTTAGAACCTAAGAGTGAAAAATGCATTTTTTTGGATATTCTGAAGATCTCAAAGCATATAGATTTATTCAACCAAAATCCAAAAATATAATCATTAGAAGACATGTAAAATTCGATGAAAATATATCGGCCTGCGAGCATAGTTCGATGGGTGTGCCACCTTTGGCCTACAAGCCTGTTTCAGCATATGTGCCACCTCTCTCTATCTCTTCTATTTTTGATAGCATTCCTTCTAGTTCAGATTATGACAGTAAGGATGACAATCCTCCTCCACCTCTTGAAGGTATTCCTTCAGCTCCACAGCTTCCAAAATGGGTCCACTCTATTCGAGATGCAACAGGTTCTCTTGCAGGTGACCCTATAGTTCGACGACGTACACGTTCTCAGTTCGAAAGAGCCTCTTCCTTATTGGTTCAAGTTCTAGAAAATCCTGATCTAGACACCTTTGAAGAAGCTTTTAGTCATCCAGATTGGGATGAAGCTATGAATGAATAATATCTATCCTTATTGGCAAACGATACTTGGGATCTTGTTCCTCTTCCAAAAGGAGGAAAACTTGGCAGATACAAATGGATTTACAAAACAAAGTTTGGACCAGATGGAAAAGTGGATAGACATAAATCTCGTCTTGTTGCTAAAGGATTTTAACAAGTTGAAGGCATTGACTATACTGAAACCTTCTCCCCTGTTTCCAAAATGAATTATATCCGCCTTGTTCTTTCCCTTGCTGTGTCCTTTAAATGGGAAGTCCATCAAATGGATGTTAAATCCGCCTTCTTACATGGATATTTTCATGAAGAAATCTACATGGAACAACCCCCTAGCTTTATCCAAAACAACTCTAGCCTTGTTTGTCGCCTTAGGAAGTCTCTCTATGGTCTCAAACAAAATCCTTGGGCTTGGTATGCCAAAATGGATAGATTTATATTAGATAATGGCTTTTCTAGGTGTCATTATGAAAACACTGTCTACACCAGGAAAGTGGGTAAGTCCTTCACCATCCTTGTTCTTTATGTTGATGATTTTATACTTACTGGTAGTGATCCCAACCATATAAACCATGTGAATTCTAGCCTCGAAAACAAGTTTGAAATGATATACTTAGGACACTTGCATTATTTCCTTGGTCTTCAAGTCTTGCAATCCAAAGAAGGTATTACCCTTTCTCAGTCCAAGTATGCATGTGATCTTCTATGCCACCTTCACATGGAAGATTGTAAGCCAGCCCCTTCTCCCTTTCAGTTTGGAGTCAATATTTCAGTCACTTGTACTACTCCTGAAGTTGATGCTACCTTATACTGTCAACTTGTTAGTAAACTTCTGTATATAACCCATACTCGTCCTGACCTTTCCTTTGTCGTTGGTCTTGTTGCTCAGTTTATGCTCCAACCTCATGAAAGTAATTGGAAAGCAGCTAAAAGAATACTTCGATATATTCGAGGTATAGTTCAGTTCAGGATTCATTATAGAGCAGGATCATATCCATTGTTGATTGGCTTCACTGATTCTAATTGAGTTGGTGACCCTGATGATCAAAAGTCTACTACAGGATATGTATTCACTCTTGGATCAGGACCTATTACTTGGTATTGTAAGAAATAAAGTGCCATCTTTCTTTCTTCAGCAGAAGCAGAGTGTTATAGGTAAATTTGGGCATCATTCCCAATGACCTAGTTAACCAGACATCATCTATAGGACAGATAAATAGGGTCTATCATCCCCTATCATTTCAATTGCTACATGCCCTAAGACAAAGAACAAGACAAATCATTCATGACTTTCACCTGCAAAGGTTTCCAAGATTTGAAGTTTATATTATATCATATGAGAGCTCATCAACGATGCCTCAAAAGGGACCAAGTGCGTTGCATATGTAGGTAGCGCCATTCAAGGCTGCTCTGCAAAGCACTTTCCGACACTCATAGGTGCGTTGGTCACATTGGGAGTGAAACTCTCATTGTTCTGGAATCTCCACTTGGCCAGTGCCTTCTAGAAGAGTTCACATGTATCAAACTTTGAATCCATGTGTCCATTTGACATCAACAATATTGGGAACGTGTTTTTCCTATTATTGGAAATTCATTGATTGTAAAACTACCTTCGGCTCCTCTATAAATTGAGTACAGATCTTAGTGTTTGATAAGGAAGAATTTGAGTAGAGAAATGCTGGTGGAATTTCAATTGAGGAGTTGATTTGTGTAATATTCTATTGGAGAGATCTGCATTGTGATGAGGTTGGGATGCTGCTGGAGATGGTCACTTCAAATCAATCACTGGGTTGTAACCTCACCTTATATCCATTAATAAAGATTGTTGTTTACTTTCCCACATATGTATCTGTATAAGCTCATGTTTTCCATATTATGAATTCTTATATGATGTATATGGTTTATGTTTCATTGATTTAACTAAATAACTTGAATAGACATCTGTATTATTGCTATCTTTTTTTGTTAAGTGTTCATCTTTGCAAGAAATATTTTCTGACATCTAGCTTGGATTTGAAGCTACAACAAGAGAGACAGAAGGAGAATAGGAAGCGCTTGGACTCCAAGTAAGTTCTTTGATATGTTCTGTGTGTCTATTTACAGTTAGGAAAATTAGTCGCAAAGTCTTTAATCTGTTGTTCTAGATAAGCACCTATCTAGGGAATAATGACTTATCCGTAATTCATAATTCCGCATAACAAATTGGCGACTATGTTGGGGAGGTTACCCTTCATCCTAGGTGTATTTTCCTCTGATTTTATCTGTTGATTCACCCAGTAGCTTTTACTCAGAAAGATTAGGCTTTTTGAAATCCAAATTTGCATTAGAAGTGTGTTAAACAGTTGTGTTTTTCATTGTACACTGTGCCCAACGCACTGTTGGACAGGACACAGTCCTAGTCTCCCTTTCAGGCCTACATTGCAAAGTACTATCTCTCTTTAGAGACTGTGTTGTCTCCTGAAACCATCCAAATTCCATTGAATTTTTCATTGCATTTTGTTTCAGTTTGTTCTCTACTGTGTTTTGAAAAGCATGACCCTCATATTGACCAGTGAACTTATCTACCTCTTCCTCCTTTGAAAGAATAGTTTGTTCAATGTTTGTTTAAAGTGTTTTTCTTTATCATTGACGAATTAATTTCAAAGTATTTTCATTGTCGCATTAAATCCATTTTCTTTTGAAAAAGAAATTGTCGTAAATTATTCGTTTCCTGATAGGATAAATTGTTGATAAATTCCACATTTTTCCTTCAAAATAGAAATTTATGTTTATATTCCTCATTTCTCAAAAGTAAAAGGCATTTTTTTTTGTTGATTTAGTGCACTTAGTTTCTTTTCTGCATTCATAACATTAAAGGAACTGAAAAGAAAAACCTGCATTTGCATGTAGTGGATTGTACGATTTGCAAAAGGAACAATTAGGAAATCTGCATTTAGTTTGTGCTCCTTGATTTGTTTGCTCTCAAATTGATTGCTCTTTCCCTCTAGTAGCTATGATTTTCATTGAAAAACTAAAAGTGAAAGACTGCTTATAATTCTTAGTTTGAATTTTAGGAATTTCCAATAAATCATCGCGATGAACCTTTGAAAGGAAAATGAATAAACAAGATCAACTTAAAATTTATCTCAATTTACCTAACAAAGCATTGGAACCATAACGATAACATTTAGAAGGTCTAGGCTAGAGACGTGTTTCGGCGTCGTAAAACATAGCAACTGTCGTTAACTTGTCTGCGATACATTCTGAGTGTGATACCTTACTCCACGTACGCAAGTATATCGTAGCTCGTCCACGTACTTTCGGGTATATCGGGTGGTGTTACAGTATGAAAAGTATAAAGGGGTGTTGTCACTACATGGTTTCGCATCAGACATCACTAATATAGACTTGGGCCTCCACGTACCTTTAGGTATATTTTGGAGGACAAATTTTAGGTGCTATCCATCCATAGTGAACCAAGTCGGTCGCCTTGTAAATTGTGATACACCGAACATAGCATTCGGGGAGATTGCCTACCCGTACTTCTTGGTTCGCCATGAGGTATTCTACAATTCACAGTTTCTTGGTAAACCCTTTTGCCTAGCATTACCTTTTTATTTTGTTTATTTGTTTTTGGTTAAAATAAATCAGTAATCGTGGAAGAACAAAATCCTTTCCCCCCTCGTTCACGTAGATTAATATTAAAACCACCTTTACCACCAGCAGTTACTTCTGGTAGGCGAAGGTGATCACACTCTGCTGAATCAAGTACAATTCATACCTCTGCTGAAACATCATCTTCCCATAAACCAAAGTTAGCTCGAGTTGTTTCTACACATCCCGGTTCGTCTACTATTTTCGAAAAGGAGTCCTCACAGCTACCCGTGGTCACGATCCATCCAATCAATGAGACCATACCTCTTGGACCCGATGTTGTTCAACCAGAAATTGATCAAGATCCTGTCTCTTATTTTCCAGAACATCTGAATCCTGAAGTCGAACAATCAGAAGTTTTTCCTGCCTTAGTCATCCCACAAATTTTTGTAGCCACTGAGTCTCCCATATCACACAGTCAACCACCAGAAATATACTTTGGGACTGATGGTGAAAGACTTCCATCTGGTTTAATTGTGATTGAATAAATCCGACGAGACGAGACACCTTTAACTCCAACCCATTTTGGGGAGGACCTTTACCTGCACAAGTCTTTTCCTCAATCGTCACCATCTGCTTTTGTTGATCTTTTTCCTATTCAAACTCCCATCGATTCCAAAGGGTATACATTTGGTTAAGTAACCATGCTTAAACCAACATCTTCAGTTGGGCCATCTGTTACAATTATGTCATCACCTACCCTCGCTACCTTGTCGCTGTTTATAACTTCACTAGAGTCATATTTTCATGGTGGCCCTATGGTCCCATCAGGTTATAAATATTTATCAGGAATTTTCTCTGTTGCATCCTTCAAAACCATGGACTTTACCAATGTCATCGTCCGATATTCTAACTGAAAATCCTGTAGTGATTATTGAATGGCTTAATTCTTTATACACATCATCAAGGCAATATCAAGCCAATCCTTCTGGGTCTATTCCTTTAAGTACCATATCAACTGGACTCCCAGCATTTGGAGAGCAATATTTTCCGTCTTATTATCCTCCTTAAGCTGGGGGGCAACCTTTGGTCACCCAATATGACAATACTCCATCACTTTTTGGTAAACCTAATATCGAAATGAATGTTTGTCAATGGCAGTCCACTTTGCCTATCCAACCACAAACGATTGTACACTCGTATCAACCAATTCAACCTGTTACACCCACATCATTTCCACTTGTTAATACATCTTTACCACTGTTACAAAATCAAAATGGTGTACAAAAACCTTATCAAGAAGGTCCTTCAACTCAATACCCTCAAATATTGGGTCCACTGACTCCAAATCCTTCGGTTAATTTACAACAATCTATATCCAGAATCATTTATTCACAACCAGGTTTACCATTTTATGGGATTTCACAGCCATAGCCAGGTTATACTTATCCTCAACCGAATCCAAATTATCCTAATTTGGGTTATAACATTGGTGGGCAGACCCCTTGGTAGCCTCAGGCACAAATACCACAGACTTCATTTCAACAAGTATCATATTCAGGTTCTGGTCAACAGAATCCTCAAGTGTTTGCTTTTCAAAACAATCCCTATCTGGGTTACCAGCAGCATATTCCTTATGCTGGTGCTCAAAGGCCTGTTGCTCAAGCAATTCCATCTTACCCTGGCTATGCTCAACCTATCCTTAATAGACAGTTTCCCTTTGTTGCAACTTTAGAGTTACCAGATTTAAATCGGCTAACTAATGATCCAATTAACTATGCTCCTTGGTGGTTGGTGATACCTCACAAATTACCCTTAGATATTCCTAAGTTCAATGGAAACCGTCGACTCATGTCATGACTTATCATTTATGGTGTTCATCAAACTCCCTGAATGATGATTATGTTCGACTACGTCTTTCCAGCATGCGCTCACAGGTCCGGCTGCAAAATGGTATATCGAGTTACCTAGAGCTTCTTTTGATAATTTCACTGCCCTAGCCACTGTCCTTTTAACTCACTTCCATATACCCATATGAAACTGGAATGGAACTCTTGACCAATTTCAAACAGACTAATGTTACTCACATTTCTGATCATATTCATGAGTGGCGTCGTCGTCGTAGAATGGTTAAGACATTTGTTCCGGATCAGCTCCTTGTTGAGTGGTTCATTAAGTCCCTGTTACCATCTATAACTGAGGATGGACCTAAGGGTGGTGTCATCACAAAAGAGCAAGTTATCACTCATGCCCAATATTTAGACTTGGTTTACACTCAGTCTGGCATGCTCTATGAAAAAATTCCTAACGTGCCGAGATCTAATTTTACCATCCCTCCTCAATTAAAGGACTCTCATGCCAGAGAAGGCTTGATTGGTACTACAAGCACACATCATACTACTGCATCTGATCCTGCACCTTCTTCCGAAATTAATGTTGTGTAATTTGACAAAGGCAAAAGTGACAAGCAACCCGGAAGTAAGAAAAATGGGAAATCTAAGAAAAGAAAACTTCTAACCCGTAGGAAAAATCATCTGATCAATCGTCTGGACCTAGGAAACCTCGTTATCCATGAATTATCTATAATGAGGAACACTTTGTTAGGGATTTTCCTCACCGCGATGAAGTCTCAAAAATCATCAAGACTTCCCATGCGTCAGTTGTATTGACAGACCCATTTCCAAATCTGGACACAAACATGGTTGCTACGGATCCAGCTTCTAGTTCCCAAGTACTTATGTTATCCGTGAAAAAACCTTCAACGGATATTTTGGTGTCAACACATAATAAATATTATGGTAGTTAGGCCACTAATCAAGCTACTATCTCTACTACGAATCCATCTATGGAGTCAGTACCGCCTACTGTTATTCCTGAATTGACAATCAAGCCACCAAAGTGAGTAATTCACAAATCGACATATAATCCTCGAGCAAGAGCTGCTCAAAATTATAATATAGTTGAAGATTTGGCTCAATCCCCTTCAGCTATGTCTTCTCTTGAGGTATTACAAAATTTTCCCTCCCAAAAATAGGCTTTATTATCGACTATTGGTGGAATTGATCTGACTGAATATAATATTGTCGTTTTTAATCATACGGGCTATGTGCCACAACTACCAGCAGAATTGGCATTCTCCATACAATTAAATGTTCTCAATCACCTTTTTCATCGCACTATTATTGATGAGGGAGAATCTACATGCATTATGTCTCTAAATTGTTGGAAGTCACTTGGCTTGCCGCGCTTATCACAATCATCAATAACGTTGAAGGCTTTTGATGGACGTACATATAAGCCTTGTGGTATTATTAATAACCTGCATGTTGAACTAGGGGGAAAAATAGTGAATGTTGATGTCAAGGTTGTTAACGGACCACTTGACTATAATATTCTACTTGGACGACCATGGGTATATGCAATGACTGCAATTGTTTCTATATATTTCAGAATGATTGCCTTTCCATATAAAGGTACCATTATTGTCATTAATCAGCTATCCTTTTTTTTCCTCTGCTTCGCAGGTAACTGGAAGCGTTCCATTCGTTCACGCACCCCAATTAGCACTTCAGAACATTGGTGTAGGACTCTTAAAGGATTCCACTCTCATGGGAACCTTTGCATTACCACCACCCGCGACATCGGCAGAAATTGCAAGTATAGAGACCTACTAGATGATCTCTTCCACCCCATCTGGCTCAAGGGAGAGTACGGATGATTTTGAAATTGTTACATTGGATGAGTTTCTGCAGCCCAGCCCTATTGAACTGCCATAGCAATCAATCTATCTGGCTTGGGCAGCGAATCTGAAATCAACGTCGCCGAGTGTTTAGGTTGATCATTCCTTAGATTTTGGTACTCCCTCTGATCCTTTTTCCTCAATGTTCTTAACATATGAGAATATTTTCGAAGCCATGATGTCAAAAAAAGAACCATGGGAAGATTATCATCATCGTTCCCATCTTCCTAATTATTAAGAAAAGTATCTTAGTGAACTATATCACCCATCAATCAAAAATTTATTTTCGAATTCTTTACCTATAAATGCAATCAATTCCGAGCGAAATCTGTCAAATATTGAAGAAACCATTTCTATCGATATTTTGACCAAACCTGGCATTGTAGAAAATACTCATGTTGGTGTATCTTGTTCTCCATTAGAACTCGAAACATATCGCTCTCTATTTCGTGAATTCCGTGATGTATTTCCTTGGTCTTACGAGGAAATGCCAGGCATAGATACTAGTATTTTTGAACACACTATTAATATGTATCCTGATGTCAAACTGGTGCGTCAATGACTTCGTCCTGTTCATCCAAAGAAAGCCACTGCCATCAAACCAGAAGTTGAAAAAATTTTGCGTGCTGGTTTCATATACCCTGTTTCGCTGACTGAGTGGGTTTCAAACATCGTTCCTGTCATGAAAAAGCAAGGAATTATTAGAGTGTGCGTCGATTATCGGTATGCCAATATTGCTTGTCCAAAAGACAACTATCCTACTCCCTTTATTGACCAAATTATTGATGATTGTGTTGGATGCAAAATCTTTTCGTTTATGGATGGATTTTCTGGCTACAATCAAATCAATATCCGCTAAGTGGATCAACATAAGACAACATTCATTTGTTCCTGGGGCACATTCTCTTATAGGAAACTACCGTTTGGTTTAAATAATGCTAGGGCAACATTTCAGAGAGCAATGTACTATGATTTCAATGACATCAAGCACATTGTTCAACCTTATCTAGATGATTTATCAGCGCATTCACGAAATCAGACTGATCACCCGATGCACTTGAGAGCCATATTTTTACGCTGTCGACACTACAAAATATGCCTCAATCCACATAAATGTGTGTTTTGTGTTGGTTATGTTCGTTTTCTTGGATTCATAGTCTCAAAAGAAGGAATTCGATTCAACCCATTGAAGGTTCAGGCCATTCTTGATTTGCCTGCGCCATCAAATTTACTTCAGATAAAGAAACTTCAAGGAAAGGCTAACTTCCTAAGAAGGTTCATTCCAAAATACGTCGAAATGGCTAAAGGATTTACTCGACTATTGAAAAAGGGGGTTCCCTTCCATTGGGACCAAGTTGCACAAGCTTATTTTGATGTTGTCAAGGATACTCTTGTCCGAGCATCATTAATGTACCCCCCTAATTATCAAAATGATTATTTCCTATATATCGTCGCGGCTAAAATGACCACTACTATGGTTTTGGTCCAAGTAGAAGATAGAATTGAACATCTGATCTATTATTTGAGTTGTAATCTCAATGATACAAAAGTTAAGTATTTGTACGTAGAAAAGCTTACCTTAGCAGTTGTTCAAGCTGTCTAAAGATTTAGCCATTATATCCTGCTCCGAAAGACCATTGTCATTTCGGATTACAACCACATGACTTATATCTATCACGTCAATTGCTGGGGGAAAATATTCAAAATGGATTGTCATTTTGCAAGAACTTGATTTGGAATTCATCAATTCCAAGTCAAAGAAGTCTTTAGTTTTGGCTGAGCTTCTCTGTGACCTTCCCTCTGATAGTACTGCAACTACGTCGGAACCATCAATTCCTGACGAGTCTTTGTTTCTGATCGGATCATCTGATCCTTGGTATGGATATTTCATCATTTATATCCAAACTCAAACTTTTTGACCTAATACCTCTCGCTCTGAACAACGATGTATTCGATACCAAGCCAAAGATTATCTTATCGTCGGCGATACACTTTATCGTCGTGGTGTCGATACCATTTTAAGGAGGTGCCTCACTCATGAGGAGGACGAAAAGGTTTTAAATGACTGTCATGTTGGGGCTTGTGGTGGACATTTATCTGGATACGCTACCGTGCAGAAAATACTCCGCATCAGTTACTTTTGGCCTACAATTTTTCAATACTGTATCGTCGTAGTCAGAAGTTGTCATGTGTGCCAGATTTTTTATCGTAAAATCTACAAACCACCAGCGCCAATGCATCATGTTGTCTCTGTGGGACCATTTTCGAAATGGGGTATTGACTTCATGACCTGTAACCCTCGTTCGTCCGGGGGGCATGGTTATATTATTGTCGCAATCAACTACCTTACAAAATGGGCCGAAGCGATGCCTACATTAAAAAACACAGGACATACAACTGCATTGTTTTTCTTTAATCATGTTATTACATGGTTTGGAGTCCCACAGGCTATAGTTACAGATCATGGGAAGCATTTTTGCAACCATATGATCACTGAATTAACTGCCAAGTTAGGATTATCACATGATAATTCTACTCCTTATTATCCACAGTCAAATGGACAAGTTGAGGCTACCAACAAGATTCTTAAACGTATGCTTCAACGAATGATAGGAGTTCGTAAAAGAAACTGGCATTTGATCCTATACTCAGCTTTATGGGCAAATCGAACCTCGGTGAGAAACGCGACTGGATTTACTCCTTTTCAATTGGTGTATGGTCTGGAAGCTATCTTACCAATCCAATGTGAAATATCATCGTTAAAACTCGCAATCAACTTGTTACCTGACACCTTAGAAGAAGAAGCGTGTCTTTTTAACCTCATACATCTTGATGAAACACGTCGTGAAGCCCAATTGGCCAATGAAGCGCATATGTATAAAGGCGCAATACGACAAAAATGTCCAGCCTCACATTTTATCATAGGGTGACTTGGTCCTTCTTTATGATCAAGAAGCTAATGTAATAGGTACAAGAAAATTTGAGCCATTATGGCATGACCCCTATATTGTCAAAATAGTTCTTGCTAAGGGTACCTATGAGTTGGTTGATTACGATGGAATTCTGTTGGCGCGGCCTATAAATGGGTTGTATCTGAAACATTACTATCCTTAATCATGAGCGTAGTAATTTTTTGTCTTATATTGTATATATATGTTGCTGATTTTCATTCACTATCTTAATTTGTTTTTAGAGATTTCTTGACGTTAGTAATCCGCTTTACATTTCATCGCATATGTTTGAATCTTCAGAACCATTTGTTGGATATGTTGATGGTGCTAGTCATAGTACGCAGAATATATCCTCTGCAGCATGGGCCATTTTTGCTCCGAACGGCAAGTTAGTGAGTTTTCAAGGGATTTGTATTGGTAGATCAATGAACAATATCGATGAGTATAGCGCGTTGATTGAACTTCTCTCTGATGCCATTTCATTTGTTATTAACCGCATCATCATAATGTTAGACTCACAACTTGTGGTATTACAACTTACTAGTGTTTATACTGTTATAAATCCAACACTGCATAGATTGTTCTTAAGAGTTCGACTTTTGGAAAGACACTTTGATTTTATTCAATATCAACACATTTCCAAAAATTTGAACACATTGACTGATTCTTCAGCTAATCAAGTTTTAGATAGACATTTGCAACATATGTAAAGAAAACATTCACATCATTGAATAGGATTGCACAATAAACATAGGAAAACGATGAAATCGTATAGATAGATTGTTATAGGTTTTTACAAAAATTTGTGCCCAAGACACATTGGTCATCTGACCTCAAAATGTATGCAAAATGTCAAAAGTAAACTAGTGGTGCTCGTGGTAACATGCTATAGATCTAGCTATCCTACGCAGTAACCGCATCCAGCGGTTAGGAACCCCAATAGTGTGTCGCTGCAGTTGCATGGGTAACTCTTCAATCCGAAAATCCGGAATCCCGAAGGTCAACCCCTATATGTGTTGTTGAAGCTCAGCTAAAGCCTCAACCATATCAAGATCTTGAAGGACTGCTCTTCCGACAACCCTCTTTGTTGGCGCATCTGCTTCACGCTCTAGTTCCTCTACTGGTTGAACATGACCAACATCTGCATTACATCAAAGATTTAGTTTAGTCTTGGGAAAACATCAAAATAAAAAAACATTGTATAAACCTTAGGAAAATAAAAAACATGGTCAAAACATTATTACCCATTGCACCCCACTTCTGGTAATGTTAAATATAGATCTCCTCGAAAATCAATGCCTGCGTATGCATACTCATCGATGGCGACAATCTGTTGTCGGAACCAGGCGAAGAATGCAGTCGAGAACACAATATTATGTTGGCCTGTGTGCCTACCCATGAGTTCTACCCATCTCTGCGTCCGCGGATCTCTAGGATTAGACACATCCAGTGTCACATGTTGTGGCTGCATCAGTGGAATCCATTCTAAGGCGAAGGATATGAGGATCAAACCATAACTTAAGTTCTTCTTCCTTCCTCCCTTTGCTTTGTTCAGCTGTTATTTTATCTGAGAAAGTACGGCTTCAAACCAGTTGAAGACTGTTGGCTCGATACACTCTAACGCGTATTGCATATATGATCTATTTGCTACATGTAGTGTAATGGTTCCGGCAAGTTTTGCGATCGTGAAAAGGATAGTTCTCAAAGGCAAATATCTAACATCCCGGATGTTTATCTTTCCATCTTTTCTTGGCTCTTCCCCTAGATAACAATGTTGCAAAACATAATCTCTCACTATCTCTCCTCCAACAATAGACCCTGAGAGTGAAATAGGAAAGCCTCTCCTCGACAAACCTGTAAGAAAGTATACATCCTCGATTGTTATGGGAACCACTTGGGTTCTTAATAGGAAATGCCTCGATAGCTGGATCCCATGCTCGAACTAATAACCCCAAGAGTTCTATTTGTTGCCTCATCCCTGACAACCTGAAGTACTTTAGCAGTCCACAATCTCTTAGGGCTCTTACTGTACCCGGATCATTTAGGTAAATCATATCCCATTCTTCATGTTCACTTTCCCTCCATGTAATCATCATTGTAATCCGATGGAAACCTGAAATACAACCATAAGAACCATTAGATTCCATTCAATGCAAAAAATTGGGCAAATTTTGGGCATAATGCAAAAACCAAAAATATAGATTGCGCCCAACGCAGGCTCTAACAAGAGACAGTGCATTGTGTATGCAAGTAACCTTCAATATAGTTGTTATGCAACATAGGTTTCGACATTCAAGGGTGCGTTGCCCTCTTTTTGGGAATAATTTACCCTAGGGACCCCAAAACCCTAAAAAATTGCAGAAATTGGAAATGAAATGATTGATAAAGGAAAGAGGAGGTTCATATCACTAAACTCGATCAAAAGGCAACGGAATCCGTCCACATAAATGATCACAATCAGCAGCTGAAGTTCGGGGGAAAAATCAAGTTCAGAGCTCCAAAATGCAAATGGTAACTATGGAACGGTAAAAATGAATATTAAAACACTTTTTAATAGTCATTTAATTATTTGCAAATCGAATTTATTGCTATGACTATGGTTTTATTATGTTTTTTTTTATCATGAAACATGTATTTTTAATCCATTTGATGTTTTTCTGGACAGGTCTTACAATTGATGAACATATTAGTCGTGTAGATTTATTTTAAGAATGATTTGACCACAAAGCATACTTTTTCTCCTTATTTTTCGAGCTTTGTTAAAAATGAAAAATGATTTTAAGCGCACTTTTATCCCTTTTTCGAGCTTCGATAACAGTGAAAAAGGAACCCCTGGAGTCTTCTTTCAGCGCTTTTTAGACTCCGATAATGTGAAAAGATTGTCGAGCACTTTTCTTTTCGAGCTCGTAAAAGTAAATGAATTGATATCTACTCAGTATAAGTTTAACTCTTTTCCGAACTGAGATAGATTATTTACGCAAAAGGAATACCTTGGTCAAACATGATTAAAGAGGTTCTCTCAGATATTATTTTACACTTTTTCGGATCTGAGCGACAACTTTACAAAAAAAGTACTTATGGATTTTTCTTTCGTCCTCTTTTTCAAACTCTTTAAATATGAAAAAGGATCGGGCTATCACTTTCGTTAAGGTCGTTAAAACATAAAATAGTGACAGGTTTGTCGATCATGGCAAGAATCGAGTTTCATTCATCGATAGACTTGTGAAATTATTAAATAGCGATACATTATTCGCTTGAAGGGTTGAATTATAGATCAAGCAAATGTTATCCTCCTCAAGCTTGTTAAAAATAAAGAGGTACCGGTTGAAAAATGACTGAGGAAATTTTGGGAAAGTGAACAAAACTTTTTACAGTAGCAGGTTGCTCTTGAACATGACACTTCACTCAATCACCGTGACTGTTTGGCTTGGGTAATCTTCTTGACGGTTCATTCATACCTATGGTTCATCATACCTTCACTTCATTTTTGGGTCAATGATGCCAACTCATCTCAGTGTCGCCGATATGTTCAAGAGAAGTCATCCAGTGAATACTCATCCTTCTACAATACCCATAAACCTTCATTCTCATGACCGTCATTCCTGAAAATTGCTATATCAAGTCATATCTTTGTCTCCGAAATTAGTAACTCCTGTTTCCCAATAAGGTGGCTTCCTGTTGATGACAAATCATTATCCAGGAAGTTCACTTAGAAACATTATGATCCAGTACCATGAGGCTTGTTACAACATCGACAAGATCCTCGCTTCTGAACTTTTGACGGAAAGATTTTGTTTGGCGTTCGACATCAAATCATCTATTCACGCCTTATGAAATGTACTGCAGTACCTTAAGGGCCATTAATATTAATGGTGGTTCTCTTGCGTTTTCTAACAGCTCACATCATTGGCTGGCAATCAAACGATGTCTTTCCATGTTCGACTACAAATAATATATTCGCATGGCTAGAATTGTACACGAATGATCGAGTGAACGAGATAAGAAGACCTCGGATCTAGTTTCAGCCATCCGAATTGCAATTTCAGGATTGTTGTACACATCATATGTACGGTAACCTTACATAAATATCATCATCCGAACATGGGCCTATATCTGTAGGCATGTCTATATTGGGCAACATTCCAATGTAGACGACTTTCTGAATTATGTACATGTTATTAGATTGTTTATGTGATGAACATGGGAATGCCTACCCTCAGCAATTATGATCAAGAGGATATATCATGATGTAATGTATTGTAAGATTGATGCAGGTTGCCACTCTGCTTCATCTCCAGCCCTTCACAGTGTAAAGCATCTCGATCAAAATATTGTTATTATTATTCTGGCTTCATGCTTTAGGGGGAAATTGTTATAGGTCAATTTGGGCATCATTCCCAATGACCTGGTTAACCAGACATCATCTCCAGGACTAATGAATAGGTTCTATCATCCCCTATAATTTCAGTTGCTACATGCCCTAAGACAAATAACAAGACAAATCATTCATGACTTTCATCTACAAAGGTTTCCAAGATTTGAAGTTTATATTATATCATATGAGAGCTCATCAACGCTGCCTCTAAAGGGACTACGTGTGTTGCATATGCAGGTAGCCCCATTCAAGGTTGCTCTGCAAAGCACTTCCTGACACTCATAGGTGTGTTGGTCACATTGGGAGTGAAATTCTCATTGTTCCAGAATCTCCACTTGGCCAGTGCCTTCTAGAAGAGTTCACATGTGTCAAACTTCGAATCCATGTGTCCATTTGACATCTACAATATTAGGAACGTGTTTTGCCTATTATTAGAGAGTCATTGATTGTAAAACTACCTTCAGCTCCTCTATAAATTGAGCATGGATCTTAGTGTTTGATAAGGAAGAATTTGAGTAGAGAAATGCTGGTGGAATTTCAATTGAGGAGTTGATTTGTGTAACATGCTACTGGAGAGATTTGCATTGTGATGAGGCTGGGATGCTACTGGAGATGGTCACTTAAAATCAATCACTGGGTTGTAACCTCCCCTTCTATCCATTAATAAATATTGCTGCTTACTTTCCCACATATGTATTTGTATAAGCTCATGTTTTCCATATTATGAATTCTTATCTGATGTATATGGTTTATGTTTCATTGATTTAACTAAATAACTTAAATAGACATCTGTATTATTGTTATATTTTGTTGTTTAGTATTCATCTTTGCAAGAAATATTTTCGTACATCTATCTTGGATTTGAAGCTACAGCACGAGCGACAAAAGGAGAATAGGAAGCGTTTAGATTGCAAGTAAGTTCTTTGATCTGTTCTATGTGTCTATTTACAGTTGGGAAAAGTAGTCGCAAAGTCTTTAATATGTTGTTCTAGATAAGCACATGTCTAGGGAAGAATGATTTATCCGTAATTTATAATTCCGCATAACACAGAGTATCGTGGTGTTGTTGAAGCTAGCAAGGAAGCCATGTGGCTTTGTCATATCCTGCCTGAATTTGGTTTTCATCAACGACATCTAACTACACTTTGGTGTGATAATCAGAGTGCCATTCAACTATGCAAAGATTCAGTTCAGCATTAGCTTATGAAACACATTGAGCTTCATATAAACTTCATCAGAAATCTCATTCATGATCATGTTCTTGAAGTACAGTATTATTCAACCAATGATCAAGTTGCCGATCTCTTTACAAAGGCTCTCACAAAAGCGAAGTTTACCAAAATTCGATCCATGCTTGGAGTTCAGGTAAGTTATCATTAAGGGGGAATAGGCTCTAATGCCTCCTTCCTTCTCCTATTGTATCACCTTTGTAAATCCTTCAATCCTATCCCAAGTTGTTCTTAAGGGGGGATGTTAGGATATTTCGACACATAGGAAATAGGCTCCTTTTGTGTCACCTTTGTAAATCCTTCAAGCATATCCCAAGTTGTTCTTAAGGGGGGATGTTAGTATATTTCGACACATAGGAAATAGTTAAGTATAACTTGGCCTAACGTAGAGTTAGGTAAAGTGTGTTTCTTTACTATGTACATTTGTAACTTATAATTCGATGGTCACGATGTGTAGTGATCCGACGGTTCACTCTCTCCTCAGTATTAACAACACTTGATCCATGGCTTAACACCAAATTGGTCCATGATATCTATTTAAAGAGCATGGAGGGTGTTATGAAGGTAAATCCTCTCTGCGGACAAAGACGATCCCTCTAGCCCTAGGGTGGGTCTAGTAACAAAAGGACACGCTAAAGTGTTGATTCATAGTTAATGAATGAACAAAATAAATGGTAGATTGACCTAGCTTGAATCCAACACTGTCGATGTTGCAGAAAGAGTGGTGGTCTCTC
Source organism: Pinus albicaulis (assembly GCA_034641835.2). Lineage (NCBI taxonomy): Eukaryota > Viridiplantae > Streptophyta > Pinopsida > Pinales > Pinaceae > Pinus > Pinus albicaulis. The sequence goes on along the minus strand of CM076584.1, from coordinate 1,022,728,415 downwards.
ACTCCTACCTTGACAAGTCACGATCCGTTCGCTGTCACGCGCAGATACCTATACATAAGACAAAGAGCAAGAACAACATATAGCAGCGTAGTTTCACTCACAACTATTAGCCAGTCAAAGAGGGCTAAACATATCGTATCAAATAAACATCATAACACAATATTGGAACCAAATAGTAGTCATGTATATTAATGAGTAGAAGGAAGAGTTCAACCGATGCTTTAACGTCGTGATCTCCTCCAGCGGGGTTCAGACGAAACGCGTCTCAACTGTCGGTCAGGGAATTCGGACTCAAGCTCTCTTTGAAGTCATCGACTCCAGCTCTATCAGAAGTCATTGACTCAAGCTCTCTTAGAAGTCATCGACTCGAGCTCTCTCAACACAATATTTCTTACTCTATCTCCTCTTGCAGCTTAGCTATAGTATAACTCTCTTAGTTCAGCTATTCAGTCGTTCCGCTATTATTTGTTCAGCTAGCTTCTACCAAAGGAGATAGTTTCTTATATAGAGGGAAAAGAGGAGGTTGGGATCCCTACAAAGGTGGGAGGGAGTCCTATACTTTAGGAGAGTTCCAAGGGAGGTGGAACCTACTAACTAAAGGAAGGAGTTCATGTTTGTTTAAGTTCAACCACTCCCAATGATTCATCCCCGAGGTGGTTGGAATGGAACCTCTACCTCTATTTTTAAAAAGCATTCCATAAACAGCTTGGAGCAAGTGTCTAACTGGCACAGAGCGCCAAGTGGCATGGGCTAAATGTTAAATTTCCAGGTTGGCACGAGGATGTAACGGGCTACTTGCGCCAAGGCAAAAATAGGGATTTTCACAGCTCTACTTAGGGAAATGTCAACAAGAAGAATGTTGCTTTCATCAAAAGGGATGCAAGGATGTTATTTGCAAAGCATGAAACTGCGTATTGGTCACAGAAACGACCCTCCAATGTGTGAGTTCAGGATTGCAAGGACAATGACAAATGCTGTGTAACAGAGGGTCATTTTCCCGGTACCTATTTATGAGAGAAACATATGTAAACTTTATTTTTATATTAATAAATTTCCTGAAGTGGCCACGTTGGCTCGAGTTGTGGACTGTTTCCCTCTTCGATGGTTTTAACCACGTGACATATTGGTGTACTGATTTGTGATTTGTTTGTGAGTGGTGTCATTGTGTTTGATCTAAGGAACTTACCCTGTAAATTCATACAATTATTAATATTTTAATAAGCTTTAATGATGAGAAGTTAGTTTGTTTTGATTTCCTAAATTAAATAGGAATAAAAAATAGAAAATTGGTTCTCCCTACAAGGAGATCAAGTTAAGTAGATTAGATCATTAAGATAGGATATAATTAGTTTGTTAGAATGGTTCAGCGCAGAGCTAATAAAATACAAGAGAACCGCTTCCGAGTATTTATAAGCATGAATAGGTGAGTGTGAGGTGTGGAATAGGTGTGACAGAAGAGTGGATAGAGAGGAGAAGGAATAGGTGTTTGATCTAAGGAACTTACCCTGTAAATTCCTACAATTATTAATATTTTATTAAGCTTTAATTATGAGAAGTTAGTTTGTTTTGATTTCCTAAATTAAATAGGAATAAAAAATAGAAAATTGGTTCTCCCTACAAGGAGATCAAGTTAAGTAGATTAGATCATTAAGATAGGATATAATTAGTTTGTTAGAATGGTTCAGCGCAGAGCTAATAAAATACAAGAGAACCACTTCTGAGTATTTATAAGCGTGAATAGGTGAGTGTGAGGTGTGGAATAGGTGTGACAGAAGAGGGGATAGAGAGGAGAAGCAATGTAATAATCCAGCCATCAAGGGCAAGACTTTGTATCTGTTAATTCCAAGTTTGTTTTCAATTTAATTTCTTTTGTCTATGTTAAAATTTCTTTTCTTTTTATTTCTCTGTTGAGTTTGGATATCACATTGCACATAGTGGGGGTTCCATTTAATATGTTTATGTGAAATTCGAATCAAGCTTATGAATTTGCAATACAAACATTCACAACCGTTTTGGCATTGATCGCACAGCGCATCCGGAGAAGGGCCAATTGGACATGCGAGCAACAATGAGGATCATTAGATCTGGCGTATAGATCAACGGTGAAGATTAAATTGCAACCTTAGTGGAATTTCGCACATCGGAAATTTTTGTGTTATTTGTTAAGACATCACAAGCTAAGAAGTTTAAGTTCTGATGCAGTAAATAGGTGAAAGTTGCATTGCGATAAGGATTGGAGATTGCGATGCAACGCGATCACATATCACATAGGATAAGGAGAACCTGTTATGGCTAAACATTAAAAACGTACAACATGCGATAAGGTTTTCGCTGCGAGTTGCAAAATTGCAAATATTGCGAAATCTTCAAAGATTGCGAAGTTGCGGGGAGGTAATTTATGAAAGTTGCGATTGGCCATGATTGGTCACCGATTTGTGTGGGCCATAAACCACAGGTCCGCGCGCATATATTGTGAAATTTTTAGCCTTTCTGAATCATTTGGTATCATAGCAGAAACTGAGTTTTGTTCTCAGGGATTGTAGCAAATATGCCACCCAGGAGAGGAGTTGGCATAGGTCGGGGAAGACCTGTAGCCAATGTAGTTTTGCTAGAAGAGATTTGAAACCTTTGTACAAGGCTGGAGAAAATGGAGACTGCTCATAGGAGAGCACCTGATGAAGGAGATGTCAATGTTGTAGAGGAATACTCTGAGGAAGAAGAAGAGGAATAAAGCGAGGCAGCTAAAGTTTTCAAGATATTAGCAAAAGTTAGTGGAAAACCAAGAGTGGAGATTCCTTCATATCAGGGGAACCTTAATGTGGATGAGTTGATGGATTGGATAAGTTCAGTAGATAAGTATTTCATCTTAGAAGAGGTCGAAGATAAGAAGAAGGTAAATTTTGCAGCTACCAGGTTGAAGGGCCATGCATCTATCTGGTGGGATGAACTACAGACATCCAGGGAGAGAAAGGGAGAGCCTAAGATCAAGCAATGGGATAAATGTTGGGTATGTGTTATATTCTTTCCATAAATGTTGGGTATTTTATGTGTTATGTGTTATGTTGGGATAAATGTGTGGACCTTATTTTCCGGTGGGGGAATCCACCCATGGTTTTGTGCTTGGATTTGCAAATGGTTTTGGGGCATGATGGTTTTCGATCCCTGGTATTTTGTAGATACGGTCAAGGAAAATACGGTTATGTTCTAATCCAGGGTTAATGGATTGGGGTTTATGTATGCTTCGAAATGTATATATATGTGTTGTAACACTAAAAGGAATATAATGAAAAATCAAGTTGGTCGTCCCAATTTGGGATCCATGGGAAAATCTCTATGTATATATGTTTTATGTTTTATGCTCTCTCTATTGTTTATTTTCTATTTTTAAGATTCATTTGCAGATAATTTCTGTACAGGGTTAAAACCTACATTCGGTATCAAAGTTGTTTCAGCTTCAAGGGGACGCCTTTGCTGCTGAGGGGTTTTTTGCTCAGGCCTGAGGTAGACCCTATTCAGTGGGAGATCTGCAGGATCGATTCTTGCGGTGAAAGAAGATGGCGAGTGACGGGAAGATAGAGATCGAGAAATTTAATGGTCATAGTTTTGAGTAGTGGAATCTCAAGATGGAGGATCTGCTGGTGGATAAAGACCAGAGGATCACGATAGATACAGGTACTAAACCAACTGCAATGTCAGATGAAGATTGAAAGAAGTTAGATCGCAAGGCGAAGAGAACAATGCGGTTGTGTGTCTTAGATTCGGTATCGTTGAATGTATTTGGGGAAGCTACGACGAAGAATTTGTGGGACAAACTTGGGACTTTGTACCAATCTAAGTCTCTGGTGAATAAATTGTTCCTGTGGAAAAAACTGTATAACCTGAGGATGAAGGATGGAGACATGGTGACAGAGCATCTGAACACCTTCAATACTGTGGTAAGTCAGTTGTCATCTGTTGATATTAAAATCTAAGATGAAGATAAGTGCATCAGTTTGTTGTGTTCTCTACCATACCTGTGGACAAATTATAGACAAATAGTAGCAATTAAGGAAACTAGACTAAATTTGATGACATCGTTCTTCAATCCCATCGTTGAGCAGAAATGAGACTGAGAAATATGTGTGGTCAATGAAAGATGCTTTACACAGATAAAGGTCCTTAATGCAAAACAAGAACAAGGTTTCAAGTGGGAGATCTGACCCAGGGATTCAGTTCCCCCTGGGAAAGCCAGGAAGGTGTGCCTCGGAAATGCTGAAAAGGAAGGGCACTACAAAAAGGAATGCAGATCTAAAGCTCCTGAGAAAGGAAAGGGATCTGATGAAGGTCCTTCTGCAGAGGCAAAAACCACCTCGGATGTAGGTGGGGATGTGTATTTGGCTTCTTCTTCAAATACACATGTAGATCATGAGTCATGGTTGATTGACTCAGGTGCATCCTTTCACTTCACTCTCCATAGGGAGTGGTTCTCACAGAACAGGAGAAGCATGATATAAGATGTCTTCTAGGGACAATTGGTTGGGCACTGGCTTATCGTGAAATATAAGCTACAACCCACAGAAGCATTTATCCTTTCTGTGTCTCTGGACATACCCTATCTAATGTAAACGCACTTCGTAAGCAAGATGGATGATGGCAAATAACAACAAGAATGAAGACAGCTCATAAGATGGTCTTGTGAGCACCGGGTATTAGTGAGTTTTATCTCAAACTCTCAGACAGCCTGGCACTACCCACATGGGTGCAACAGCCTGCAGGTTCCCGAAAGTTGGAGTAAAGCCTATGTTCTGGTCCTGCAGAAACTGCTATGGAGCCAAAGGCCGGAACATATTGGAGAGAATGGTTCTTCGATATTTCTGGCGGAATGGTATGGTAGGCTGCATGTTCAAGAGCTCTTCCGGATTTCACCCATGAACATCATATGGGAAGCAAAATCAGGTGAGTTTTCCTTCTGGTGCTAAGAGGGCGAACAAGATATTAGAGCTTGTGCACAGTGATGTGTTTGAACCTGTGTCAGTTCTATCACTGGGTAACTGTATACTATGTTTCATTCATAGATGACTTCTCAAGGAATACATGGATATATTTCTGGAGGAAGAAATCTGAAGTCTTTGAAAAATTTAAAGAATTTAAGGCTCTGGTGGAAAACCATACAGAAAAGAAGATACAGGTGTTGAGGACATATAATGGTGGGGAGTTTTGCAAGAAGGAATTTGAAGAGTTCTGTAAGAAGTGTGGTATAGCATGGCAGAAGACTACTCCATACACACCTCAAAAAAATGGAGTTGCAGAAAGAATGAATAGAACGTTGATGGAAAAGGCAAGAAGCATGCTCAATGGTACCGGGTTAGGACAGGAATTCTGGGCAGAGGCAGTGGAGACTGCATGTTACTTGGTTAACAGATCACCTTCATCAGCGTTGGAGGATAAGACTCCACATGAGGTATGGACTGGTAAGAAACCCTCTCTTTCACAACTAAGGGTATTTGGATGTGATAGATATGTACATGTTCCAAAGGAGAAAAGGACCAAGTTGGATAATAAATCTAAAAGTTGCATCTTTATTGGGTATAAGGATGGCTTAAAGGGTTACAAGCTTTGGAACCCGGAAACAAGGAAGGTTGTGTACAGCCGAGATGTGGTGTTTAAAGAGGTGAAATATGTTGTTAAACATGAGGTCCTACCAAAGGAACCTGAGAAGATAGAGTTTGAGTTAAAGGAGGAAAGGTTATTCCCAGGTGTGGGAATTGATTTTGGTGATATTTTTTCTCCTGTTGCCAAAGTTACTTCTATTATATTACTTTTATCTGTTGTTGCTGCATTTGATTTTGAGGTAGAATAGATGGATGTGAAGACAACGTTTCTTCACGGGGATCTGGAAGAGGAGATCCACATGAAACAACCTGAAGGCTTTATAGTGAAGGGGAAGAAAGAACTAGTATGCAGGTTAAAGAAGTCTATGTATGGGTTAAAACAGTCACCAAGGATGTGGTATCATAAATTTGATACCTATATACGGGGACTTGGCTTCACCAGAAGCAAGGAGGATCACTGTGTTTATTTTAAATTAATTGGTGACCGTGTTATTTATTTGGTCTGGTATGTGGATGATATGTTGTTGATTGGAAATGACAAAGAAATTATCCAAGATTTGAAGACCCAACTGTTCTCCAAATTCGACATGAAGGATCTTGGTGATGCAAACTATATTTTGGGCATGGAAATTAAGAGAGATCGGGCAAAGAGGAAGCTCTGGTTAAACCAGAGGAAGTATGTCGAGACTATATTACAGAGGTTCAATATGCAGGATAATAAACCGGTGAATGTTCAGATTTCAGTAAGCATAAAGCTGTCTGCTGAATAGTGTCCCAAGACACAAGAAGAAGAAGAGGATATGTCTCGTGTTCCTTATGCAAGTGCAGTGGGTAGCCTGATGTATGAAATGTTCTATACTAGACCAGACATTGCACATGCAGTGGGAGTATTGAAAGCTGAGGTCAAACTCAGTACACATTAATAACATAGCTGGCTATATTAAAATTAGTAGATTATGGCTTGTTCTACTGTGAAGGAGCAATGGGAGGCAGTAGGAACATCAACGGGATATTTATAACTTTGATTGTGGTTGTGCTGCTTTGCTGGGGACCCAGATTGGAAAGATGCTAGACATTGTATTTGCTGATGCAGCATCTAATGGATCCAGACTACAAAGACCTGCTAATGGTATGTGTTTCACCATTTTAAAGGTGTGCCTACTGGATGAGAAAAGAGGTCCGTAGGCTCTTTTTTCAACCACAGAGGCGAATACATGACAGCCACTCATGCAAGCAAGGAAGTAGTTTGGTTACAGAGATTGTTTTCAAGTATGGGGTTGGTGCAAAAAGTTATAACGATAGACTGTGATATCCAAAGTGCAAATTTCCTTTCTAAGAACCCTGCTTATCATTCAAAGACAAAGCACATTGATGTTCAATATCACTTTGTGAGATATATGGTTGAGGCTAAAAGAAATACAAAGTGTATGCTGAAAGAATGTCATATGTATCACTAAGTCTATGAGCACCTGGGTTCTACTTGGTAGAGAAAAGGCCAGTCTAAAAGTCAATATCGACTTAAGTTTTCCGTATTCTTTGTCAAAGAAACAACAAGTGGGAGAATGTTGCAGTTTGTATATATTCTTCTTACCATTATTCACGATGGGGGCTACATGTAGCTCCTTTGCAATGCTGGTAATCGCATGCCAACAAGGTCAGGTATTAAATGACCCTGGAAAAAATAAATTTGGACCTTATTTTCCAGTGGGCGGACCCGCCCATGGTTTTGTGCATGGGTTTGCACATGGTTTTGGGGCATGATGGTTTTCAGCCCCTAGTATTTTTTAGATCCGGTCAAGGGAACTACGGTTGTGTTCTAATCCAAGGTTAATGGATTAGGGTTTATGTATGCTTCGGCATGTATATATATGTGTGTTGTAACACTAAAAGGAATATAATGAAAAATCAAGTTGGTCGTCTCGATTTGGGATCCAGGGGAAAATCTCTGTGTATATATGTTTTATGTTTTATGTTTTATGCTCTCGCTATCGTTTATTTTCTGTTTTTAAGATTCGCTTGTAGATAATTTCTGTACAGGGTTAAAACCTATAATAAAATGGTAAGTAAATTGAAGAATAATTTTATGCCAAAAGACTATCAGTTGAATATTTTCAAACAGTTGCAGAATTTGAGGCAGAAAGGAATGACTGTGGAGTATACAGAGGAGTTTTACAAGTTGAGCATTAGAGCAGGACATGCTGAAGATGATATGGAGAAAGTAGCGAGATACATCAATGGTTTAAGTTATGAAATACATGATGAAATCAGTTTGTTGAGTCTGAAGACAATTGAGGATGCCTACCAAGTAGCTTTGAAGGCAGAGGAGAAAATGCTGAGGAAACAAAGTCAGAAGAATCGAGGTAAAATTCCAGCAAGAGGAAGAGGAACTTTCAAATCAAAATTTCGGCACTCTCAAAATGAAGCAGGAGGTTCGAGTAGTAGACTGCCGCAAAGAGGAGACTTTGGTAGAGGGATATTTGCACCCAGAGGTAGAGGTCGAGGAAGAGAAATTCGGTGTTACACATGTGGAGAAAGGAGACATGGATCATGGGACTATCCTCGTAACAAATCAGTAAATCAGCAGAATGTGAATGTAGCTGAGGCAAAGGAAGAAAATCCTTAAGTCACGGGAAAAGAAGAACCGCCTGAGGCAGGAGAGTCTTTATTGCTAAAAAGAGTATTGCTTAAGGCAGAAAAGGAAGCAAATGAGCCAGGGCAAAAGGAAGAGCTTATTCAGGACTATGTGCAAATCAAAAGAAAAATGTTGCAAAGTTGTGATTGACAGTGGAAGCACTGGTAATCTTGTTTCCACAGAGATGGTTGAGAAATTGGGGTTGATTAAGATGGTACACCTTACTCCCTACAGGGTGTCGTGGCTGCAGAAGGGACATTAGATTTTAGTGACAAAACAGTGCAAAGTAGAGATACAGATCGGTACGTATAAGGATGTCGTATTGTGTGATGTGATGCCAATGGACGTGTGCCATGTATTGCTGGGAAGGCCTTGGAAATTTGACAGAAAATCCATTCGCAATGGCAGAAGGAATACCTATACTATAGATAAGGATGGAAAGAAGTACACATTGCTACCTTTGAAGGATGAAGCAGACAAAGGAGCAGCTGGGAATAATGTTATGTTGATTAGTGGAAAGGAATTGCTGCAAAAAGTCAAAATGGAGAAATAAATGCATTTTGTTGTTGTGGGTAAACCCAAGGTGATTCTGACTTCTACTAATTTAGACAATCTGCCTATGGAAATTAAGAATCTGCTAGATGATTATGCTGACATAATTGTTGATGAATTACCAAGTAAATTGCCACCAATAAGAAGTATCAGTCATCACCTAGATTTAATACCCGGTGCAAATTTACCAAACGAAGTAGCATATAGAATGACCCCTAAGGAGAATGAAGAAGTTGGAAGACTAGTAAAAGAGTTGTTAGATAAAGGACTGATCAAAGAAAGCCTTAGACCATGTGCAGTACTAGTTGTGCTTAGTTCAAAGAGAGGAGGTGAATGGCGCATGTGTATTGATTCCAAAGACATAAACAAGATCACTATCAAGTATAAATTTCCATTGCCACGCATAGATGATTTGATGGATTGTTTAAGTGGGTCAAAGTATTTTACTAAAATATATTTGAAGAGTGGATAACATCAAATAAGGATTAGAGAGGGAGATTAATGGAAGACTGCATTTAAGACCAACAGTGGGTTGTATGAGTGGTTAGTGATGCCTTTTGGGCTCACTAATGCACCAAGTAAATTTATGAGACTAATGAACAAGGTCTTGAAAGAATATGCAAGAAAATTTGTGATAGTCTATCTTGATGACAATATGATTTAAAGTCAGAGTAAGAAAGAACATTTGGAGCATGTCAAGCTGGTGTTAAATACTTTGCAAAAGGAGAAGCTGCTTATAAATTTGAAGAAGTGTAGTTTTATGAAGAAGAAGCTCATTTACTTGGGATTTATAGTCTCAGAAGAAGGATTGAATATGGACCCAGAAAAGATCCAGGTAATACTGGATTGGCCAACTCCAAGAAGTGTATTTTTGGTAAGGAGATTTCATGGTATTGCCAGTTTTTACAGAAAGTTTGTAAAAGGTTTTAGTTAGATCTGTGCACCAATAATTGAAACAATAAAGGAGAGAAACCAACCATTTAAGTTGTAGAAGTAATAGATCAGAACTTCAAGTTGTTAAAAAAGAAAATCACTGAAAGACTTGTTTTGGCCTTTCCAAATTTTGATAAAATATTCCAAGTTGAGACTGATGCTAGTGGGATAGCAATTGGAGGTGTCTTGAGTCAAGAGAAGAGATTGATAGCTTATTTCAATGAAAATTTAAATGAGGCCAAGAGGAAGTATTCATCTTATGATAAGGAGTTCTATGCTATTGTGCAAGCTTTGAAGAATGGAGGCATTATTTGTTGCCCAAAGAATTTGTGTTGTATTCTGATAACCATGCACTGCAGTTCATAAATAATCAGCCGAAGTTGAACCAAAAGCATGCTAAGTGGGTGGATTTTTTGTAGAGTTTTATCTTTGTAATCAAACACACAAGTGGTAAGTCAAACAAAGTTGTTGATGCTTTGAGCAGAGTAAATATGGTTATGCAAGAATTAAAGAACAACATTTTGGGGTTTGAAGAGATGATTGATATGTATAAGGAAGACACATATTTTAAAGAAATATATGCAGCTGTTAAAAATCTTGTGATTCGTAATAGAAGCCAGTGGTTGGACTATCCGATTCAAGGAGTATTGTTGTTCAAGAATAATAAATTGTGTATTCCTAAGTGCTCCATGAGGGAAAATCTGATTAAAGAAAAACACGGTGGAGGACTGTCCGGACACTTTGGACAGGATAAAACATTTGCTCAATTAAGTGCCTTTTATTATTGGCCAAAAATGCAAGCTGATATCAAAATTTTTGTTAAGAAGTGCAGGATTTTCCAACATGCCAAAGGAAGAAGCCAAAACACTGGGTTATATGAGCCATTGTCGATACCCAATAGACCTTGGGATGTTGTCAGCATGGATTTTGTTTTGGGTTTGCCAAGGACTCAAAGAGGACATGATTCTATCAATGTTTTCGTAGATAGGTTTTCTAAAATGGCTCATTTTATTTCTTGTAAGAAAACTAGTGATGCAACTCACATTTCTAATTTGTTTTTCTCTGAAGTTATAAGATTACATGGACTGTCTGTGAGTATTGTTTTAGACAGGGATACAACGTTCGTAAGATACTTCTGGAGGACTTTATGGAGGAAGCTAGGTAGAAACCTCAGTTTTAGTTCAGCCTATCATCCTAAGATGGATGGGCAAATTGAAGTGGTGAACATGAGCTTGGGAAACATATTAAGGATTTTGGTTTACAAAAATCCAAAGTAATGGGACTTAGCACTTGCTCAAGCTAAATTTGCCTATAATGATACTCCTAACCAGAGTACAGGGATGAGTCTGTTTCAGATTGTTTTTGGGATGCACCCAAGAGGTGTGTATGAACTTAGAGATTTGAGTAAATAAGAGACAAGGAGTGCAAAGGATGAAGAATTTGCAAAACAGATACAGAAGTTGCAGGAAGATGTTAAGCAAAGATTACAGAAAAACACCCAAAAGTATAAACAAAGGGCTGATATGAAGAGGACTGAAAGGGAGTTTCAAGTAGATGATTTAGTCATGGTTTATCTGAGGAAGGAAAGGTTTTCAGTCAAGACCTATAAAAAACTAAAAATGAAAAAATAGGGCCATGCAGAATTTTGAGGAAGTTTTCCTCAAATGCGTATGAGATTGAGTTACCAGCAGGAGTTGGGATATCACCCATCTTTAATGTTGCAGATTTGTACCCATACAAAGAAACAATGGAATAAATACAAGAATAACCTACATAAGAGGAGGACCATACTTTGAATTGGAAGGAACAAATGCCAAAGACAACAAAGAAAGAAGTGGAAGCCATTATGGAGAAAAAAGCAATAGAGAAGACCAGAGGACAAACCTATTACCAATATCTAGTCAAATGGAAGGGACAACCAATAGAAGATGCTAGCTGGGTGACAACAGTAGAGTTACAGAAGTTTAATGCGGATCCTAAAACATTGATGGATCAATTTTTTCTTCCCCAGGAGTCTGATGCAGGAGCATCCAGATTTATTCAACAATGTGATTGTGTATTCACATGTTGTGGCTAACAAGAGGTGGACAAATTTTGATTATTAATATTTTATTAAGCTTTAATTGTGAGAAGTTAGTTTGTTTTGATTTCCTAAATTAAATAGGAATAAAAAATAGCAAATTGGTTCTCCCTGCGAGGAGATCAAGTCAAGTAGATTAGATCATTAAGATAAGATAGAATTAGTTTGTTAGAATGATTTAGCGGAGAGCTAATAAAGGACAAGAGAACCACTTCCGAGTATTTATATGCGTGAATAGGTCAGTGTGAGGTGTGGAATAGGTGTGAGAGAGGTGTGATAGAAGAGTGGACAGAGAGGAGAAGCAAAGTAATAATCTAGCCATCAAGGGCAAGACTCTGTATATTTTCACTACTGTTAATCCCAAGTGTGTTTGTATTTTAAATTCTTTTGACTGTGTTAAACTTTCGTTTCTTTTTATTTCTTTGTTTAGTTTGGATAGCGCATCGCACATAGCGGGGTTTCCATTTAATATATATCTATGTGAAATTCGAATCAAGCTTGTGAAGTTGCAATGCAGACGTTCACAACTATTTTGGCATTGATTGCACAATGCATCTGGAGAAGGGCCGATTGGACGTGCGAGCAACGACGAGGATCATTAGATCTGGCTTATAGATCAATGGTGAAGATTAAATCGCAACCTCAGTGGAATTTGGCACATCAACGATTTTTGTGTTATTTGTTAAGACATCGCAAGGTAAGAAGTTTAAGTTGTGATGTGGTAAATAGGTGGAAGTTGTGTTGCGATAAGGATTGGAGATTGTGATGCGACACGATCGCATATCACATAGGATAAGGAGAACCTATTATGGCTAAACATTAAAAAGGTGCGACGTGTGATAAGGTTTTCGCTGCAATTTGCGAAATCGCAAAATAATAAATATTGCGAAATCTTCAAAGATTGCGAAGTTGCGGGGAGGTAAGTTATTAAAGTTGTGATCTGCCATGATTGGTCACTGATTTGTGTGGACCATAAACCACAGGTATGCGCATGTATATTGTGAAGTTTGGAGCCTTGCTGCATCACTTGACGTGGGAGATGAGACACGATGATTAAAGCACACCATGGGGATGTCATGTCGTATTAATAATTGCACGATGGAGTGGGAGGAGGGCACATGAACATAATAACAAGGAACACAATCGTTTATGTAAGAGCGAGGGAGGAGCTCAATCAGAGGGAGTAACAAGATGGAAGGATGATCAAGAGGATATGAAGTAGGTCGAGAGGAGTAGCTCAAGAGTCTGTGGTCTTACAGAACTGAGTGTGTCATGCAACGAACTATAATTTATCCAATGCAGTGTGACAATGACCCAAGTAGGGTGTCGAGTGACCCGTGTAGGGTGTAAAGCGGCCCGAGTAGGGTGCACGAGAGGGGTAAATATTTTGCAGTGTGATTTTTGAGATTTTGGCTTTGTATTCTTGAATCGCGAGCCATTGTCTCTGAGACTTGTTGAACTTGTGATTTTTTAATAAAAGCAAAAGGCCAAAGGGTCATTCCATTATGAAACCTTGTGCATGTGTATGATGATGTTGAAAGATTAATGTCTTACATATGATACTCATGTTTTTATGAATGGAAGTTTAATTAAAATAAATGCAAGAGTACTATTACTTGCACTAGGGTAATTTGAACTTGGCTATGTGTTTGCTGCTTCCTCTTACTCTATTGCATAACTCCCAGGAAAAAGAGCTTATTGTAAAGTAGCACCGCATAATAAATAAATAAGCAGGAATGAAGCAAGACGGTATAAAGCTGGAAAGAAGGAGAAGCCTAGCCTCGACCGTAGGGAGTAACTACGTGACATAATTAAGCAATTGGATCAGCAAGCGACCACCTTGGCTAAATTTTTATATCGCGCTGGTAGCACAAATTGGCTCAATGTTCTCTTCTAATGATTCAATGGGTGAAGCGTGATGGTATCACTCACATAGCCCCATCGCAGTCAAAGAGTTATGATATTCTGCTAAGTAAATAATGGTATATATATTATATAAGTGAACTTACCATGAGGCGTATTCAAGGCATAATAACTATGTGCTCCATGAGGTAGTGGTGAAACACGTCGGTGCCACACACTCAAGGGATCGTGTTGCACCTAAAAGGCACCTTGTAACCCCATAGGAGTCCCCGGGGTTGTGGTAGATGGTATTGGAGCTACCGCACAGAAAAAAAGAAGAAGTAAAAGCCAAAGGAATATTATAGAGATAGATGCATTTCTCTTTGTAGGTTATTGGGGAAAGGGATTTTGAAATCAATTTCCAGGTGGGCGAGGGGTTTTTAGCTATTAGTTCTTAGTATAGGTTGCAGTTAGGGGAGGTTGTAGCGAGCCTAACAAAGTCACATTAGAAAGAAGTGGGCCATAATGGTGAACACTAGGTCTAACTCAATGGACTAGGATGAGGTGGTACTGTATGAGAGAGTCCAAGATATTGAGAGAATCTCGGCACATATGGTAGACAATATGGAAGACAATGGAAAGGAGTTTGAAGAGCTCCAAGTAGATATCTAGGAAATTAATGGAGCCTTTGAAGCATGTTCCTATTCCAGTCATAAGACAAGCCTAGGATCATGAGGATCAAAAGAAGGACTTGGAGGATTAGGTGAAGTCACTTGTGGCACTCATGAGAGATCATGCATATACTATAGCAATATTGAAGTAGGCCATAGGGAAGAGATCAACTAGTTCATCTATGAAGGTGAAGCTAAATGAACTAGAAATGTATGATCAGACTAGAAGCACTAAGGTGCTTGGGAAATTTTGTTGGGATGTGGAACATATGCTGGAACAAATGAAGGGTTGTTCTGAGGAGATGAAAATAAATGCAATAGTCATGTATCTTAGAGGAACAACGAAACTTTTGTGAAGAACGTGAGTTGAGGACTTGGCAGTTGGTCACATCATGGATAAGATAATGACTTGGACAATGCTGAAAGAGGTTTTATACACATAGTTTGGACTAGGGACTCAAGAATGGGTGGTAAGGGATCGATTGAGGGAGTTGAAGTATACCAAGAAGATACAAACCTATATCAAGAAATTCCCAAGTCTCATATTGGAGCTTAGGGACACAAGATAAGGACAAGATATATGCCTTTATCAAAACTCTATAGCCATGTGAAAAAAGGGAAGTCATGAAGCAAGGAGTCCAAACTCTTGTAGCAACCATCACTACAACAAATAAACTCCTTGATTACCAAACAAATTGGAAGGATAAGGAGGAGGTGTGGAGTGGTAAGAGCAAGAAGAAGAAGAAGGACTAGGAGAAGGGGAAGACTTCCAAGGAATGCAAGCCAATATGTTCAACCAAAGAAAATAAGCCTATATCTTGTTGAATCTATGAAGAAGATCACTTAGCAAGAAATTTCCCTATCAAGTAATCGGTGGTTGCTTTGGAGCAACGAGAGGCAAATAAAGTTGGGATGTTATAGGTATTGGGAGCAATATCTTCCCATAAGAAGATAGTAGAAGATAAAGGCAAAGGAAGAACCCAATTAGAGTTTGTTGAGGTAGAACTAGGAGACAACCAGGTAACAATGATGGTTAACAGTGGAGCTACTCACAAATTTGTGAAGTAAGAAGTAGCAAAGAAGCTTGGTCTTAGGGTCAAGCTTAAGAAAGCCTCCTTTAAGGCTATCAACTCTAGATATATGTGGGTGATTGGGTCAATTGATGATGTGCCTATCTACATGGGAGACTAGTAGGGAAAGGTGGACCTTACGGTACTACAACATGATGACTATGACTTGATGTTGAGGTAGTAGTTCTTGATTTATGAGAGAGTTTTCCCTACGCATCACGTGGGGCACATGTTCATTCTGTTGAGACCTGAGTTGATCATAATAAAGACTCAAAGAGGAGACCCGAATAAAACAATGAGGATGGCCACCATATTTTAGAGTGAACAACAATCTTGTGAACCTAGATGTGGAGAGTTGAGTGGCAATCATGTAGAGTCTATTCTATGATGACATGTGGATATCATGTTCGCTTCGATAGATGGAATAAATAAGACGAAGAAGAGGACAAGTAGATTAAAGCAGGTAGGAGAGACTGAGATGACAATAATGATTCATAAATGTGACGAAGGAGGTGTGCCTTGGCATGTTGAGGCTAAGGAGGGAGTTGACACATCAACTTTGAGCCAGAGAGGTTGGCCACATGATCTGGAGCTCGAAAGACTTGTTTAGAAATCAAAGGGAAACATTGGGTCATATCCTGCTTTGTCAACTTACACGGTTAGGAAATAAGGAGGAGTGCTTCTAGGAGAGAAAATGGGAGATGGGGGTGGAGATTACCATGACCAACACTTTTTTTCATCACATAGAGCCATGAGGAGATGGCCAGATGTTGTATTCAAATAGTGATCCGAGATCATGGGGGTACCTAGGGTGGTTCTTGTACAACGAGGGATTGTTGGAGTCGAGATGATCTGAAGTCGAGGTTATTGCACTACGAGACATGAATTCTTACGGAGCTTGGTGCGATAATCATATTATCTACCTGATTAGCCAAGCGACATGAGGGGATCCAACAAATAATCATATGCAAGGGTGATTTCTAGAGATGTTGTCAGAGACATCATTTAGAGAGACTACATCATGATGGATATATCCATTGGGAGATGATTGAAGGGTTATGGTTGAACTATTGTTGGGACAAAAATAAATTTGAGTGGGGTAGGATCACTGGCCCTAGAGTTGGGCACACTTTTAATCGAAGTGTGAGCCATGGGCGACATCTTCATCACACAATTTGCGACAAAGATATCATAAGAAATGTGACAAAAGTGGATGTTGGGTGAGGTCGCGCCAACACAAGGTGTTGAAAAACTGACACTTGGGGTTTTTAGTAGGCACTCGTGGATGGTTTGGTGGCACGATGAATGTGGATGACCAAGCACCTAAGTTTCTTGAATGACAGGTGAAGAAACCATAACAAGATGGCATGAGCACATAAGGGCAACATAACATGCCCCTAAGACAAGTGGCTAGACATTAAGTAGCATAGTAGCTTTCGGCACGATAGGGCCAAGCGATGGGAGCATGTGCAACAAGCAAAATGGGTTTAACTGAGAGTCATGCTGACATGAGTCACCATGAACCGAATGATGGACAAGAGGGTGAGAAAACTGAACGTTGGGTGAGAGTCGGCCTAAGCGCATGGTGGATGTGGATGTGACAAGACGATTTGAGTGATTGTGTGATGGTGGAGCAGGTAGAATGACACAAGGTTGACCTGACCCATGAAACAAACAAATGAAATGATATGCATAATGAGTGCGGTCTCGCATAACCAAATCGAGCAACGATTGGAATGATGGGCTGAACAAACATGGGAGATAAGATGTGACTGTTGAAGTGCATGATGGGGGCCTTGTGTCGTATTAATACTCACACAATGGAGTGGGAGGAGGACATAACAACACAATAACAAGGAACACAAATGTTCAGATAAGAGCAAGGGAAGAGCTCAATTGAAGGGAGCAGCAAGATGCAAGGATGGGGGAGATGATATGAAATAGGATGGGAGGAGAAACTCACGAGTTCATGGTCTTGCAGATCCAATCACGTCGTCAACCGAATCGTAGTCGAACCAAAACAGGGTGGCGAGCGACCTGAGTACGGTGAATGGGTGGGGTAAAGGTTTTGTACTATGATTTTTGGGATTTTGGCTACGTATTCCTAAAGCCCGAGCCATTGAATCGAAGACTTGTTGTACTTGTGAATTGTTAATAAAATTAGAAGGCCATAGGGCCATTCCTTAATGAAATCTTGTGCATGTGTATGCTTATGTTAAAGGACTAATGTCTTGCATATGATATTCATGTTTTTATGAATGAAAGTTTAATCAAAGTATATGCGATTGTAAGATTACTTGCATTATATCGAAGAGTTATGATATTTTTCCAAGTAACTAATGGTATAGAGATTATATAAGTCAACTTATTATGAGGCATAATTTGGGTGGAATAACTCTGTGTTCCATGACTAGAGGTGAAACACGTCGATGCTGTAGGCTTAAGGGATCGCAATGCACCCAAAAAGTGCCTTGTAACTATAGGAAACCCGAGGGTCATGAAATTATTGAAATAATATTTATGAAGTGTAGACCAATTGGTTTGTGCGGGATTTAGTTTCTTTTGAGTTACTGGTTCATATCTCATAAGAAAGGTGGAAGCCATTTGTGAGAGGATAAAAACTATCTCACGAAACATCTAAACTCGATTAAGGTTGCCAACCTCACAACCTTGCAAAATCCTAATAACTACATGCAATATATAGACATATGATTCTTCCAACCACCATTAAAATTGAGAAACAAACAACTACCAAGTAATTAAGTGGATAAAAATATTAAATTTGGCACAAACAAACAACTACCAAGTAATTAAATGGAAAAAATATTAGTAAGATAAACCTCAAGAAAGTAACCTATTCTCTTTGTTGTGTTCGTGATCTATAGAGCAAAAAGATCGAGGTTCCCTCCATTGAGCTAAAAGTTTATAGACAAATGTGGCTTTTCCTCAGATGACGAGATTCTTTGAAATTATTGT
This sequence comes from Pinus albicaulis, assembly GCA_034641835.2. Classification (NCBI taxonomy): domain Eukaryota; kingdom Viridiplantae; phylum Streptophyta; class Pinopsida; order Pinales; family Pinaceae; genus Pinus; species Pinus albicaulis. Next base: position 1,022,710,068 of record CM076584.1, on the reverse strand, counting down.
ATTCAACATCCCCTAATGTCCATCGTAGACATATTAGTAAAAAATTGAAACCAACTAGTCCGTGAAGCGGAGGTCTGACAGTGGAGTCAGAGGATTTTCATCCAATCCACCTAAGATCAAATCTCCGTGGAGACGTATGCCTGTTGTGTCTTGGCTAGAAGAGTAGGCGACTCCAGAGCGAACGTCTCGGCTCTTGTTGAGGCATAAGTTTCATAGCTATTGTGTGCAGCGTGTAGACTGTTGCACCTAGCCTAGGCGATTTGATCCTGAGCCTTGTTCAAGAAACTCTCACCAGTTACCGATTACCCTAGATTAAAAATAAAATAAAATAAAAAATAAAATAAATAAATAAATAAAAATAAATAAAAATAAATTGAAACCAACTTTATTTTGTATTTTCCAAACCAAAGCCACCACTAAGAGGTTGAGAGCATGGCACTTGGAAGTGAAAAGAGGGCAGTTGGAAGTGTGGAGGTTTTAATTTCATCGTGCGAAAGAGAAATGATGGATTTCCATCGGGCTGATCGTTAATTCGTTAACTCGATCCACCAGCAGCGAGGGATTTGGAAAGTTTGAATTGTAAAGAAGGGGGGAGATGGGTTTAGAGCAGGCATTGCAGGATGGCGATCTGCTCAGACAAGTAAATGCTCTCATTGTTGCCCATTTGAGGGACAACAACTTAACGCAGGCAACTCTGTCTCATTCCTCCTGCACTTATATATGCATATTTTTACTTTGTAGCACAACTTAATATACTGTTAAGAAGAAGTGAAACACGACAAAACCCATTTTCTTAAATTTCATGCCCGATACCTTTCGTTTGGCATTGCATACATCCAAAATTTATCAATTTTTATTGCAAACTATTAAATGCAGGCTGCCACTGCGGTGGCCACTGCGACGATGACGCCGCTAAACGTGGAAGTGGCGCAGAACAAGCTTTTGGATCTTGTGTGTAAGGTCTGCAATGATAGCGAATGAATGGAAAATTTGCTGTTTGTGGGGATAATGTACCTAATTTGAATGAACGAATTAATGGAAAATTTGTTTTTTTTTTTGTGGGGGAATCCATCTATTTTGAATGAATGACTGAATGCAGGGGCTGGCAGTTGAGAGAGAAGAGGCAGCAAGGGGAGTTAGTTCAACAGCGTCTACAGTTGCCGTAGATGCTACTGGTGCTGGCGGAGGCGGCGCAGCAGCAGCAGCAGCGATGATGATATCAGTGGGCTATGGACCGCCTATACCCACCCCTCTCGTTAATTCTCTAGATTTCAGGTATCTTATTTGATGGACAATCCCTTATTTGATTTGATGTTGAATATGGAAATTGAAATCGGGATTGAGGGAATTACTGATGTAAATATGTAGATTAGACAGGATTGGACATAAACACAAACTATAGAGTATAAAATATATGTTATTTTTCTTTTAGCGGGGAAAGGGCCATGGGGTTGGTTGAACATCCACTTATAGTTATTATTGAATTGCAAACATGTAGAAGTCCCTATTTTCCTTTAGAGCTGAGAAGGAAGGGTCACATATGATAAGATAGATAAGTTATTTGTATTAATATGATCACAAAAGTAGGTCATTGGGACTCAAGATTATAATCAGTAGGATTATAATGTGGAAGTGCAAGTGCGACTTCTAGAAAATGATGAAAATAATATAAAGAAAGAACATACAGCATATGACTTATTGAATCACTTAACCAACAGCATGACACTTCTGCCCCTCTTCCGAATCTGAACTGGAATAGGGATTCGAGCGTTTGATGTTGTTTATGTTGTTTGAATTTTTGCAGTTACACTACTGCTGTTTAGTATTTTTTATGAAAAAAATACAGAGAGCAATTTTCTTCCTCTATCACAGTGTGTAGAGTAAAATGAGGCTTCCCTGTGATTTTATTCTGCACGGTGTGAGAGCATCCACCTAATCAAAACCTAACCCAAAGGTAAATGTGAAATAACATTTACATTTGCAGAAGACATGTACACATGGGTTGAAAATTCAAATATATTATCTGCTGGGATAAATTCAAGCCAAATTGAGATTTATTATCTGTTGGGATAGCCAAATTGAGACTTATTTCCTGGACAAATGTCATATGCTCTGAGAGACAAGAAGCCAAAATCTTTAGATGAGGCTAAAGTCTTGGATATTGAAATAGAGCACAATTTCAATGCTTCCAAAATTGACCTCCTTGCTTATCTGAGGGCCAAAATTGAACCAAAGACTAAGCCTAGTGCCCAGATTGACCCTACCTTGCAAGCATTTGCCCAAAAATTTGATTAAGTTACTTCTGTGCTCATGCAAGGGCAGATGACCATGATGAACAAGTTGTCAATGTTGGAAAGGGAAAGGGGATCCCATCAAAATTTTCCTCCTAAACCACAATTTAATAAAGAGAGACCTCCCAAGAAGAATGCTTTTGCTAGTGGCAATGTTTCACAACAAAGTGTTCCACATACTCTTGCTCCAACCAATATGGTTGGTCAAGAAGGAAACCCTTGGTGTCAAACTTGCAATGAGTTCCATTGTATTGAGTGTCCTTATAATCAAGTGGAAGAGGAGGAATCTCCGAAGCATCTAAATGTTGTACATGACAATGCTCCTTTTAATATCTTGGTTGGAGAATCCTACTTCCAACAGCAACATGAAGAAAGTGCTGAAGAAGCCACTAGTGATCAAGATGAGCCAATCATGGCTGTTGAGGAAGGAGGAAGGTATAAGTGATTGCACTATTCAAGAAGGAATAATGACCAAAACCAAGCAAGCTCTAGTTCTAGTTTTTCCCTCCAAAGAAGGATAGGCCACCTCCTCCACCTAAGAACATCCCTAAGCCCACTACCCAAACTCCTAATGTGTCTTTGGATGTTGACTTAGCAAATGTATTAGCTAAAATGAATGTGCAGGTGGCTCGTTTGGAGCTGGCCAAGCTTGTTGATTTTCTAGTGCTAATTTAGACAAGCATAGTTTTCTGCCACTGATAATTACTTCCAATGATATACAATCTTACTTTAAGATATTTTAGTACATCATTAAACAATTACACTTAGAAAATTCAACAGTAAATGCAATAGAACAGTAAAGATCACAATAGAAAAAACCATGCACAGTAGACACCAAATTTTTTCACCTAGGAAACCCAAACTCAGGAGAAAACCCAACAATCTTTTCTAGGAGAAAATGTTCAGTTCAACAAAAGTGCATTCTGATTTTCCAGTCAAACTTGGTCAAATTGACCACAAAATCCACAAAGGTCAAACTTGGTCAAACAAGCTTCTGTTCACCTATTGAGGCTTCTTGGCCTCCTTGCAACTTGTATTGAGGCTCAGACTGAAGCCTTCAGCCTCTTGTAACTCGGATTGAGGCCTTCGACCTCCTACAACAATCTACTAGGACTTCGACCCTCCCACAGAGGCTTCTGCATGAACCAAAGGCCTTTCGGCCTATTATTACTGGCATATATGAGGCCTAGCAACCTCCTTCTAGGGATTTTGGCCCTCTTCCTTGTCATAAACAACTTCTCGGCCTGGTTAACCCAGGGCTGCGAGGGAGCGCCCCCTCCCCCCTCGAATCCACTCCCAAAGTGCGCTTCCTAAAAAAATTTGCGCTCCTTGCCAATTTGGGAGCGATAGAGGGAGCTATTGAAGATTGGAAACATTTTTTTTGGAGTGGGGCAGCCTAATATTCAAGCCCATGGCCCTAGTATTGATATGCAATTCATGGTAATGTTAAATTCTTAAAGTAAAAGAATGTTACTTTTACTTAAATTTTTAACATTACCATGAAATGGCTCAGGATGTTTGAGAGTGATTTTGACCTCACTTGATTTCATATGGAAAAAGTAGAATTTTAGATCTCACTCAAAATCTAGCAGACTTATCAATTTTTTAGGATTTCAGGATTAGGGGGATTGCAATGTTTCCCTCAGATTTTGTCATGTATTAGGATATGGAACTCGTATTTAATCAAGAGGACCAAGCCCTCTATGTACCTTGATGTTAGTGACATTGGTTGTCGAACTCCTCTATCATGACCCTACTAAAAATGTACCCATCACTCAAACAAAATCTTGAATTGACATGCTGCATTTTTTCTATCATATGTTAATGCTTAGAGGGTGATATTGTTAAAATTGGCAACTAGGGCCAAATTCCACTTTAGACAACTCATTTGATGGAGATGATGATTGCATTAAATTCCTCTTTTCGAGAGGACCAAAATCGACCTAAAGATCATCAAATTTGGACTACCAGAAATGTGTTTTTGAATTTATGCAAATTGACAAGGTCGGCCACATCATTATGTAGGCTCAGGAAGCCCAATTGTAAATTTTTGTAGATGTTCTATGCTTGAAGCAACTTTACTTTTCTTACAGCAATCACACAAATAGTTAAGTAAAATGCAGATAGAACATATAAGTGGATCTTATAGAAGACAATCCAGAAACAGAAAAATGTGGTGGTGCGTTACGGCGGTCAACAGGATGCTTCAACCAGCAAAGTCTCCTTGGTCAGCCAACCTAGAATGTGTCACAACAGTCCTCCAATCAGCAAACGAGTCAACCCAAGTCAACTCCAAAAAAGTCAACGCTGTCCAGAAAAGTCAACGCAGGGCAGCAAGCTAAAAGTCAACGCAGCAGCAGATTGGTCAACCCTTTGACCTCGATTTCTGTGCCAAACAGTACGGCCTTCCAAAATCGAACTTCCCAACAAATTTCAGCCCATTCGGACCATGCGTTGACCAAAGTCAATGCTGGTCAAACTTCCAGCAAAACCCTAGCCGCAGCAATTCGTCCTTCAGCTCAGCCGTACAGAAATTCGTCCTTCTTCTTCACATGTGTGGGCTGGAAATGTCCTCCAAGGAGCTCGTACTCAATCAGGTGAGAGAAGTAGATGTGTGTTTAGTTGTGATGAAATGCTCTCCAACTTTGCCTGTATTTATATCCATCATTGGGGTGTGTGACACATCTGCTGGGGGTGTGAAACCTTAAGGCCGACCTGCACATATAATTTATTATGAATAATAAATTCAAAATAAATGTTCTGCTCATCGGATTAAGACATATTGTATATGGATTTTACACCTCTCCGAAAGAGGAATCCAACAAAAATATTAGTCTTTTAATCTGAGCATCATAACATGGAGTTTGGACCTAGTTGTCCAAATTTAACACCAATGGACGTGTCACTTCATCCTCAACGACTTGTATAAATATAAGTGACTTTTCACCTCATTTGGCATCACTCACACATTCTTCTCTTTCCTTCTCTCATTGGTTCATACAACTTTTGGGCAGATCTTTTCTCTCACACGTGTGGCAAGGAGGACGAATTTTTTTGCGTAGATTGCAGGGCCAAAATTTCAGAGTTGTTGCAGGGTTTGACCAACATTGATCAGACACTTTGACTCATCCTTTGAATGTGCTTTTTGTGGGAAAATTTCGTTTTTGGCAGGACGTACAGTTTGGCATAGAAACCGAGCTGATCCGGGCACTTTGACCGCAGAGATAATTGCAGGTTGATTGCAGATTTCAGGGCTGAATTTGATCAAGTTTGACCGCTGACTTTGGGACTGTTTTGGGCTGATTTTGACCATCTGTCCAGGCCAAGTTTGATTGGGCCTGACCGAGCTACTTTGAGGATGTTTTACTGCTACGTTCACCATCTTTGACTTTTTGGTTAGTGCTGAATTTGAATGCAGATTTGACAGGGCTGTTTTGGCTTTGATTTTGCAAGTCAACTTTGACTTTTTGCACTCTCTTTGTGTTGAACATTTGATATAATAATAAGAAGAATTGATCAAAGGGGTTTCCCCATCTTGGGGTTTTTCCCTGGCATCCGCCAGATTTGGTGTCCTCTTGTCTTGGCTTGTCTTCTGCATTTTATTTTATGTTCTATCTACAGTTACTGCCAATGTGATTTATGGTTAATGTGATTGCTATTGGAAAACTAAATTGGAAATTGTCATTGGGTTGCTAAAAGAACATTGAAGTAATTGTGCTAAGCATAGAACATACCATTGTTAACTAAAATTAACATGGTATCAGAGCACAGGTGAAGACAAAGCCCAAGCAAGAGAGAAAAGCAATCACTAAGGGAGATCTGTTAGACAAGATCATTGGACTAGCCTCAATGGCTACTACATCTTATTTCGAATCTGAGGATAAGCTTAAGAACAAATCTGACTATCATGCATGGAAGATGACTTTGGACTTGACTTTGGAATAACATGATGCCATGGACTATGTGCAGGAAGAGTGGTGGAGCCTCCTTTAAATGCACCCAGTGCTGCTAAGACGAAGTATAAGAAAGGTGAGGTCAAAGCTAAGAGAATTATCATAGACTCCATTCAAAAGCATTTGGTTGCCTATATTTCTGATTTGGGAACATCCAAGGAGATGTATGATAAGTTGGTTGAGATGTTCAAAGTAAACAGTGCAAATCAAATCCTCTTTCTCAAGAACAAGTTGAAGGACATCAAGATGGATAAAGGGGAGTCTATCAAATCCTACTTTATGAGAATAACACAAATCAAGAATGACCTACTATCTATTGGAGAAGTTATTGCTGACAGGGAGCTCACTCTCATTGCACTTAGAGGTCTTTCAAGAGCATGGGACATGTTTAACACCACCATTCTCAATAATGACAGGATTCCTAGTTTCAATGAATTATTGGCCAGATGAACTCAAGAGGAGACGAGGATGATGTATTAGTTTTTGTAGCACTGGATGTGCTCTAGCCACGAGATTTGGTGGAGAGGCTAGAACACATGTATTCTCCAATACCCAGAAATCGTTTATGGAAATTCCACCGACTCAATTATATTTATTAATCAGTTTTTGATATTTTCTAAGTCTAAACTTAGGAAATATGATCAATTAATTAGAATTAATTAAGTCATGGTGTGAATGTTCTAGAAACTCATACGGATCGACATGGAAATAATTTGGGCCATCGATTATGTTTCAATCTTGGCCGTTGGTGCTCCAACAAAAGATTATAAGAATAAGTCAGTGGGTAGATGGAGAACACACTAGTGCAATTACTCATTTGCCCAGGCAAATCGATTTCCTCAGTGGTTGAAGCTTAGTGGAGGAGATAGAGCCAAAGGGTGAGTAGCAGGTGAGAGAGAGAGGGTATCAGTAGGAGTCTGAGAAGTACAAATCGAATTTAGGAGGAGGCAGCGTGAGGAAAGATGCAGTCCAATGGAGCTCTGTGTAGTCACTGCGCATAGAGTAACGTAGAGGCACTAACATATGGGCAGAGGGTCCATTCCAGGGTCAGGGGGTCGTTGTGGAGAGTGATAAACTTATCATAGAACTTCTCTCAGTATTTTTCCTCTGTTTTGGTTGTCAAAATTCTTGTACTCAGATTGTTGCTAAAGATTAATAAGAAAACCCTCATCTGCTGCACCGGTTTTTCGACATTGGGTTTTTCCGGGGACAATTGTCCAAAAATAACTGTCAATATATTTTTTTTATGTGTGTGCTAGAATTTCTCAGTTTCCAACATTTCATTTTCCGCAGTAATTTATTGTGAAAATTGTAATAGTAAATTTATTCGATATTTGTCGTAGCAAATAAACTGCAAAATTAACTTGTCAGTTAGAAGAATATTTTTCAGTTATTGCAATAGATGAAATTTTCACATGGTATCAGAGCTTACATGATCAGCTGAAGAGCTCAGTAGCAAAGAAGAGAAGGAGGGTTGCTGCTCTGCGTAAGCAACAATTCGAATTCCCCACAGGCAACGCAGTTCCTTGGCCAAGAGGCTCAAAATTCTTGAGGAAAATCGATTTCTTTGAGAGAGCGATAGAGAAATCTGATTTCTCCATATCAAGGATTACCAGAGGCAGAGGGATCAACCATATCTTTTGTAGAGCAGATCTCTTGCTGGACGCAACAATTTTGCAGCAACAAAATCAACGCTGGGAGGAAGAGAGAAATAACACAGTAAATCATGGACAGAATCAACAATCAGGATGCTTCAGATTTATCTTCCAGGTTGGAAGATGAGTTTGCTTGCTTGTCAGGTTCAACATCACCTGGTGTCTGGTATATAGATAGTGGAGCTTCAGCTCATATGATAGGAGTTAGAGAATATTTCTCTAGCTATCAGGAGGAGTAGATGGACTTCTAGATCATTATGGGAAACAAAAGTAAATGTACTTCGTTAGGGATAAGCACCATAGAGTTTCAGACGGAGACAAGAACCAACACTAGCACTACCAATGTATTGCATGTGCTAGGATTGGGTATGAACCTAATTTCAGTGTCCTAATTACAGGACAAGGGGTATGATTCGTATGGAAAAAAGTGTATGTCAAACACTCTAGCTGGAAGAAGGTGAAACATATTGGAGCTCGGAGCAACAGGTTGTACAAGTCACAGCTCGATTCTCCAATGGCACTGATAGGCAATGATAGTAGTAGTGGGAAGGAGCTGAACAAATTATGGCACAGGAGGATGGAAAAGTTACACCATGGAGCACTCAAGATGCTCAGAGAAATTGTAACAGGAGTTCCAGTTCTTAGCACAGAGCACGATGATGTATGTAGAGGATGCATACTTGGGAAGTACGCGAAGGCAACATTTCCAAAAAGTGACAGCAGAGCAAACAACGTGTTAGGATTGATACACTCAGATATTTGTGGCCCTATGTCCACCAGAGCTCTTAGTGGTGGCGACTTCGTCACCTTTATTGATGACCATTCCAGAAAGACCTGGATCTATTTCTTAAAGACCAAATATGAGGTATTTGATCGGTTCAAAGAGTTTAAGGCAGTAGTAGAGAACGTGACAGGGAAAAAGATCAAGGTGTTGCACTCAGATAATGGTGGAGAATACATTGATAAGGATTTCAAAGAATTCTGTGCAAAGGAAGGTATCAAAAGAGAATGGACAACTTCATATAACCCTCAGCAGAATGGAGTAGCGAGGCGGAAGAACAAAATGATAGTTGGGGGTGCAATGGCTATGTTGTATGATCAGGGTCTGCCTAGATTTTTATGGGCAGAGGCATGTAACACAACGGTGTACATTCAAAACAAAACACCTCATAGAGAATTGGGAAAAAACGCCAGGAGGAGTCTTCACAGGAAGGAAGCATGAAGTGAGTCACTTGAGGATTTTTGGGAGTGTGGCTTACTGCCACGTGCCAGATGAAAAGCGTAGAAAATTGGATCAAACTGCAGAGAAGGGGTTCCTCGTCGGGTACAATGAGACCTCTAAGGCATACACGATCGACATTCCTAATAGTAGGAAGATTGTAGTGAGACGAGATGTAAAGTTCATGGAAGACAAAGCTTTCAAGAGATCTTGAGAAATGCCTGCCGGTGATTAGTCAGCAGAAGTTCCATTAGTCCAGTAGCAGGGACAACAAGTGGGACCAGCAGGAGGACAGTCACAAAGTTCGAGTACAGTGATTAGCACTAGTATCTCCTCACTGCCTCAGGGGTAGGAGATCCATGGAGTTCTCAGCAGACGGAGTAGCAGGGACTGGAGGAGGAACTGATTGAACCTCCTACCACCAGTGGTAGAGCTAGTAGGGAAGTGCATCAGACCTTAAGGGACGCAAAGGAGTTTATCGAAGCTCCTAGGACGGATAAGAGACAATGCAGGCAACCTGACAAATATCAAGCTTTGGTAGCTCAGGTTGTAGAACCCTCCAGCTTTTAGGAAGTCACACAACATCAGGTGTGGGTGGATGCCATGGTAGAAGAGTATAGTTCTATCATGACAAATGATGTTTGGGAGGTAGTGCCGAGACCAGAAGACAGATCAATTGTAGGTTCCAGATGGATCTACAAGATCAAGTACGCTGCAGATGGCATTGTAGAGAAGTACAAGGCTAGATTCATGGCAAAGGGGTATGCACAGAAGGAAGGAATAGACTATGATGAGACCTTTGCCCCAGTTGCCAGATATACCTCTGTCAGATCTGTTATATCCTTAGCAGCGCAGATGGGATGGGAGATTCACCAGATGGACGTTATGACAACATTCTTGAACAGGGTGATAGAAAAAGAGGTGTATATAGAGTAACATGAAGGCTTCGAAACTCATGAGAAGCACACTCATGTTCGTAGATTGAAGAAATCCCTATACGGGTTCAAGCAAACACCTAGGGCGTGGTATGGTCGGATTGACAGTTACTTGCAGTAGTTGGGATTCGTCAAGAGTGATGCAGATCCCAACCTCTACTATTTGATGGTGGAGAATGAGCCTCTCATTCTGGTTTTATATGTGGATGATCTCTTTTCGATAAATTTATCAGGGCTCATAAAAGACTGCAAAAGGAACCTTGTAGCAAAATTCGACATGGAGGATATGGGGTTGATGCATTATTTTCTAGGATTGGAGGTATGGCAGAAGAATGGGGAGATCTTCCTTAGGCAAGGGAGATATGCTACAAATATTCTGAAGAGGTTCAAAATGTAGGATTGCTGACCCATGGCGACACCCATAATCACCAATTGGAAGAAGATAGATGCATCAGGGGACAAGGAAGTCAACCCCACCTTGTACAGGCAACTCATTGGGTCTCTCATGTATCTGGTTAACGATAGGCCAAACATTTGTTTCGCTGTCAATACCCTTAGTTAGTTCACGGTAGAACCGAAAATGTTACATTTGGCAGCAACAAGGCACATTCTTAGATATGTGCGTGGAACAATCAGATATGGGTTGAAATATACTCAAGGAGATGACGTTAGATTATGCGAGTTCACAGATGCAGACTGGGTAGGCAGTTCAGTGGACATGAAAAGTACCTCCGGAAGCAGAAGTCAGTAGCACTAAGCTCAGCAGAAACATAATATATGGCTTCCAGCACAACTACGTGCGAAGCTATATGGCTTAGGAAGCTGCTCGTGAGCTTGTTCAGGAAGAAGATGGGAGCAACCAGTGTATACTGTGATAATCAAAGTTGCATAAAACTCTCTGAGAATCCATTGTGTAATGACAGGTCGAAACACATAGATATCATATGTCATTTCATCAAAGATTGTGTTCAGCGTGGGGCAGTCCAGCTGCAGTTTGTTCCCATAGGAGATAAGGTAGTCGACATACTCACGAAAGCTATAGGGAGAGCTAAGTTCATCTAGTTCAGGGAACAAATGGGTATGGTGGAGAACCCGTTTCAGTATCAGAGACATGATATTACTCAGTTGCAGCAGCAGTTGCAGATGAGAGGGAGTTGCAGTGTAGACGCAGTGTTGATAGTAGTTCAGTAGGGTCAGTAGCAGCACAGATGCAGTGCATATCACAGTTGCGGAGTAGTTGGTGGGCAATAGTAGCAAGACATCAACAACGTGACATGAGATGGTGCAGAGGCAGTGTATTGTAGCTGCAATTGCAGTACTAGAACACTTTCCTCGCTAAGAGGAAGTGTTAGTTTTTGTAGCATCGGATGTGTTCTAGCCACGAGATTTGGTGGAGAGGCTAGAATACATGTATTCTCCAATACCCATAATTCGTTTATGGAAATTCCACATAGAGACGACTTTATTAGATTTATTAATCAAATTTTAATATTTCCCAAGTCTAAACTTAGGAAATATGATTAATTAATCATAATTAATTAAGTCATGGTGTTAATGTTCTAGAAACTCACACGGATCAACAGGGAAATAATCTGGGCCATCGATTATGTTTTAATCTTGGCTGTTGGTTCCAACAGAAGATTATAAGAAGAAGTCGATGGGTAGATGGAGAGCACACTAGTGCAGTTACTTAGTTGCCCAGGCATATCGATTTTCTCAGTGGCTGAAATTCAGCAGAGGAGATAGAGACAAAGGGTGAGTAACGGGTGAGAGAGAGAGGGTATCAACAGGAGTCCGAGAAGTATAGATCGAATTCAGGAGGAGGCAGCGTGAGGAAAGACGCAGTCCATTGGAGCTCTGCGCAGTCACTACACAGAGATTGACGTAGAGGCACCGGCGTATGGGCAGAGAGTCCATTCCGGGGTCAGGGAGTCGCTATGGAGAGTGAGAAATTTATCATAGAATTTCTCTCAGTATTTTTCCTCTATTTTGGTTGTCAAAATTCTTGTACTCAGATTGTTGCTGAAGATTAATAAGAAAACCCACATTGGCTGCACTGGTTTTCCCACATTGTGTTTTCCCGGGGACAATTGTCCAAAAATAACTGTCAATATTTTTTATTTTTATTTTTTTTTATGTGTGCTAGAATTTCTCTATTTCCAACATTTTCTTTTCCGCAGGAATTTATTGTGAAAATTGCAATAGTAAATTTATTTGATATTTGTCGTAGCAAATAAACTGCAAAATTAACTTGCCAGTTAGAAGAATATTTTTCAGTTATTGCAATAGATGAAATTTTCAGATGATGGAGAGAGACAAGCCCTCAAATGGAAATGAACCTAGTGCTTTCTCTGCTCATGCAAAGAAGAAAAATAATGTTGGTCCAAGGAGTTAGGATAAAGGGTTCAAGCAGAGATTCAAAGAAGGAAGGAAAGGAAGGTGCTGCAATTGTAACATGTTCGACCACTATGCTAGAGAGTGGCCTCACAAGAAGGATTCTCCAAGGGGTTTCAACAACAACAACAACAATTACGAAGGAAATGGCAATCAAAGAAACAACAGGCTCAACAATAAAGGAAAGAGGAATGTTCTCGTTGCTTGATATGGAAATGGTCGACCTCCCAAAAAGATGAGAAATTCCTGGTATGAGGAAAGTAATGTTGTAGAAAAACAAAAGGAGTTTTATCTTATTTCTGCTCTATCTATTGCCTCTCCTCTGGATGCTTTGGATCATTGGTTGATTGATAGTGGAGCCTCAAGGCACTTCACTGGGTACAAAGAGGCCCTCTCAAATTTTGATTGAAAAGAAGACTAATTTGGAGATCATACTTGGAGATAATGCCACCTATCCCGTGAAAGGGATAGGTACTGTCACTCTTCACTTGAATCAAGGTCAAACCGTTCATCTACAAGAAGTACTGTATGTGCCCGATTTGAAGAAGAACCTGGTGTCTATTTCTGCGATGGAAGATAAAGGTTTTAAGGTAGCATTCATTGATGGAAAGGTACGTATTTGGCAAAGAAACCCTAAAAATGCATTCACACTTGGATTTAGGGTTGATGGTCTCTATCAAGTTGGAGGAAGTCCTTTGGGAGCCTTGACTTGTGATACTTCTCTTCAATCTGGATTATGGCACCGGAGATTTGCCCACTTTCATTGCAAAGCCTTACCTGGGGGTAAGGAAAATGATCTTAGTTATGCCCGAATTCAACATGAATCATGAAGGGGTTTGTCAGGGTTGTGTAGGTGGGAAAGTTACAAGGGGACCATTCCCTTTTAGTGAAATCCAAACTACTGATATTCTTCAATTGGTCCATTCTGACCTATCTGGTATGTTGCTTTTAACATCATTGGGAGGATACTTATACTATGCAATCTTTATGGATGAATTCTTACACAAAACATGGATCTATTTCTTGAAGAAGAAGGATGAAGTGTTCAAATGGTTCTATTCTTTCAAAGCATTGGTGGAAAATCAAACTGGGAAGAAAATAAAAATATTGAGGACTGACAATGGAACCGAATATAAATCAAATGAATTCAAGGACTTTTGCAGAGAGGTTGGCATTAAGAGGGAGACAATTGTTCCATACACTCATGAGCAAAATGGTGTTGCTGAATGGAAGAATCGAACAATCATGGAAGCCACTCATGCCATGCTCCATGATCAAAGCCTTTCGAAGTTCTTATGGGGAGAAGCTACCAACATTGCCGTGTATGTTCAAAATAGGAGCCCGCATCAAGCATTGGATTTCAAGACACTCGAAGAAGTTTTCACTGGTAAAAAACCTTATGTTTCTCATTTTAGAATATTTGGTTGTCCTGTGTATTTTCATGTGCCTAAAGAGAAAAGAAGTTGGAAGCATCTGGGAAGAAAGGTATATTTGTGGGCTACAGTGAATATTCAAAGGCATATAGAATCTATGTGCCTGTTCAAAGATATGTGTAAGTAAGCCATGATGTCACCTTCGATGAAGATACTGCCCTTTGGAAAGCCAAAGTTCTCCCTATCCCAAGGAAGGACAATGATGATGCTATGGAAAAACAGGATGAACCTCCGACAGATGAACTTATGCTCGATGTTGAAGGCCAGATGGATCCCATTGATCCACATCTTGGTGATCCCTCTACCTCAAGGAAAAGACCTTTGTGGCTCAAAGATACTCTCGGAGATGCTGAAAAATACACTGCTCCAAAAGGGACATTTTGCGAAAGTAAGAAGCCGAACAGGTATCAAGGGTACTTAGTTGCTATGAGTACTATTGTTCAAACCGAGCCATGTACATTCGAAGAAGTCGTAAAGCACCAAGTCTGGAAGGATGCAATGAATTAGGAATAAGAATCTATGATGAAGAATGATGTTTGGGAAGTGGTGCCTAGACCCAAGGACAAGTCCGTAGTCACCTCAAAATGACTATACAAAATTAGACATGGAGTTGATGGGAGTGCAGAAAAATATAAGGCCAGGTTCGTTGCTCGAGGCTTCTCTTAAAAGGAAGGAGTGCACTATGACGAGATATTTGCACCGGTTGCCCAATATACCACTATCTGATCTATTATTGCTCTCGTTGCCTTTCAAGGATGGAGCCTGTTGTTGCCCAAAGTGTATACCTAAGGTGCATCACTCAGAACAAGGGCTACCACTCTAAATCCCTATTCACTCTGTTTAGACTCTCCTAGCTAAGTCAAGGGGGTTAATCCCTAAGGATGACAATGAAGGAAAACTTGTCGGAACAACAAGCCTAGGAGATTAAGGGCAAGACAATTATTATTAGTGTAAGTTGATTATTAATTAAAGCAAGTGTGAGAGTTTATGAGCATTGTATATTAAGATAAATGCAATTAGGATCAATAAGGCAAATACAAGATATAAATGTAACAAAACAATGCCTTTACAATGCTCAATGGAAATTTAGATACTTGCAAGTAAATAGATGCTCAAAGTTACAATAATAACAATGTTGCAACAAGAGTTAGCACAAAAATTTAAAGACCAAGATAATCAAATATATGAGTAATGAACATTGAAGAAAGACAATTGCAAGAAAAGATGATATCTCCAGATAAAATAAACTTGCAAATTATAAATTTGTCCCACAATTCCAAACACCAATGATCAACAAGGAATGAATGCAAGATCTAAGCTAGTGTGAAATGCAAAATCTTGGTTGATTTTACTTCAGATGCCTATTCTAGATGAATCCTTCCTCCTCGCTGTTTTGAGGCTAGTCTCTAGAGTAGGTTGTGGGATGGAAGCCAATGGGAAGCAAACATAGGCTTGATTAATGATACATCCCCTTGTGTTCCAACCACCCGAAACCTCCGGTGCTGTAGAGGCTGTGGCTCTGACGATTGTAAGGTCACCGTGTTAACCACTAAAGAAGGTCTATCTTTTGCAAACTACAAAAGGAAGATGGTCCTTACTTTCTTTCAACCAAACTTAGGCTTGGAGGTAAATTTCAAGGATGCAATCTAAACTAGGACACAAATGTAAGATGATGACCAAGTTAGATAGCTTCAAAGAGATGATATAATGACAATATGCTTCAATGTAAAGATGTAAACCACTTATAACCAAACTTTATTGAGATATCAACTTAGCTCACTGGGCTACAAGATTTCCAATGGCAACCCAATGAAGCAAAATTAAGATCTCTTAATGAAACAATGTTAACAATAACAATTTCAAAAGTCTTTAGTTATAGCGTTTATTAGAGCATTCTTCACTTATGAGATATAGAGAATAGGAGCAAGTGAAATTTAATGATATCAACACAAATAACTAAAAGACAAAGAGATTGCTAACAGTGCTTTTCAAACTGATGAAATGCAACAAAAAGATTAAACTATGCAATGCAAATGAAGTTAGAATGCAAATGCAAGTTAGTGAGTACAAATGACTTAGTATGTCAGTTCTCCTTTTGAAATAAGATGGAGGATGCCAAGGGATCTAAGTCCCAAGCTCCCCAAGAGAAAATTTACCCTTGATTATCAAAATTGCACGGGAAGGAAGCCTGTAAATTTTCGTATATGTTCTGTGCTTGATGCAACTTTACTTTAAACCCGATAACAAATAGCAATCACATAAACATGAAAGTAAAATGCTGATAGAACTAGATCGACAAAAGACTAGCCAAAAATACACTTATCTTGATTAGCAAAATATATGTGTTGTGGTGCGTTACGGCGGTCAACAGGATGCTTCAACCAGCAAAGTCTCCTTACGGTCAGCCAACCAGAATGTGTCACACAACCCTCAAGACAGCTCTACAACAATCAACCCAAAAGTCAACAAAAGTCAACGTTGTCCAGTCAACAGTCAACGCAAAATAGTAGCAGCAGAAAGTCAACACAACCATGTCAAAGTCAACATCCAACCTCTGTTTTTGTGCCAAAAAATGCGGACTGTAGAGATCGAAGTTTTGGGAGAGTTTCGGGTCAAGTTGACCGTCAACGCTGGTCAAATCTGCACTGAAAAACCCTAGAACAGATCCAAAACCCTGGTTGCTGTTTTTCCCACGTGTGAGTGAAGAGAAGCATCCAAGTGTGCGATCGAACCCATTAGATGCAGAGAGAAAATGTGTGATGAGAGATGATGAAAATGACCTCCAATGTTGACCAATATATATCCATCAGTGAGGGTGTGTGACACATCTGTTGGGGCTTCAAGCCTACATTTCAATTCTGGCTGACCTTGCACATAAGTGGAATTAATTCAAAATAAATGTTCTACTCATCGGATCAAGATGATCTTTAGATCGATCTTGCACCTCTCCGAAAGAGGAGTCCAATAAAAATATTGGCATCGTCATCTGAGCATCACAACATGGAGTTTGGACCTAGTTGCCCAAAATTAACTCCCTCTCAACTAGGGAGAACTCTATCCACCTGTGCCATCCAAACATCATGCGTCATCTTGTCGTAACTTGCTTTGCTGGCTTCTTTATTTCAGAACAAAAAGGTGAGTCACAAAGACATCACTTTCGGCTGACAAAATCAACTCAGAGGTCCGAAACCTCTATAGGACTCAAAGGAGTCACATACCAACCCGTAGTTGGTTTAACTGACCCGAAGTCAGTTGGAGGTTCGAAACCTCACTAGACTTGATCTCAGATCAAGTGGTTGGACACGTGCCATCCTAGACATAGAGAGTACGTCATATCTGATGCATCATGCGTCCATCAGTCTTGCTACTAGTCTCTAGATTTTCCCACCTCATTAGCCAAGATGAGAGGTACTTCCCAGGAGTCCGGGACTCCATGGGTAGGATGCATACGGGGCACAAATCAAAGAGAGGGGAACCAACTCAATATCATAACGATGGGGCAGAAGCGCACCAACAAGGTTCGACAAGCCTAGCCCTGTGGTTGCTTATAGCTCCAAGAAGCTATCCCCAAAGCCCCCTGGAGCTCCCAGAGCTCATCGTCCAACATGACCCTCAACATAGGGTCGTTCCACGATTCCAAGATTCTCATGGAAGGTTAGGAACTTGAACTTCCCCAAGAGCTTTGTGAGAATATTCGCGACTTGCTCATTAGTTCCTATATGATCTAGCCTTACGGCACCTCGCTGTACCATATCCCGGATAAAGTGGTACCCGATATCAATATGCTTGGATTGATCATGGAACACGGGATTCTCTGACAAACTAATTCCACTCTGGTTATCACAAAGGATAACGGTATCTGGCCCATGCCCGAACAACTCACTGAAGAGCTTTCGCAACCAAACAACTTCACAATAGGCCATACTCGCTGCAATGTATTCTGCCTCAGCGGTGCTCAAAGTGACTGACTTCTGCTTCCTGCTCATCCAAGATATCGAAGCAGACCCAAGTGTGAAGCAGCATCCAGATGTGCTCTTGCGATCCACCACACTGCCAGCCCAATCGACATCAGTATCTCCATAGAGTCTCAAACTCTCGACAATGTATCTCAGCCCATGGTTTATCGTACCCCGAAGATATCTCAACAGATTCTTGGCACCAACCCAGTGAATGTGATGAGGATCAACCATGTGTTGACTCAAAATGTTTACTGCAAAACATACGTCCGGACGAGTGTTCACTAAGAACATCAGGGCCCTTACGAGTTGACGATACTCTGTAGGATTTGCTAGCATGGGCCCAACAACGTTTCCACTCAACTTCTTAAAGTTGAGCTCCATCGGTGTCGAAACGGACTTACAGTCCACCATTCCAAATATTTCCAGTAGTTTCACAATGTATTTTCCTTGAGAGAGGAAAATCTCGCCAGGTCTCTGCCAGACCTCCAGGCCTAGGAAGTAATGCATTAGTCCTAGGTCCTTCATCTCAAACTCTGAAACGAGCTCCCTCTTACACTGATGAATGAGAGGGTCAACACCTGTCAGGAAGAGATCGTCCACATAGAGAACCAAAATGAGAGGCTTTTCTCTATCAACCTTGAAGTAAAGGTTTGGATCAGCATTACTACGAGTGAAGCCCAACTTCATCAAGTAGCTATCTATCCTCTCGTACCAAGCCCTGGGGGGTTGCTTCAACCCATAGAGGGCTTTTTTCAACCTGCATACGTGAGTGTCTCTATCATGGACTTCGAACCCTAGAGGTTGCTCCACATACATCTCTTCCTTTATCGAACCATGTAGAAAGGCGGTCTTCACATCCATTTGATGAAGATTCCATCCTTGCGTAGCAGCAAGGGCAATAATAGATCGGATGGTGGTATATCAGGCCACAGGTGCAAATATATCATCATAATCTACGCCTTCCTTTTGAGAGAAGCCTCGGGCAACGAATCTTGCCTTGAACTTTTCAGCACTACCATCAGATCCATGCTTGATCTTATAAAGCCATTTCGAGGTGACAACAACTTTGTCCTCCGGTCTCGGAACCACATCCCAGACATCATTCTTCATAATGGACTCGTACTCTTCGTGCATAACATCCTTCCAGACTTGATGCTTTATGGCTTCTTCAAATGATCCAGGCTCAGATTGTACGATTGTACTCATGGCTGGTAGATACCCTTGGTATCTATTCGGCTTCTTACTTTCACGGAATGTCCCCCTTGGCCATATGTCTATCGGCATCCTCGAGAGTATCCTTGAGCCATGAGGATTTTCTCTTCATTGAAGGAGGTGGATCAATAGGATCCATCGGTCCTTCAACATCGGGCATCATCTCATCTTTTGGTTCTTCCTGATTCCCAGATCTTACACCATGATCTTCCTCAGAGCTCGGAAGTTTTATCACTTTCCCGAGGGAAGCATCTTCATCAAAGGTAACATCGTGGCAAATCTCCACTTCTCTTTGACTAGGAACATAGACTCTATAAGCCTTCGAAGTTTCATTGTAGCCCACAAACATTCCCTTCTTCCCAGAAGCATCTAGCTTGCTTCTCTTTTGTTTCGGCAAATGAAAATAAACAGGACATCCAAAAACTCTAAAATGTGAAACATCAGGTTTCTTACCAGAGAAGACTTCTTCGAGAGTTTTGGAGTCCAGAGCGGAATGCGGGCATCGATTTTGAATGTACACAACAGTGTTCGTAGCTTCTCCCCATAGAAACTTCGGAAGACCTTGGTCACATAGCATGGCACGGGCAGCTTCCACAATGGTCCTGTTCTTTCTTTCAGCAATGCCATTTGCTCAGGAGTATATACGGTTGTGGTCTCCCTCTTGATGCCAGCTTCTCTGCAAAAGTTATTGAACTCGTTCGTCTCATATTCAGTGCCATTATCGGTCCTCAAAATTTTGATCTTCTTCCCTATTTGATTTTCCACGAAGGCTTTGAAAGTAAGAAACCACATGAATGCTTCATCCTTCTTCTTCAAGAAGTATATCTAGGCCTTGCGAGAGAAGTCATCTATAAACGTCATGTAATAAGAACATCCTCCGAAAGATGTTATGGGCAACATACTAGACAAATCAATATGTATCAATTGCAAGACATTAGATGTCTTTATGACACTTGAGGGAAAAGGTCCCCTTGTATGCTTTCCTTCGGCACAACCTTGACATACACCTTCATGATCATATTTGAATTTAGGCATCCCTGTCACCACCTTCCTTGCTTCAGGATGGGCTTTGTAATGAAGGTGTCCAAACCTCCGGTGCCATAGTTCGGTTTGACGAATAGTATCACATGTCATAGCTCCCAGTGGACTTCATCCAACCTGGTAGAGTGTATCAACTCTAAACCCAATCGTAAGAGCTTCCTTGAAACTCTTCTTCCAGATGCGTAGCTTTCCATCGACGAATGCCACATTGAAACCTTTGTCTTCCATGACCGAGATAGACACAAGGTTCTTCTTCAAATCAGGTACATAGAGTACATCTTGCAAGCGAAGGACTTGACCTTGAGATAGATGGAGGGCCACAGTCTCTGTCCCTTTCACGAGATAGGTGGCATTATCTCCAAGGATAATTTTCAGATTAGTATCCTTCTCAATCAAATATCACATTATTATTGAGAATGGTAGTAATGAATACATGCCATTCAGAGGGGAGACCGCCAAGTGCGGTGAGAACCATTTCTCTATCAGCTATTGTTTCCCCAATGGCAAGAAGGTTATTCCTGATCTCAGTCAACTTCAAAAAATAGGATTGAATGGATTCATCCCTGCCTTTCTTGAGATTCTTCAATTGGTTCTTAAAGAAAAGAACTTGATTTGCATTGTTAGCCTTGAACATATTGACCAACTTATCATACATCTCCTTAGATGTGCCCAGCTCAGAGATGTAGGCAACCAAACTCTTATGGATGGAATCCCGGATGATCAACTTTGCTTTGATTTCCCCTTTCTTATACTTTGTCTTGGTGGCAGCAGGTGTAGATGATGGAGGCTCTTGGATTTTACCCTGCACACAGTCCATGACATCTAGGTCTTCCAAGATTAGATCCAAAGACATCTTCCAAGCATGAAAGTCAGACTTGCTAGTCAACTTTTCATCAGCTTTGAAGCCATTATAATTTGAGGTACCCATGAGTCCTTGAAAAATACTACTTCTTCGGTTATTGCTCTCTATACAAACTTGGGCTTTGTCTTCACCTTAGCTCTGATTCCATGTAAATTTTCGTAAATTTTCTATGCTTGATGCAACTTTACTTTAAACCCGATAACAAATAGCAATCACATAAACATGAAAGTAAAATGCGGATAGAACATACCAATAGATCGACGGAAGACAAGCCAAAAATACACTTAACTTGATCAACAAAATATGTGTTGTGGTGTGTTATGGCGGTCAACAGGATGCTTCAACCAGCAAGTCTCCTTACATTCAGCCAAACAGAATGTGTCACACAACCCTCGAGACAACTCTACAACAACCAACCCAAAAGTCAACAAAAGTCAACGTTGTCCAATCAATGGTCAACGCAAAACAGCGGTAGCAGAAAGTCGACACAACCAAGTCAAAGTCAATGTCCAGCCTCGGTTTTTGTGCCAAAAAATGCAAACTGCAGAGATCGAAGTTTTGGGAGAGTTTCAGGTCAAGTTGACCAAGCGTTGACCAAAGTCAACGCTAGTCAAATTTGCGTTGAAAAACCCTAGAACAGATTCGAAACCCTAGCTGCTGTTTTTCCCACGTGTGAGTGAAGAGAAGCCTCCAAGTGTGAGATCGAACCAATCAAGTGCAAAAAGAAAATGTGTGATGAGAGATGATGAAAATGACCTCCAACGTTGACCAATATATATCCATCAGTGAGGGTGTGTGACACATCTGTTGGGGCTTCAAGCCTACATTTCAATTCTGGCCGACCTTGCACATAAGTGGAATTAATTCAAAATAAATGTTCTGCTCATCGGATCAAGATGATCTTTAGATCGATCTTGCACCTCTCCGAAAGAGGAGTCCAATAAAAATATTGGCATTGTCATCTGAGCATCACAACATGGAGTTTGGACCTCGTTGCCCAAAATTGACAAAGCCCTTTAAGACAAGAAGGAAGGATTCAAAATTTAAAGAGAGATTACAATGACTAGGAATTTTAGATGCAATTCTCTCCCCAAGCTTATAAAATTGATCCCTTTACAATTAGAATACTTCAGGGAACAATGGATCAGATCCACTTGCAAAATTTTATTAGAGAAATCCCTAAACCAATTTTAATCCTCCTCTTCAGATATGCAATAAATAAACAAACCCCAAATGCTATATACAAAAAAAATAAAAAATAAATAAATGTACAAGTGTTAGATAAAAATTATTTACAAAATTAATCTACAATATTAACAATGGACTAGATCAAGAGGAACATGAGTCCAACTCCATTCCCTTGTCTAGTGATTAATAGCTCTAATTAGCAAATCTATCAATTGGAGCACAAAGAAATTCAAGTAGATAAGAGAAATAATCATTTTTTATGGTGAGCAATGGCCAAATCTTTGCAATGGACCAACAAATTTTTTTCAACTACTTGGACCCAAAAAAATATAATTCTTTTCTTGTCCCAAAGAATTTCTTGTGATTTTTCTGCCTTGGAATTGGGTTTGTCAATTTAATTCTTCCTTGGAAATGACCACTTTTTCCAAAATTAGTTTTTCATTTGGAGAGAATTTAATTTTCTCTCAATTTTAATTTTTGACCATTTTCTGGCTAATATTTTTGCCAGAAAATAAAAAATAAAAAAAAATTATTTTTTTGACTCAAATTAATTAATTTTATGGCTTAAGAAATTAATTTAATTTAGCCAAAAAAATTAATTAATTAACACTCAAGGCTATTAATAATTTTTTCCACCCTTAAATATTTTAGCCATGGTGTTTAAATATGAGAGACCATGCACCAAAATATTTTTACATCAAGATATTACATTTAATTCAACCCTTGAAAGAGGAAAACACCCGTTCGTTATAGAGCGTGAAATAACTTACTCAATTCTGCGACACAATATGATCTAGTAGACCAAATGACTTGTAATAAAACAATTTAGCCAATTAGCTTAAATTATTCCCAAATTACTTTTACAGAAGACTCGACTAAAACACTAGGACTCACCTCAGACTTTGACGATAAATTCCACCCTAGCTTTGAGGTGAGGCTGGAGGGAAAATCTCTGCCGACCATCTGTGTTTAGAAACATAGATGAATTAGTGAGACGAAAAACCTCCTAGGATGAAATTCTTGCCAAAATAATAGGCTTACTTAGGTTCTTACATACATAAATGGACATACTAGTATCATTAACAATATACTTGCATAATTTTGGTTTACAACTCTGATAAACTGACGAATGATGATAAATCTTGGATATATGACTGCTTGAACATGATGGAATTCCTTTGCAAAAATGTGTACTGCTATAGGGTAGTTGTCACAGAGTGGTCAACATTTGACTCTACTTGAGGACACGTTGCTTCACTGAAGGAATGTGAGAATCCAAAATCTGCACCTAAGAAACAGATAAGTTCATATAAGTAGTGTCCATCCAAATATAATCCAAAAAGTCATCATATAACATTAAGTACATGAAATAGAAGCTTTATGACCAATAATAATTCTACTAACATGAGATGTAAATCCAATCTAGAGACATAAATGAAATTTAATCTATGATAAAAAAATGTTGAACTGAAATGACAGAGAGTAGGGTTAGGAATATGATACAGAGGATGCCCAATGGCATCAAGATGTGTTCAATGCATTCCATCTTGAGCATATGTCGACTTTCAGGCAGATCAATGGGCTGTTTATTTTGTTGAGATTTTGGGGTAGCATCGGTTGTGCTCTTGCTCCGAAACTTTGAGGAGGGGCTAAGATACATGAGATCTCCAAAACCCAAAAAGCGTTTGGAGAAATTTCATCTGGTATTGAAGTTATTTAAATAATTAATTTTTTTAATGAGGACCCTAAGTCTAACTTAGGGAATTAGAAAAATTAAAGTGAGTTAATTAAACACATGTGATGAAATGTTCTAAGTGACGCGGATCAAGCAATCTTTTAATCTGAGCCGTCGATTAGAGATTAGATCACGACTGTTGGTTTTCCAACGAGAAAAGTATAAGAGAAGGGCTTGGGGTCAGTTGGAGAATACACATACACAGGCAGAGCACTGAAGCTAAGTCGAATTTCTGGTGTGGGGTTTGTTGAGGAATTCGAAGAGAGTTTGCAGTGCAGTGAGGGGTAGAGATCAACAAGGGATGATCTGATCCAAGGCCAAGAATACAACAGTAGAGAGGCTGTGAGTACCAGATAGCGCAGAGCCAGCCTAAAGGACGCAGTCTAACCGACACCATGCAGAGGACTGCGTAAGCCCAACCAGGGTGACGCAGACCTAGCCAGCATAGCGCAGGGGCAGCGTAGCACCAGTCGGGGTGACGCAAGCCCAGCCAGGGCAATGCAGAGGCAATGTATCACCAGTTAGGGTGATGCAGTGGGGACGCTGGCCAGTGAGGGCTGATGCAAAGGCAACGCTGAGGGTTACAGTGGGCCAGAAAGGGCTTGTGATCTGTAAATCCCGTTTGAGGGTGTGATACAGACATATTTTGTCTCTGAGTGAAAGGTACTTCTGCCGTGTAATTTCTCTATAGGACCAACCATTTTTGGTGCCCAAAATGTTGTATTTAGATTCTGCGTAATAATAAAACCCTCTAGAGCTGTTGCACCGATTTTCTCGCATTAGGTTTTTCCGGGGACATTTGTCCGAAAAATCGTCTGTAATCTTGTCACATGTGTGTATTGTTCAGTAAATGATCTGTAGATGTGCAGGCTGCATTTTGTGTCTGCTTTACTATTTTTCTGAATATTTGAGTTAAATAACTTGTTAAGTTAATCAAACAAGTAGGCGAAGTAGATCTAGATACTGCAGTAGGGTTTCTATTTTGAAACTTTCACATGGTATCAGAGCATTGCAGATCAAGCTGATCCACCAGTAGAGCGACTGAAGAATATTGTTGTGGTGAGGGCGGCTGAAGCAGCAAAGTTCCAGAAAAAGGGTAGTGCAGCATCAAGAGGAATGCAACCCAGGCAAGCTGACGCAGAGGCCACTCAAAGCCTGACGCAGAGGCAATGCAGAGCCTTCCAGAGTGACGCAGGAGCAGCTTGCGCTACGCAGAGGCTGCGCTAAGCGAGTATGCGCACGCAAAGGCTAGCCAAAGGGACGTAGTCCGTGTTGAGGTTGTTGTGCAGATTTGCCGAAGTCTGGAAGCGGAGCTTCTGATCTTCAGAAGTTGCTGGTGTGGCACAAGTTCTGTCGGTGCAGAACAAAGCCTAGCAAAGGTGACAAGAGCGGGAGGAGAACAGTCGCTCAGCAGATTTGTGCCAAACAGATCAGAGATTCGATCAGGAGGGTGATCGTAGAGGACTGATTCAATTGTTTTTGACGTAATATTTCCGGGAGGGAAATCAGTTGTCAGAGGGATCAGCTACTATATAGGGTTTCTATTTCCAAGAAACTCAGATTCAGTTTTCTGTTGAGTGTTGCAGCAGGAAAAGGGAGTGGAGTAACTGTTTCAACAGATTTGAGCAGAGATGGTTTCTCATGGACCGAGAGATCATGATAGGTTGGATGGTGTGTCCAACTTTGTTATCTGGAGGGCCATGATCCCGACAGTCGTGGATGAGTACGACATCAAGGACCATGCTGAAAATGTCCTAGCTGTCCCTACCGATGCAGATCCCCTGAAGAAATTCAATGAGAATCAGGTGCGGGCTAAGCGCTTGATCATGGATGGAGTCAAGGATTACGTGGTTCCACATATTGTCGGGAAGAACACGACAAATGAAATGTAGACAACTTTGAACATGATGTATAAGGGAAGCTCCGTCCAGATGAAGATGCTTCTGGAGAATCAGATGCGGTTTTCTAGACGCAGAAGGGCGAGGAAATCGATCCCTTCCTTGTTAGACTTCAGACTTTCTGGGACCAACTGATTGCCATTGGTACAACTCCGGATGAAGGTCTCTTGATGAGGACTGCCCTGAATGCAGTCACCGATGAATGGGAAACGTTTGTCCAAACCGTCTTGGGCAGGGCATCGCTACCATCCTAGGCGGACATGTGGGCAATCCTCTGTCAGGAGGAAATCAAGAGATTTACCAAGAGGCAAAGCAACAGCAACAGAGTCAAAGTAAAGAAAGAGGAGGAGGATGCAACCCTTGCATCACAAGGGACAGAGGTAGCAACGGAAGAAGAAGAGGGACCTATCCAAGGTCCGGTGCTTTAATTGTGGCGAACTTGGAAACTTCACCAAAAATTGTCCTAAGAAGAAGGACAGGGGATCTTCTGATTCCAAGGCAACAACAACAAAAGGGGATGATGGTAGTGACGATGATGTAGCCATGAGTGCTCATGAACCACGGAAGTGGGGCGATATTGATCTGTAGAGCAATTACAAATGAGAGGCAGGATCCTTGAGGTGCCAAAACTCATGGATCACATACGAGCTACAGGAGCCTTAAGACAGTAGCGGGACGAGTGGAGCAGTGGGTGCAGAAGATCACAGTGAAGCAGAGGGTAGAGCTGGGATGAGGTAGATGGGAGCAGCACTGTGCAGAGGCAACAACATTATAGGCGCTGCAACGCAGAGGCTGATGGGACTTCAACAGTGCAGAGGGGCAGTGCTTACGCAGTGGCTTCAGGGAGACAGCGCAACACAACATCCAAGGGAGCTTCAGTGATAAGTTGCAGCCCAACTGACTTGTCTGTCATAGGTTGGGTGATGGTCCTTCAATTGCTTACTTCTCAGCAACTGAGTTGCAGTGCAACAGTTAGCAGTGGCAGTGCTATGGGCAGCATGATGCATCAAATTGAGAGGGAGCTGCAGTACAGATGTGGCAGTGTCAGTGGTAGTGACATGGGCAACAGTACATAAAGCAGTAGTGCGGTGGATGGAGGGTAGCAAATCAAACATCAGCAGCGCAGAGACCGATGCCGAGATCAGGCAATACTTCAGTGTGGATGTATTGCTAGAGCACACTCCTCGCTAAGAGGGAGTGTTGAGATTTTGGGGTAGCGGCGAGTGTGCTCTAGCTCTGAAGCTTTGTGGAGGGGCTAAGACACATGAGATCTCCAAAACCTAGAAAGCGTTTGGAGAAATTTCATCTGGTGTTGAAGTTATTCAAATAATTACTTTTTTTAATGAGGACCCTAAGTCTAACTTAGGGAATTAGAAAAATTAAAGTGAATTAATTAAACACATGTGATGAGATGTTCTAAGTGACGTAGATCAAGCAGTCTTTTAATCTTAAGTTGTCGATTAGAGATTAGATCATGACCGTTGGTCTTCCAATGAGAAAAGTATAAGAGAAGGTTTTTGGGTCAGTTGGAGAATACACACACACAGGCAGAGCATTGAAGTTAAGTCGAATTTCTGGGGTAGGGTTTGCTGAGGAATTCGAAGTGAGTTTGTAATGCAATGAGGGGTAGAGATCGACAAGGGATGATTTGATCCAAGGCTGAGAATACAACAATAGAGAGGCAGTGAGTACCAGACAGCGCAAAGCCAACCAGGAGGACGCAGTCCAACAAGCACCACGCAGAGGCTGCATAAGCCCAGCCAGGGTGACGCAGACCCAGCCAACGCATCGCAGGGGTAGCACAACACCAGCCAGGGTGACGCAGGCCCAACCAGGGCAGCGCAACACCAATCAGGGTGACGGAGTGGGGACGCTGGCTAGTGAGGGCTGTTGCAGAGGCTGCAAAGGCAGCGTTGAGGGTTCTAGTGGGACAGAAAGGGCTCATGATCTGTAAATCCCGTTTGAGGGTGTGATACAACCATATTTTCTGTCTCTGAGTGAAAGGTACTTCTGCCGTGTAATTTCTCTGTAGGGCCAACCATTTCTGGTGCCTAGAATGTTGTATTCAGATTCTGCATAATAATAATACCCTCTAGAGCTGCTGCACCAATTTTCACGCATTGCGTTTTTTCGGGGACATTTGTTCGAAAAATCGTGTGTATCTTGTCACATGTGTGTATTGTTCAGTAAATGATTTGTAGATGTGTAGGCTGCAGTTTGTGTTTGCTTTAGTGTTTTTTTGAATATTTCAGTTAAATAACTTGTTAAGTTAATCAAACAAGTACGCGAAGTAGATCTAGATCTAGATACTGCAGTAGGGTTTTTGTTGAAATTTGGTTACCGGAGGACAGGTCGTTCCCTAAGGCTTTGATCTTTGGCCTAGGGAAAAGTGTCCAAAAGAATTTAATTTTTCTCCTAAAGTGACTTTATAATTTTATAAAGTCAAATTTAATTTAAAAGTGACTTTAAGTGATAAAGTTACTAAAGTCTAATTTTAAAGTAACTTTAATAAAGTAAATGTAAAATTGGAAAGGAAAAGTGACTTTGGAAATAAATGACTAAGTGGGTCTTTATTAAAGTAGGGTGAATTAAAAAAATAGAAAATGAGATTTAAATGAGCATATAATTTCAGCCCTAGATCTAAATCTGTTTCAGCCATTCGATTTAGGGATTCCCCAAAAGTCACTTAGGGTTAGGTTAAAGGAGGAAAATGAGGAAATGGTCATTTATTCTTTCATGAGCAGATTGAGAGAAAGAGAGCAAGAGAGTAAGGGAGATTTCTGAGCAGTGAGGAGAAGGAGGCAGCAGCTTGGCACACATTCCAAGGCAGTGTTTCAGCAAGTCCGTACAGCAGAGTTTGCACTCAGTTCAAGGAAGATTTGACACGGTTTCCAAGGTAGAATTCGTACAACAAACTTAGGCACGATTTCCAAGGAGGCCGTACCATTTTCTGGGCACAGATTTCGAGGGAGGGGTTGCTGTTTTTGCTGCACGCATTTCTAGGCAGGCCGTACAGCCTGTAGCTGATTGCTGGCACAAAAATTGAGGGAGATTTCCGTACACAGCATTTATGATAGCTTGCACGCATTCTTTAGGAGGTCGTACAGTAGCATTTAATGCTGTTCTGCACGCAAAAGAGGAGGCCGTACAACAGAAATTAATGCTGTAATTTCTGGGCACGTTTTTCAAGGAAATCCGTACAACATTTATTGCTGGTTCAGTTTTACTGTTTGCACATTTTTCGAGGTGGTGGTAAAGCACAGAAAACGAGATAAGTTGTAAAAGTTTACTTGCTGATTTTTCTGAATATTTCTCTCACTGTAAAAAGCATTTTTCAGAAATAAGGAGCTTTCGAACTGGTTTTCCCCAAGAGTTGTAGGGGGTTTTTCCAGGGTCACCTTAACCAAAAATCACTGTGTTATAATGTGTTGAATCACTGTTTGTATCTGCTGATTTTTATTTCTGCATTTTCCAGCATTTTGTAAATTTTCCAGAATTTGTGTTTTCAGCAAAAAATATTTTCCTGTTGTTGAATGTAAGGATATGGGAAAGGGCATTTAACTAAAAGGAGAAATAAGATGAAACTGAAAACTGGGGTGGGAAAACAAGAAATTTCTACAGTTTCTGTTTTGAAACTTTCACATGGTATTAGAGCATTGCAGATCAAGCTGATCCACCAGAAGAGCGGCTGAAGAATATTGCTATAGTGAGGGCAGCTGAAGCAACAAAGATCTAGAAAAGGGCAGCGCAACACCAGGAGGGACACAACCTAGATAGGTTGACGCAGAGGCCTCTCAGAGGCTGATGCAAAGCCATCTGAGTGACGCAGAGGCAGCGCAAAGCCTTCTAGAGTGACGCAGGAGCAACTTGCGCTGAGCCTGTCTGCTCACGCAGAGGCCAACCAGAGGGACGTACTCTGTGTTGAGGTTGCTGTGCAGATTTGCCGAAGTGTGGAAATGGAGCTTCTGATCTTCAGAAGTTGTTGGTGTGGCACAGGTTCTGTCGGTGCAGAACAATGCCTAGCAAAGGTGACAAGAGCGGGAGGAGAATAGTTGCTTAGCAGATTTGTGCCAAACAGATTTGAGATTCGATCAGGAGGGTGATCGTAGAGGACTGATTCAGTTGTTTTTGGCTTAGGATTTCTGAGAGGGAAATCAGTTGTCAGAGGGAGCAGCTACTATAGAGGGTTTCTATTGCCAAGAAACCCAAATCCAGTTTTATGTTGAGTGTTGCAGCAGGAAGAGGGAAAGGAGTACCTTTTTCGACAGATTTGAGCAGAGATGGTTTCTCATGGACTGAGAGATCAAGATAGGTTGGACGGTGTGTCCAACTTTGTTATCTGGAGGGCTAGGATCCTAATAGTCTTGGATGAGTACGCCATCAAGGACCATGCTAAAAATGTCCTAGCTGTGCCTACCGATGCAGATCCCCTGAAGAAATTCAATGAGAATCAGGCGCGGGCTAAGCGCTTGATCATGGAAGGAGTCAAGGATCACGTGGTTCCACATATTGTCGGGAAGAACACGACAAATGAAATGTAGACAACTTTGAACACGATGTATAAGGGAAGCTCTGTCCAGAGGAAGATGCTTCTGGAGAATCAAATGTGGTTGTTCTAGATGTAGAATGGTGAGGAAATCGATCCCTTCCTCTTTAGACTTTAGACTATCCGGGACTAACTGATTGCCATGGGTACAACTCTTGATGAAGGGCTCTTGGTGAGGATTGCCCTGAATGCAGTCATCGATGAATGGGAAACGTTTGTCCAAAGCATCTTGGGCAGGGCAGCGTTACCATCCTGGGCAGACATGTGGGCAATCCTTCGTCAGGAGGAAATCAGGAGATTTACCAAGAGGCAAAGCAGCAACAACAGTGTCAAAGTAAAGAAAGAGGAGGAGGAGGATGCAACCCTTGCATCAAAGGGACAGAGGCAACAAGGGAAGAAGAAGAGGGACCTATCCAAGGTCTGGTGCCTAATTGTGGCGAATTCGGACGCTTTGCCAGCAATTGTCTTAAGAAGAAGGACAAGGGATTTTCTGATTCCAAGGCAGCATCAACAAAAGGGGACGATGGTAGTGAGGATGACGTAGCCATGAGTGCTCATGAACCACGAAAGTAGGTCGATATTGATCTGTAGAGCAGCTACAGATGAGAGGCAAGATCCTTGAGTTGCCCAAACTCATGGATCACATACGAGCTACGGGAGCCTTAAGACAGTAGCGAGATGAGTGGAAAGTGGGTGCAGAAGATCACAGTGAAGCAAAGGGCAGAGTTGGGACGTTGTAGATGGGAGCAGCACAGTGCAGAGGCAACAACAACGTAGGAGCCGCAACGCAGAGGCCGATGGGACTTCAACAGCGCAGAGGGGTAGTGCTTACGCAATGCAAAGCATCAACAACGCAGTGGCTTCAGGGAGATAGCGCAACACAACAGCCAAGGGAGTTTCAATAATGAGTTACAACCCAATTGATTTGTTTGTCATAGATTGGGTGATGGTCCTTCAGTTGCTTACTTCTCAGCAATTGAGTTGCAGTGCAACAGTTAGCAGTGGCAGTGCTATGGGCAGCATGATGCAGCAAATTGAGAGGGAGCTGCAGTACAGATGTGGCAGTGTCAGTGGTAGTGACATGGGCAGTAGTACGTAAAGCAACAACGCAGTGGATCGAGGGCAACAGGCCAAGCATCAGCAGCGCAGAGACCGATGTCGAGATCATGCAATACTTCGGTGTGGATTTATTGCTAGAGCACACTCCTCGCTAAGAGGGAGAGTTGAGATTTTGGGGTAGTATTGGATGTGCTCTAGCTCTGAAACTTTGTGGAGGGACTAAGACACACGAGATCTCCAAAACCCATAAAGCTTTTGGAGAAATTTCATCTGGTGTTGAAGTTATTCAAATAATTAATTTTTTTAATGAGGACCCTAAGTCTAACTTAGGGAATTAGAAAAATTAAAGTGAATTAATTAAACACATGTGATGAAATGTTCTAAGTGACCTGGATCAAGCAGACTTTTAATCTGAGCCGTCGATTAGAGATTAGATCACGGCCGTTGGTTTTCCAACGAGAAGAGTATAAGAGAAGGTCTTGGGGTCATTTGGAGAATACACACACACAGGCAGAGCACTAAAGCTAAGTCGAATTTTTGGAGGAATTCGAAGTGAGTTTTTAGAGCAATGAGGGGCAGAGATCGGCAAGGGATGATTTGATCCAAGGCTGAGAATACAGCAGCAGAGAGGCAGTGAGTACCAGACAACGCATAGCCAGCTAGGAGGACGCAGTCCAGCCAACACCACGTAGAGGACTGCCTACGCCCAGCCAGGGTGACGCAAACCCAGCCAGTGCAGCGCATCACTAGCCGTTGTGATGCAGTCCCAGGCATGGCAGCGTAGAGACATAGCATTACCAGTCAGGGTGACGCAGTGGGGATGCTAGCCAGTAAGGGTTGACGCAGAGGTTGCAAAGGCAACGCTGAGGGTTCCAGTGGGCCAAAAAGGTCTCGTGATTTGTAAATCTCGTTTGAGGGTGTGATACAACCATATTTTCTGTCTCCGAGTGAAAGGTACTTCTGCCGTGTAATTTATCTGTAAGGCCAACCATTTATAGTGCCCATAATGTTGTATTCAAATTCTGCATAATAATAAAACCCTCTAGAACTGCTATACCGGTTTTCCTGCATTGGGTTTTTCCGGGGACCTTTGTCCGAAAAATCATGTGTAATCTTGTCACAGGTGTGTATTGTTTAGTAAATGATGTGTAGATGTGTAGGTTGCAGTTTGTGTCTGCTTTAATGTTTTTCTGAATATTTCAGTTAAATAACTTGTTTAGTTAATCAAACAAGTAGGCGAAGTAGATCTAGATACTGCAGTAGGGTTTCTGTTTTGAAACTTTCACATATCTGATGCGCCATGTCCAATTCTAATCATCTTAGGACTCTGACTTATCCGAATGTCATGTTGCTCCCGACCATCAGATGCATCAAACTTCTTTCCTTTTCTTTTTCGATTTTTTCCATGCGGAAGCTTGACACTGTTTATCACTGAAGATTTACCTTTTATATCTCTTTTCTGTTCTTTATTCTTCTTCTTTCCGGTAGGTTGCGATACTGATGACGATGCAATCTGTTGCACACTTTTTGTCAAAGTTCCAAGGAAGCAAATATGTACGATTTTTTTTTTTCAATGGACCCTACCATCAACCATCAGCGTGTGTCATTGTAAACCCATTCTGCATTTTTGGAATGTAAATGATGATAGTAAGACCATGAATGTATGTAACAACCTAGGTAAGCCTATTATTTTGCAAAAATTTCATCTTAGGAGGTTTTCCGTTTCACTGAATCATTTGTGTTTCTAAACACGGATGGTCGACAAAGTTTTTCCCTCCAACCTCACCCTAAAGCTAGGGTGGAATTCTTCGTCAAAGTCTTAGGTGAGTCCTAGTGTTTTAGTCGAGTCTTATGTAAAAGTGATTTGGGAATAATTTAAGCTAGTCGGCTGAATTATTTTATTACAAATCACTTGGTGTACTAGATCATATTGTGTCGCAGAATGGAGTGTGTAATTTGATTGTCTAAGCCGAATGGGTGTTCCACATTTGAGGGTTGAATCGTAAAAAATCTTATGTAAAAATGATTTTAGTTGCATGGTCTCTCATACTTAGACACCATGGCTAAAATAATAGAGGGTGGAAAAAAATATTAAATCCCCTCGAGTGTCAATTAGTTAATTTTTTTCTGGCAAAAATTAAATTAATCCTAAGCCAAGAAATTAATTAATTAGAGTCAAAATTAAATGTCTTAGAGAAATTAAATTTTCCAAGTGGACAAATTCGTGGGTATCAAAAGAATTAATTTTTGGAGGTCCCCCACCAAGGGAATATTGGAAATTTCAAGAAAAAATGGACCCTTGGACCTTGGTGGTTAAGTCAGTCAATTTTTTGAGGAAATTAATTCAGAATAATTAATTTTGAGCTAATAAAAATGGGAATTAATGAGAAATTCGAAAATTCCTCAAAATAAATATTTTCAATGGCTAAGATTAAAATATAATCAAAGATTTATCAACGACCAAGATTATTTGACGAGGATCAAGCCAACTAATCATTATTTTTCCATCTAGAGGATTTATCTATACATAGAGAGTCAAGTTCACAAACAGTGGGCATGAGCTGACCTTGTTTGGACTCCAGATATTTATATGGTTGATTTAACTTCGATAAGGCTATATTGTGCATTAATTTTCCAAAGTACTATTAGCCATTTATCAAAGAAAAACTCTATAAAAAACTTATTTCTCAAAATTATTTCAAGCATTGTATATTTGTAAAATAATTTTGTATATTAGTTTTGCTAATTGGGGTTTTAAGATTTTTGTATATATATTGGTGTTTTGGGTATTTGTGAATCTATTTGTGCAGGTGAGATCAAGTGGAGAAAGTTGGAATAGAGCTAGATCTAGGACCTTGAGGGTAAGATCTAGTCTCTAAATGTTTTTGTAGGGCCAACTATTGAAGAAATTGAGCAAAATTTCAGATCTGAAGAAGATAAATTTCTCTGAAGTTGGGGTTTCAAGTTTCAGCCATCTCGGGCCCGAATCTGGCCTCTCCAATGCTAGCGTTGGCCTCTCTACCCCTTGTGTCAGCCTTTTAGCCCTCTGCGTCAACCTTATTAGCAATGTTGCACATAGCGGGGACGTTTTTTGGAAGCGGATATGTAGAAGCGTCATTTCCCAAAAATCTAGGAAGCGAAGCGTCTCGGAACCGTCTACTATATATATATATTTGCATTTATATTAGAAAAAACATCCAAAATACCAAACTAGTTGTAGAAGATATGAAAACATGCATATTTGTATACAAATCAAGATAGATATGGCATCCATTGTACATCAATGGTTAATTATTCGAGCATCAACCATCTAGAATGTAGATTCTTCTCCTCTTGTCTTGCCTTTGCTTCTACCTCGATTGTCCAGGGATATTAGTCAACATTTCCCAATTTTAATCAAACTACCTAATCCAAGCCTTAAAATATGGTGGAAAAAGCTTAACATGCTTGATCAATGATTTTGACTTGATTGAAAGGTAATTTTTTGCTAAGGCCATGACAAAGGAGTTCAACAATTAACACCACGAACACTAGGGTACATGAGCACATAGAGGGCTTGGTGCTTTTGATTAAATGCCAATCACATACCCTCATACATGATATAATCTAATGAAAAGCCACAATCTCATTGATCCTGATTCCTGAAAACTGTTAAGTTTGTTGAATTTTGAATAGGATATGAAATTATATTTTCTCCATATGAAGCCCGATGAGGCTGGAACCACTCTCAAACATCCTGAGTCATTTCATGATAATGTTAAAAATTTAAGTAAAAGGATGAAAATGAAAAATAAAGGAGAGTGTCTCTTTTACTTTAAAAATTTAGCATTACCTGGAGGGAGCATCTAGGAAGCATCTAAGGAGCATCAAGGGAGCACCTTGGGAGTGTTCGGGAAGCCCCAACCCAACTTAAGTCAAAGATTTTTTTTTTTATAAAAATTTAGAATCCCGTGGAACCGTCCATCTCCCTCTGGATCCACTGGCAATTCGAGCGGATCCATGCCTGAACCTCCACGGATCCCCAACGGATCCTTTTCTGGATTCGTGGCTCGAGAATTCAGAATCGCGAATGGGTCTTGGGTGGTTCTAGATTTCCAGGAATTGCCTCAAAACAGCGGAACCATGGATTTGATTTTCGGATACGCGGTTCCGTCGGAGGATTGCCCAATGATCGATACGGGACGCGGTTCCGACCTTGGATCCTTGGGGGGGTGGGGTAAGGATCGTGCAACACTAGTTATTAGACCCTTTAGGGCAAGTCGTAAGCCTTAGAGGCCTCAGTCTCCCCTTATTGCCCCAACGCTTAGGGTTTAGGGCCATTTTTGGCCTAGCCGTGGCCTTGGAAGGCCTCGACCTCCCTCAAAAATCCTAAACGACTGCCCTTAGGGCTAGCTATGGGATTTTTAGCCCTAAAGCCTTAGCCGCAACCCCTTTTGGGGCTTCCTCTTCCTCCTTTGTTCTTTGCTCTCCCTTCCTTGCCTTTTTTGACCCCTTTTCAACTCTCTTTGGCCTCTTTTCCCTAGCCACTGCCTTTCTTTTTGCCTTTTCCCATGCCTTTAACCCTCTCCGAGCCCTAATTTGACCCTTATCCATTTATGAAATTTTTAGGACTGAATACTTGGTGGGTTTTGCAGGAAAAAGTTGCTCAAAATTGGTGTTTCTAGGTGAAAAATCATTGGAGAAATTTTTTGCAACTTGAGAAAATTTATCTACAAGGCCTTGGGCCTAGTTTGTTCTCTAAACCGTAATTTTATCTCTGTTTTGTTACTGTTGTAAATTCATCTTCATGACTGTAATATAAGTGCCCTAAAAACATATCTAATTGGTCAAAATACTTTAAAATTGTATAATAATTTTTTCCTAAAATTTTGGCCACTTGAGCATTGAAGATCTAGCCTAGATCTAGTAGTTTGTTTATTGGAAATTCTCTGCATAATTACCGAATCAAATCTGAATAACACACCTAAAAGGGCGAATTTTTTATTTGTCAGTTTGGAAAATTTCTTCCAAGTTTTGGGCTTAATTTGGCACTTGTTGTAGCATCAATAGCTCACTGATTTTGTTGAAATTTGGTTATCGGAGGACAGGTGGTTCCCTAAGGCTTTGATCTTTGGCCTAGGGAAAAGTGTCCAAAAGAATTTAATTTTTCTCCTAAAGTGACTTTATAAAGTTATAAAGTCAAATATAATTTAAAAGTGACTTTAAGTGATAAAGTTACTAGGTTTAATTTTGAAGTGACTTTAATAAAGTCAATGTGAAATTAGAAAGTGAAAAGTGACTTTGGAAATAAATGACTAAGTGGGTCTTTATTAAAGTGGGGTGAATTAAAAAATAGAAAGTGAGATTTAAATGAGCATTTAATCTGAGCCCTAGATCTAAAGCTATCTCAGCCATTGTATTTAAGGATTCCCCAAAAGTCACTTAGGGTTAGGTTAAAGGAGGAAAAGGAGAGAAAAGAACATTCATTATTTCATGAGCAGATTGAGAGGAGGAGAGAGAGCTGGAGAATTTCTGAGCTTGAGAAGGTGAAGGAGAGGAAGAGTTCAACAGTCCGTACAGCAGCAAGAGGTTGCACGTTTTTCGAGGCAGCAAGAGGCTGCATGTTTTTCGAGGCAACAGATTCGTACAACAACACAGT
The DNA here is from genome assembly GCA_034641835.2 of Pinus albicaulis. NCBI lineage: Eukaryota > Viridiplantae > Streptophyta > Pinopsida > Pinales > Pinaceae > Pinus > Pinus albicaulis. Next base: position 1,022,673,050 of record CM076584.1, on the reverse strand, counting down.
TTTCGAGGTAGTAGTTCGTACAACAGATTGAGGCACAATTTTCAAGGAGAGGGACAACACAGAAATCGAGGAGAAGGTACAACAAGCTAAAGGCACAAATTCTGAGGTTGCTGGACACAGTTTTTGAGGCAACGAGCACGAATTTTGAGGAGGAAGTTCTGTTGTACTTTTTCGTACAGTCGTACAACTAAGTATTGGGCATGGTTTTCAAGGCTATTATTTGTTGTAATAAATTTCTGTTTAGAATATTTTGCTGATTTGGCACATTTTCCGAGGTGGAGGCAAACACGGAAAACGAGATAAGTCTGTAAATTGTTTGTTGGAATTTTTCCAGGGTCATATTGACCAAAAATCAACGTGTCAAATTTCTGTGTGTGGCTGATTTATTTTTATGAGTTTTTATTTCTACATTTTCAGCACTGTGAAATTTCCAGAATTTGTGTTTTCAGAAAATATTTATTTTTCGTTGAATGTATGGTTATGGGAATGGGCATTTAACTTTATGGGAGAAATAAGGAGAAACTGAAAACCGGATTGGGTATTAAAATTTCTACATGGTATCAGAGCTAGATTGTTGAAAAGTGCAGTTTGGGACAGCGAGAAGAAAAATTACAGCAAGCTGATTTTACACACAGAAATCAGAACCTTTACTACAGTAGTGTCATTTTCAGTTTATTAGGACATCAAGCTTGTCTTTGGGCTTGAGGGTGGAGGATAGGTTGGATGGGCATAGTAACTACAGTGTATGGAAGAAAAGAATGCAGAGCATCTTTGAGGACGCAGAAGTTTGGGATATAATGGTGCATATCCAACAACGCCCGGTTAATGTGCCTGCTGACCCTGTTCAGCTGACAGAGTTTAATAAAAAGAATAACAGGGGCAAGAGACTGATTTTGGATGTTATTAAAGACACATGTCGTTCCTCATGTGAGAGGAAAGTGATTTGCTCATGAGATGTGGACAACCTTGACCAATTTCTACTAGAGTACTAATGAGAACAGAAAAATGGTCCTAAGGGAGAAGTTGAAGGCCATTAAGATGGCTAAGACTGATTGTGCTACTGCATATCTCACAAAAATCACTAATGTGAGAGATGAGTTGGCAGCAGTGGGAGAGGCCGTTCTACCCACTGAGTTGGTGCGGATTGCAGTGAATGGCCTTCCCAGTTCATGGCTGAACTTTGCTGATGGGATTTGTGCACGTGAGACCCTTCCCACTTGGGAGAGGTTCTGGGATGATTGTATACATAATGAAATAAAAAAGAGCCAGCTTGGGGCAGCCAAACCAGTTGAGCAGGATGAGGATGTAACACTGTTAGTAGGAGGCAAGAAGGGCAAGGGAAAGAAGCAAGCTTCCACAAGTGGTGGTGGGGGCAAAGGCAAAGGTAAAGGTAAACAGGGGAACACGCAGAAGGACTATTCCAAGGTGAAGTGTTGGAATTGTCAAAGGATGGGACACTATGCAGTTGTGTGTTCGGAGAAGAAGGAGAGGAAGAACAGATCCATTGGAGGGGCTGCCAAAGCCATGCTACATGATCAGGGGTTACCATTGTTTTTGTGGGCAGAGTCCTGCAACATTGCTGTATATTTGCAGAACAGGAGTCCGCATCGTGCCTTGGGGCATGTAACTTCGGAGGAGGCTTTTTCTGGGAAGAGGCCTAATATAGGTCATTTTCGTATCTTTGGGTGTATTGCATGCTACTACGTACCCAAGGAGAAGAGGACCAAGCTAGAGCCCACCGCAGAGAAGGGTATCTTTGTGGGCTACAATGAGGCCTCGAAAGCCTTTCAGATTTATATTCCTACACAGAGGAGAGTTGTTGTCAGGCAGGATGTGAAGTTCGAGGAGGATAGGACTTTCAGGTGGTCACGAGAGTTAGAGTATCTGGATCAGCCAGACCCTCAGGAGCAATTGAGTCAGGCACAAGGATCCAGTGGGCAGGGATCAGGAGGTACATCGATTACGGTGTCAGTCCATCAGTGAGCAGTGGCTCGCAAAGTCAGAGGGGTGGTGCTTCGGGCAGCATGCAGAGTAGTCCGTAGAGCAGTTCACTAAGTAGTCCACTGATGGACAGTTCACATGGTACTTTAGCATCTACAGGTTCAGGTTCAAGCAGGAGGGCAGCAGACAGACAGTCAGGAGTTCAGGCTCCTGATGAGGAGGAGGAGTTTCATTCTACGGTGGGAGAAGTGTGCTCAGGGAAGATGAAGCTTAATTGGCTTGAGGATACCTTGAGAGAGGCCACATCTGTTGCTGGGCCGAAGAGGCTGGTCAGAGAGAGCAAACCACCTGAGAGGTTTTGTAGCTATATGGAAATGGTTGCCAACATCGTTGACTCTGAGCCTTCTAGCTATGAGGAGGCAGCTAGCCAGTAGGTTTGGAGAGAGGCCATGCAGGAGGAGTATTCTTCCATAATGAAGAATGATGCTTGGGAGGTGGTGCCGAGGCCTGAGGGAAAATTCGTGGTTACTTCTAGATGGATTTACAAGGTAAAGCGTGCTGCAGATGGCAGCATTGAGAAATTCAAGGCAAGGTTTGTGGCTAGAGGGTTCTCCCAGGTAGAGGGAGTAGATTATGAGGAGAACTTCGCTCCCTTGGCTCGATATACTTCGATTCGCTCCATTATATCAATAGCAGCAGAGATGGGTTGGAAGATCCACTAGATGGATGTGAAGACCACATTTCTCAATGGCTTCATACAGGAGGAGGTGTACATTGAGCAGCCATAGGGCTTTGAGGTGCATGGGAAGGAGTCCCATGTGTGCAGACTAAAGAAGGCCCTTTATGGCTTGAAGCAAGCTCCTAGAGCTTGGTACTCCAGGATTGATACTTACTTGCAGGAGATGGGTTTCACAAAGAGTGATGCAGATCCGAACCTATACTTTATTGTGATAGGTGAGGAGCCTCTCATTCTGGTGCTGTATGTGGATGACTTGGTCATTACGGGTGCAGAGAGACTCATAGAGCACTGCAAGAGAGATCTTGCGTCGAAGTTTGAGATGAAGGACATCGGCTTGATGCATTACTTTTTGGGTTTGGAGGTGTGGCAGGAGGAGGGGCATTTCTTCCTGGGGCAGGGGAAGTATATTGTGGACATCCTTGGCAAATTCCACATGGAGGATTGTAAACCCATGTCGACACCGATGATCACCAACTGGAAGAAGCTTCATGCTTCGGATTCCGAGTTGGTGGATCCCACATTGTATAGACAGCTGATTGGTTCCTTGATGTATTTGGTCAACACTAGACCAGATATTTGTTTTGCAGTCAACACGATGAGCCAGTTCATGTGTGAGCCTAGGAGGGTGCACTGGGTTGCTGCAAAACACATTTTGCGGTACTTGCAGGGGACAGTGGAGTATGGTCTGGATTATAGGCAGGGAGATGGAGTGAGATTGGCAGGTTACACTGATTCTGATTGGGCAGGTTGTGCTTCTGATAGGAAGAGCACTTCAAGGTGCTGTTTTGGGTTGGGTTCAGCAGTGGTGTCGTGGTTTAGCCGAAAGCAACAGTCAGTAGCATTGAGTTTAGCAGAAGCAGAGTCCATGGCAGCCAGCTAGTTGTGAGGCCATATGTCTTCGCAAGATGTTGTTTGGCTTATTTGGTCAACCGTTGAGACCTTCAGTGATATACTGTGATAATCAAAGTTGCATTAAACTAATGGAGAATCCAGTATTTCATGACAGGTCAAAGCATATAGGGATCAAATATCATTTCATTAGAGACTATGTTCAGAAGGGAGCTGTGAAGCTTGAGTATGTTCCCACTGATGAGTAGGTTGCAGATATTCTTACCAAAGCTTTACCACGGGGCAAGCATGTCTACTTCAGAGACAAGATGGGTGTGGTGAGGAACACCTTCTTTGGTAAGAAGGAGTGTTGAACTTTGGTTACCGGAGGACAGGTGGTTCCCTAAGGCTTTGATCTTTGGGCTTGGAAAAAGTGTCCAAAAGAATTTAATTTTTCTCCTAAAGTGACTTTATAAAGTTACAAAGTCAAATCTATTTTAAAAGTGACTTTAAGTGATAAAGTTACTAAGTCTAATTTTAAAGTGACTTTAATAAAGTCAATGTGAAATTAGAAAGTGAAAAGTGACTTTGGAAATAAATGACCAAGTGGGTCTTTATTAAAGTGGGGTGAATTAAAAAATAGAAAGTGAGATTTAAATGAGCATTTAATCTGAGCCCTAGATCTAAAGCTATCTCAGCCATTGGATTTAGGGATTCTCCAAAAGTCACTTAAGGTTAGGTTAAAGGAGGAAAATGAGAGAAAAGATCATTCATTCTTTCATGAGCAGATTGAGAGGAGAGAGAGCTAGAGAATTTCTGAGCTTGAGAAGGTGAAGGAGAGGAAGGGTTCAGCAGTTCGTACAACAACAAGAGGCTGCACGTTTTTTGAGGCAACAAGTCCATACAATAGCACAATTTTCGAGGCAACAGTCTTTTCAGTAGCTTGAGGCACAATTTTCAAGGAGAAGGACAGCACAAAAATCGAGAAGGTACAGCAAGCTAAAAGCACAGATTCTGAGGTTGCTGGGCACAGTTTTTGAGACAACAAGCATGGATTTCGAGGAGGAAGTTTTGCTGTACTTTTCCGTACAGTCCGTATGACCGTACAACTAAGTATTTGGCATGGTTTTCAAGGCTGTTATTTGCTGTAATAAATTTATGTTTTGCATATTTTGCTGATCCGACACATTTTCCTAGGTGGAGGTAAGCACGGAAAACGAGATAAGTTTGTACATTGTTTGCTGGAATTTTTCCTGTACATTTCACTTTTTTGTAAAAGAATTTTCCAGAAATAAAGAGAAGCTTTCGAACTGGTTTTCCCCAAGAGTTGTAGGGGGTTTTTCCAGGGTAATATTGACCAAAAATCAGCGTGTCAAATTTTTGTGTGTGGTTGATTTGTTTTTCTGAGTTTTTATTTCTGCATTTTCAGCACTGTGAAATTTCCAGAATTTGTGTTTTCAGAAAATATTTATTTTTCCAGCTTGTTGAATGTATGGTTATGGGAATGGGTATTTAACTTTATGGGAGAAATAAGGCGAAACTGAAAACCGGCGTGGGTATAAAAATTTCTACAGATTTTATGTTTTACTTACTGCTGTAACAAGTTATTTAACATCTAATATAATTCTGAATATTGCATCTTAAGTGGACTAAAAATCATAGTTTTACTTTGACAAGTTGTTGGGCATCTCAGTGATCATATCTAGTTAATACATGCCTGTGTTCTCTTGAATCTAAGGGATTTTCTTGCTGCTGTCAGAAGGATAATAAGTGCTGAAATTTCTGAAGTGTTACTACTGATTTTGGTTATTTAAAATCTAATACTTGATTATCTTATGTTGGTCACAAGAATTATCTAAGTTTGCACTTAAAACACTCACACATCTAAGCTCTAATTTTCTTATCTTGTTGATGGTTGAAGTTACTCTGGGCATTTGAAATCTGATTGAGTATCTTTGATAATTGGCATTGAGTAAGAAGATCATAAGTAATCTTGTTGTGGAATCATCATTGAGTAATTGTGATTGGCATCTTGTAATCTTTGGCTAATTGATAAGTGGATAATTTGGTCTAAGTTCTTGTAATTGCTATCAATCAGTGTTGAACATTTGACACTTGTATCCTTAAGCACTTGTCTTGTTTTAAGATTGACTTCTAATTATTGTTAAGTACTCTTGGCATTTAGGGCTAATCGCAAATTTAAGTACTTAAAGACTTAATTAATATTAACTCAAGTAACTTCACTCATTTGTCTTGCATTTCATCCTAAGACTAATTGCATTAACAATTTACCTCCAAGCATAAGCTTGGTTGATATACTCCTAGGGCAACACTTTTCTTCTTAGTTTGAGGGATTTAACACTTTCTAGTGGTTAAAACAGTGACCTTGCAGTTGTCAGAGCCACAGTGTTTGCAGTGCCGACACTGGGTGGTTGGATCACAGGGGGAGGTATCGTTAATCAAGCCTCTGCTTGCTTCCATCTTACAACCTACTCCTAAGTCTGATATCAAAACAATTAAGGGGAAGGTTCAACTTAGACTAGGCATTTAACTTAAAAATAACAAAGATCCTTGCATTTCACCTAGATATTAGGACTTGCATTTCATACAGGTTAGTTAATCATCTAAACAACAGTTGCCCATTCGGTTACTTGGCTTTAATTTGTAACAAACAAGAAATTTTGATTCCATAAGGCACTGGTCTCAATTCTAAATCTAATCGAATCCTTAATCTTGCTAAATTTTACCAAGTAGCTAGGCCACTCAACTATGTCTCCCAGACAAGTTGGTTCCCAACTTCTTTTTCATCACTTCATTTCCATAGGGACTACCCCCCATAGCTTGCTATTGAGAGACAACTAGAATGGAGTGGGCGAGTGTCAGGTCAAGAGGTAACTCCTCAAACTAAATTGTGTTTTTGCATTAACGTTGATCATAGATATATACATGGAGGGGGAGACTCTTGGGCTTCATCTCTTAGTACCTCTTAATATTCCAATTCTCCTTATTTTCTATTTACATTATTTTACACATATTCACCCAATCCCAATGATTAGGTGTCAACATTCCGCCCCTTAATCTGAAGGGATGTTGGTGAGTCCAAGCATCATTTTGAATCTTATGAACTTTTCTCTTCCAAGCGCTTTGGTGAAGATGTCTGTAATCTGCTCATTTGTGGAACAATGGCGTAGATGGATTGTCTTGGCCTCAACATGATGTCGAATTAGATGGTATTTTGTATTGATGTGCTTTGTTTGATCATGGAACTTTGGGTTCTTGGCCAAATTTATTGCATAAGTGTTGTCAATCATGAATGGAGTTGAATGCACTTGTTTCACCTGCAAATCTTCCAGAATTTTCTGAGCCACACAATTTCCTTTGTTGCTTCAACTACTGCCACATATTCTACCTCAGTTGTGGAATCTGCTGGAATTGATTGTTTGCGTGATCTCCAGGAGACAACTACTGATCCAAGACTCATAGCATATCCTAAAGTAGATACCCCAATTTCTTTGTCTCCATCGAAGTCTGAATCAGAGTATCCAATAAAGTTGAAGTTGCCCACCTGTGTCTACTTGAGTCCCCTTCAAGTACTTTAGAACTCTTTTTGCAGCAAACCAATGTCCCTCACAAGGCTTTTGCATAAACCTGGAGAGGATTCCAACAGTAAATGAAATGTTTGGTCTGGTAGTAGTCAGGTAGTTGAGACTTCCTACAAGCTGTCTATACTTTGTTGCATCCTCAAATTCTTTTCCTTCAATGGACGTGGGCTTCAAGTTCTGTTCCATTGGAGTAGTGAAATGATTGCACTCAACCATGCCAAACCTGTTCAACAGATCTCCAATGTACTTCTTCTGAGAGAGGAATATAAACGTCGGAAGTTGAGTTACTTCAATGCCAAGGTAGTAGTGAACATAGCCCAAGTAAGTCATTTCAAGACCTTTCCTCAATTCTTTCTTTATGGATGCAATGTAGCTCTCATTCTTCCCTGTCATCAAAAGATTATCTACATACACCACAAGATATACAATTGTTTTGCCAACTTTCTTGACAAACAAAGTTGCATCATCAAGAGCATAATGTTTGAAGTTGAGTTTCAGAAGATGCTCAGTTAACTTCTCATACCAGGTTCGCGGTGCTTGCTTGAGGCCATGCAAGGATTTTACAAGATTTCATACTTTGTGTTCTTGGCCCTTCACAACAAATCCTTTTGGCTGGGACATAAAAACATTCTCTTTCAGATCTCCATTCAAGAAAGCAATTTTTACATCCATTTGATGGACTTTCCAACCGTTCTGAGCTGCCAAGGCAAAGAGTGTCCAGATGGTAGCCCATTTTGATGTGGGGGCAAAAGTCTCCTCATAGTCAACCCCTTCTTTCTGTGCAAAACCTTTTGCCACAAGCCTGGATTTGTGCTTGTTAAGTGAGCCATCAACTTTATACTTGTTCTTGTACACCCACTTGCAACCAATTGGTTTGGTTCCCAATGGAGGATGAACCAACTTCCAAGTGCCTTTCTTTATCAATGCATTATATTCTTTCTGCATCGCTTCTTTCCATTCATCATGAGAAGCGACTTCTTTGAAGGAAGTTGGTTCGAAATCTGTAGACAAATTCAGTTCACAATCATAAGAAACATCCATATCAACAGATGAATCAGAATCATCTACATCACCTCCATTTTTCTTGGTTGTACTTCTTGTTCTTGTCTTTCCAACCTCATCAGGATAAACACTTTCAATTATCTTTGTCAACCATTTTGGAGGACCTTTCTGAGATGGCCCAGACTGCTCAGTTGAATGAGTTAGGGATGAATCAAGATTTAGTCTCCCAATTTTGTCAATCACATCACTCAAAGTGTCATCTATGGCTGGAGCTTCATGTGGGGGAGAGAGTGCTTTAGAAGATGATTCCACAGATTGATCCAGTATAGGAATCCACCCTTCAAGATGTGGAATCTGATTACCAAATTCTTCAAATGACTTTGCATGTTCGAATCTATCCAAGCAATCAAGCTGTCGCTCAACAACATTGTCAGCCTTGGAAGATTCAAGAAAGATGACATCTCTAGATACTAGAAACTTCTTATTAACTTCATCATAGAGACGATATGCTTTGGAGGTATTTGAATACCCCAAGAAGATACACTTACGACTTCTTACGCCAAGTTTGTTTCTTTGTTCCTTAAGTATCAAGGTATAACAGATGGAACCAAAGACCCTGAGGTACTTTACCGAAGGAATGTAACCATACCACATTTCATAAGGAGTCTTGTTTCTAATAGCATTATATGGACACCTATTCTTTATATACGCGGCACATAGAACTGGATCAGCCCAAAACATCAGTTTATCATTCTTGAAAACATCATGGAACGTACCATATTTAAGATTTTCCTGTTCATTCTTTTAGCTACTTCGTTCTGTTGCGGATTATAAGTTACAGTTGTTTGATTTTTGATCACATGCTGGCGAAGATAGTTTTCAAATTCATTTGAAGTGTATTTTTTTCCATTATAAGTGCGAATAGAGCCAATATGAGATTGTGCATCATTTTCAATCCATGCATGAAAGTTCTTGAATGTTTGAAAAACATCAGATTTGTTCTTCAATAAATAAACCCAACACATTCTGGTGTAGTCATCAATAAACGTCATCATATATTTATTACCATTTGCAGAAGGAACATGCATTGGGCCACATAAATTCAAATGAATGAGTTCAAGTTTTCTTTGTGCTCTGGAATGTGAATCATGAAAAGACTGTTTGCTATGCTTTCCTAGAATACAAGCATCACAATGCTTAAGTTTCCTAGGAATTGTAGGCAAACCAATAACACCATTTTTCTTCAACAAGTGAAGGCTGTCATAGTTCAAGTGTCCAAATCCAGCATGCCATAAAAGACTTGATGGAAATGTACCTTCATGATAGTGAGAACTGTATGCAGAGTTTTGTGCACGAGCAGAGCTACCTTGCAGCGTCAGAAGTCTTTCTTCTTCTTTCCCCGTCATGACAAGTTAGTGATATGATGCATTTCTGACCTCAACCTTGCCATCAAATATATGAATGGAGTGTCCTTGCTGTCAGATGTGGACCAAAGACAACAAGTTTCTCCTCAACTCTGGGAGGTATAGAACATCATGTAGAAGGAAGTCTGGAAGACCAGGCAATTTGAGCCTGATGGTGCCAAGCCTTGATGGCTTGAGTTTTGACTTATCTGCAAATTATACTGCCCCATCAGTATTGTCAGTGAATTCTTCAAAAAAATTCTCTCCTAAAAGTCATGTGGCAAGTTGCTCTTGAATCAAGCAACCAATCATCTTTCCATGAAGCAAGTGAAGCATTGAACATGTCTTCATTTACTCCAATATTGCAATGTGCCACAACATAATGAGCGGATTCGAGTGCTTTACCTTTCTCTTTGTCATGGGTTTTATCTTTGGCTTCATTTATTTCTTGCTCAATTTTGTCCCACGACAACTTACATGTGGATGCACCATCTCCATCTCTATTGTAACGTATGCAATGAAGATTAGACTTTTCTCCTTGAAATTGTCTACCCCCACTGCCTCTAAAATTTCTTCTTCTTTTTCCTCTTCGGTGACCTCTTCCTCTAGAAGAATCTTGTGAATGCATTTTTTAAATTATGTGTACTATGTAAAATGTACTCTGCTACCAATATATAAAAATTTTGGACTTCTGGTGTAAAAAAAAACTGCACTCTAGTAGCAATATGTTGAAAAATACAATTCTGGTGGCAATATGACAAAGGTATTATATGGGAAGGTTATGTATCAGGGAGGGTTTATATGGGGGGAGGTGGTTTATGGGAAGGGTGTATATGGAGTTATATATAACGAGGGGAGGTGTTATATGTTATATACGATAAAGGGTCAACGTATGACCGGTGGGCCAACGAAGGGTATAAACAATGGTATGGGGGTATAAATAGTGGAGCGGAAGTGTGGTATATGGAAACTAGGGATTGTAACCAGGGGAGCTTTATCGTAACCGGGAGTCAGTTTAGTGGAGTGGGAGCTGTATCGTAATCGGGAGTGGTATATGCAACGGAAGGGGTTTGAGGGTGGACGCAAGCACAATCGGGGAGCGTTCTAGAATGGCGTATTGACCGTGTGTAGCACTGGGAGGAGGTCCACGGAGCGACGAGCAATTGATGGATCAGGAGCTCGGTGTTAACTGAGAGTGGAGCGGTGGTAGGACTGTGTGGTATAACGTGCGACCTGGGTTCATATCCCAATAGGAATGTGTGGTATAACGCGCAGTGGGAGGAGGAGTCGAGGGCCAGAGTCAAGGAGTGTAACACGGAGAAACCACCAGTATATGCCGACTATGAGCGAGAGTATGGGCTGAGCGTGGGTATTAACACGAGGGGAAATTAACCGAATTAGAAGTAACATAGTAATGTCATATGCACAGAGAATACCAATGCCATTCGATCAATCCTCAATTTTTTTTATTACATATAACACCAACATTGACAGCCATACTGCTTGGTCTTCACGCTCACTGTACAGGCGTTCCATCCTCCATGCAGACTGTCAAAGAGTGGGGCAATCTCCGCTTGGTCTCCAACAATAGAGTTCAGTGGATATTTGACTCAGCTTTAAGGAATATTAATGCACAAAATCTTGTAGTGAATGGAGGGACAAAATATGGCAGAAAACTGACAGGAGTTACAACACAAAAAACTAATTTGGGAGCTGGCTTTGATACCATGTCAGGCCAGGAGGTAACTCCTCAAACTGAATTGCGTTTTTGCATTAAGGCTGATCATAGATATATACATGGAGGGACAGACTCTTGGGCTTCATCTCCTAGTGTCTCATCATATTCTAGCTCTCCTTATTTTCTATTTACACTATTTTACACATATTCACCCAATCCCAATGATTAGGTGTCAACAACGGGGATCAGAGTGACAACCCTCGCCTAGAGCGGTTGTCGCGGTGCTTGTACAATCTGAGCGACAACATTTTTTTGTGCCGTTACCGAGGACATGCTTCTTGTTGTTGGGGTTTACGACAATTTCTCATAATATTCTAATCATCTTCCATCTTTCCATCGTTCTTCATCTTTTTATCACCCTATCCTTCTTATCACTAATCCTTTCATCTTCTCTATCTGCACCTCTAGCACCTGGACATTTTGGTTGGTTTCTTGTTTGGGTGGCGACTCCGCTTATTCATCCATTTTTCTCAGACAGGAAGCTTTCCTTGATATCCATTTGCTTGATCCTTGACTAATCTTTCGATTTTTGCCTTTTGGATCTTGGAGCTAGATTCATGTTCAAGTGGCGACTCCACTTCTTCCATTTCTTACAAGAATTTTTGCTAGAAGCTCGCTTCTTGTGGATCTCTTGATTTTCTTGAGCCGAGATCTCTCTCTCTCTTGCATCCATTTTGCCCCTCTTCCCCTCAAGCAGGTCATCATGAGTGAATTCGCCCCTTGTCGCTTTACTGACATTCTCATGACCTTCCAGGAGAGGCCCTTGATAATTTGCCTTCTTTCATGGGTAATGATGCAGTCACTGCTAGCGATCATCTTACAAAGTTCGTTTTTCGTATGGCAAAGTTCGGTGGCTATGCGTATGATGAACATGAGGATGTCAAGATGCGACTCTTTGTTCTTTCATTAGAAGACTATGCACAAGATTGGTTTTGGGAGTTCCTTGATGAAACCTTTGACTCCTTACAATCAATTTTTGAGGCCTTTGAAGATAAATATGGAAATCAAAGGGGCTCTCCTTGTGCTTCTAACACTGAACAAAGAGACGAAAGTAGTCTTGTGAAGGACCCAAATGTTATATAAAGATATCAAGAGGATGTGCTATATTGCAGACCTTGTAATCTTTTTCGTGATGAACCTACTTGTGCAATTGCAAGAAGAATCCGCGATAGTGGAAAAGCAGGGACAAGTTGTCGAATTGGTCTCGACGATGAAAATGAAAAAGATAAGTAACTTATTAATAAGTTAACTCAAATGTTGAAAACCAAAAGCCAAGGATACTGCATGGGTTCATTGTGATATGATTGATGGCAAAATGACGTGCAAATATTGCCAAAAATCTATTGTAGGAAGGGGTATTTATAGGTTCAAGCAACACTTGGCTGGGATAGGAGGCCATGTAAAGCCATGTGGAGCACCAAATGAAGTAATAGGGCATATTAGGGCAGAACACCTTTAGAAGTTTGAGACTCAAGTCACTGAACCAATAGAGAAATTTGTGACTCGAGCAGTTGCAAAGTTTGGGAGTTGAGACTCAACCCACTGAGTTTGATCATGATGAGAAGTTTCAAGTGATAATGTTGATTACTAATATCATATATGTAGATTTGTAGTAGGCAAGTGGCCCCATAGTTTGTAGGCTTTGTTTTTGAACTCTTGAGGCCATTTAGAGCTTCATTGCTTATGTATTTTGTCGATGATATGTATTGCACTCGGTGCCATTTTGATATATTCACCTTTACATGGTATATAAATGAGCAAACTTTGCATATTTTGTCTCTATTGGCTTGGAATCATGGTTGAAAATCTTAAAAATGGTTTTTTATTAAAAATTAATTATTTAATGTATTTTTAAAAAAACCGGTTCATTGAGATCTAACCAGTGCCGGTTTGACCGATTCCGATTCGAAACCCGGCTCATTAGCTCCACGGGTCTGGTCACCGATTCTAGTTTTTAATAATATGGTACTACTTTGGAAACCTCGACATTGGGTGCATGGTCCCGCTCCTTTATCCGCATGTATCAATCCCCTTCCACGCATTATACTCCCATTTATCATTTCTCCCACCTGGGTCCATATAGCCCCCATGGGTCCACATAGGGTCAGCCTTCCTATGCCCTTGCCCCGCCTTGGGTCAGGCCTGGAATGATTCCCCAGAGGTTGAAGCATCTAAAAGAAAAAGAAAAAGCGTAATTGGCCACATTTAACAGGAAATTGTACCACAAAATGCAAAAGATGGTCGGGATAAAAAATAATTAGCATGTGGGCAAAAGCCATTGCATGAGCTCTGCCCCTTACCCATGGCCATCACCTTGGTTCCATAGGCCCTAGATGAGCCTCCTTTGTCATACAGGAACCCATGATTGTCCCAAACCCCATGGAGGGAAATGAACCGCCCTACCTTAAAAGGGGTAATCACCGCAATATTTGACACATCATGCTCTTATCCTCGAGTCCCGAGTAGTTAGTTAAAGAAAATTCATAAAAGGCAAAAGGCATATAAAGAAGGGTGGAAAAATCAAGGCCTAGACACCTCATGTACCATGATTGCTCCCTCCTACCCATTATATACCCTGTGTGGGCTTCCCCTTATCTGGCGGCCCCTATGCCCCGATATGTGGCCCAAGATTGCCCCTCTCATTCCCTACTTCGTTTCACTTATTTGTCACTTGCCACCCTCATTCAAAGGATGTACCTTGGACCCTTTAAGGGCCGAAAACACTTAATAAGGTACATGGATAACCCCCTTTGGAGTATGGAGACACTAGCACATGCCAAAGCCCATGTAATATCCCAAATTGGGAATAAACAATAATATAAAGCATACAAGGACTAAAACTACAACAAACAGAAAATGGCCATTAAAAACACCATGATACAACCAAAATCATCTGAGCCATTTTATTAAATTTCTGATGGGAAAAGGTACAAGAAGGTGCTTAGAAAGATGGCACCTTGGCCTGCACAAGACAGGCCGAAATAATCCCTCAACCCTGCTCAGAAATCTCTGCTACGCTGCTACTCTATGTGGCTCCTCCGCTACGTTGTCCTGGTTGAAACTGCTGCTGCTGGCTAAAAAGGGACTGCGTGCTGAGGTTGTTCTACTGCTCAGAAAATTCTGGGAATTAGACACCAGACTCTCCTCAACAAACTGAGAAAAACCCGCGAAGGATTTCCAGAAATCCTGACCTCGAAAATTCACCCCCTTGGGCTTGACACGCTGTTTTGTTGGGCTCTCTAGTTTTCTGGATGAACTGCTGGAAGAAGCTACTGAAAATTTGCCCAAGAACTCTGCTAGGAAGTGGCTAACCCCCTATCAAACTCTTGGCTGCAATCTTCTCTTTCTCCTTCTCTCTCAAGTGCTGCTCCTCACTGGACCGCGTAATTCTCCTGCTACCTACGTGGCTTTGCGCTGTCCTGGAGGGACTGCGTATGCCTGAATGTGTGGTTGTGACTCCTTCCTCGAAACTGGATGTGACTCCTCTCCTCAGCGGGCACTCGAATTCCCCTGAGGATGAGGTTCAGATCTCTGCTCGAAAATCTCTGTGCTAAACAACACTGCAAACTTGACTAAACAACTCAAGCGTGCTTTGAGTCTATCAGACAGAAAAATCAATGGATGAATGAATGAGGAATGAGATGCTCTCATCCTCTTTTACCTAGTTGAGTCCCAACGTTCCCTTGGGCTCCGCTAGACTGTGCTGCCACCTTTGCCATCCAATCATTGCGTTGCCATTGCGCCGCTGCCTCTCCCACGCTGTCACTGCGCTGTGAAAATTCTACTGCAGTGTATTGGTTTATTTCCTCCTACTTGATTTAATTAATACAAGTTATTTTCAGAAATTAGATTCAGAAAATATCGAAAATAAACACAACTACAACCTCCACATGTAGATCATTTACTGAATAATACACTCATGCAACAATGTGACATATGGATTTTTGGACATAAGTCCTCGGAAAAACCCAAAGCGGGAAAACCAGTTTAGCAGATACGAGGGTTTATTATTAAGTAGTTCTGAGTACAACAAATCTGGGTTCCAAGCTTGGAAAATCCGACAGAGAATAAAAGATATCAAATCTGTAGCTAACCTGAAGATCTAGTGCGAAATATCTGACTGATCCACACCCTCAAATGGGATTTACATGACTCAGCCCGGATCTGACCCTAGAAACCCTTAGCGCTGCTTCTGAAGCCCCAACGTTGCACTAGAGGACCTGCGTCACCCCTGGAGGGTCTACGCTGCCTTTGCTAGGCTAGCGTCAGCCCTGCGTGGCCCTAGCTGCCTCTGTGCTGCCCCTGTTGCTCTGCGTGGCTCTGAAGCCCCTCTGCGCTGTCCTTGTGGCCTCTCCTCTGCCTCTTGTTGCCTCTTGGCCCTGGAATCAGATCATTCCCTTGGCCAATACTACCCCTCACTACAGGAAATTCCTCCAGAAATTCTTAGCAAACCCGCTCTAGAATTCCAGATCTATTCCTCAGTTCTACCAAAATTGTGTGTCTTCAACTGACCCTCAAGCCTTTCTCTTATACTTTTTCGTTGAACCCTTCAACGACCGAGATTAAATCATCCATCAACGACTGAGATTAAAAGACTGCTTGATCCATGTGTTTTAAGACAATTTCAGCACATGTGTTAATTAATTCACTTTAATTATTTTATTTTCTTAAGTTAGACTTAGGAAATCCATTAAAAATAATTAATTATTTGAATAACTTGAACACCAACTGAAATTTCTCAAATCCATTTCTGGGTCTTGTAGATCAAGTGTACTTTAGTCCCTCCGCAAAATTTGGGAGCTAGAGCACAACTGATGCTACCCCACATACACAAAATCTCAACTGTCTACGCTGTTGTTTCTCCTGTGCTGCTATGTTGTTGCCTCTCCTGCACTGCCACTAGGATGCTGTCATTGGCATGTGGCTGGCCTCATGGGTCCCACTCCAACTCCAATATTTGCCTTAGTGAATTTAGGAAAATAAGTTAGCCATATAGTTTATTTGTGGGTCCCTTTACCCACTTTATTTGCTGTTGAACATTAGAAAATCCAAAATCTGACAAAAATAATATTTCAATTCGCTGACTGCTAATTTGGAATATTACAGTCCTCCCCGCCAAAATGTTGCTTGTCCTCAAGCAACTGGAAAGATGGATGCTGCAGGATCTTCTTCCCCTCCCAAGTGGCATCCTCATCTGGAAGGTTTCTCCACCTGATCAAATATTCCTTTACTACCCTACTCAAATGCCTCTCTCGAGTGTCCAAGATGGCCTCCGACTGTAGTACCAAATGCCCCTCATCATCAGTAGGCAGAAGATCCATGGCTGTTGTCACTTGTTGTCCCAAAGCCTTCTTCAGGCATGAGACATGGAAAATGTTGTGAATCCTGCTCCCTGATGGCAGCTCCAACTCATATGCCACCTCTCCAACCCGCCTGATCACCCTGTATGGTCCATAGAACCGTGGCTTGAGCTTCTCAGCTCCTTTCTGCTTCAACGTGGACTGCTTGTACGGCTGAAGGCGGAGGTACACCAAGTCATCCACCTCCAACTGCCTCTCCACGTGGCCCCTAACTGCGTATAGTTTTTGCTTGTTTTGGGCTGTCGCTAAGTTATCTTTGAGAGCCCAGAGTATGTCTTGGTTCTCTTGGATCCAGTCTTTGGCCCTGGGGGCCTTGCTCGCTCCAAACATCACATCAACAAAGGTCAAAGCATCATAACCATACAAAGCATAAATGGAGACATACCCATCGACATGTGGAATGTCGTGTTGTAGCAGTACTCTCCCAAGTGAAGCAAGCGTAGCCAAACCTTCTGCTGTCCCGTGACATAGTTCCTCAAGTAGCCCTCCAGCCACTTGTTCACGATCTCGGTTTTCCCATCCGTCTGTGGGTGTATCTGGTGCTGGGTGTTAACTCTATGCCCACCAAACAGAACAACTCCTTCCAAAAGCCTCCCATTAATCGACTGTCCCTGTCACTGACTATGGTCTTTGGAAGACCATGGAGTCTGAAGATATCTCGGAAAAGTAGCTCAGCCACTTGCGAAGTAGTGTACCGAGCTGAAATGGCGAAGAAGTGAGCATACTTCGTCAACTGGTCAACCACTACGAAAATGCAATCCTTGCCCTGCACCATGGGCAATCCGGTGATGAAGTCCATGGAGATGCTTTCCCATTTCCCCTTAGGGATGGGAAGCTGCCATAACAAACCTGCCAGATGATTCAACTCCCCCTTATTCCATTGGCAAACTACGCACTCTCGGACATGTCGGAGTACGTCCTCCCTTGAGGCCCTTCCAAGAGAACCTCTCCCTGATGGCCCTGTATGTCTTGGTGAATCCCTGGTGGCCTGAAAGTGGTGAGTCATGGGCTGCGTGCAAAATATTCTCCCTTAGCTGGGAGTTGCCTGAAAAAAAGATCTGATCACGATAGTAGATGACCTCATCCATCACCTTGTACCGGTCATCCGTTACCTGCCCATCTAGAATCTCGCATGAAAATCAGTCTTTGGAGTACTCCACCAACAGCTGACCCCTCCAATCTGCATCAATGCTCATCAAGGACAGCGTTGCAGGTCTCCGAGACAACGCATCTGCTACCACATTGTTCTTCCCCTTGACATACTCGATGTCAAAATCATATGCTAGGATCTTGCTGACCCATTTTTGCTGCCTTTCTTGCAACTGTTTCTGCTCAAGGACGAATCTAAGGCTGTTGTGGTTGGTCCTCACCTGGAACCTATTCCCCACAAGATATTGCCGGAACTTGGCTATGCATGCATGATGGCCAACATTTCTGTGTCAAAGATTGGGTACAACCTCTCATGTGGCAGTAGCTTTCGACTCTCGAAAGCTATGGGATGCCCCCCTGCATTAATACTGCGCCTACCCCCTCTCCTGAAGCATCACACTCCAGCACAAAGGGTTACATGATGTCGAGCAGTGCCAAAACTGGACAACTGCTCATCACCTCCTTGAGCCTGTCAAAGGCTCTCTACGCAATCTCTGTCCAACTGAAAGTCCCCTTTTTGGTGAGGTCTGTGAGGGGTGTTGTTAGCTGTGAAAACCCCTTGACGAACTTTCGGTAGTAGGTGCAAATCCCCACAAACCCTCGGAGTTTTGTCACATTCTTCGGTTTCGGCCAATCTTGGATGGCCCTGATCTTCTCCTCGTGGACTCTCACTCCGTCCACCTCGTTGATATGCCCCAAGTAGAGCATCTCTGTCAGCGCAAACTCGCAGTTAGACAACTTGGCATAGAAATGCTGCTCCTCCAAGATACGCAGTACAACCTCTATGTGCTGCAAATGCTCCTCCCATGTGCGGTTGTAAATGAGATTGTCGTCAAAGAACACTAACACAAACTTCTTCAACTGACCACGAAAGATGTGGTTCATGCAAGACTGGAATGTAGCCAGAGCTTTGGTCAGCCCAAACGGCATCACCAAAAACTCAAAGTGGCCATAGTGACAGCGGAATGCACTCTTGGGGACGTCTTGGTCCCTCACCCTGATTTGGTGGTACCCCGATCTCAAATCGATCTTGGAGAAGAACTGTGCTCCCCTCAACTCATCCATCCTAGGGATAGGGTTACGATTCTTCATGGTTTTCTTGTTCAAAGCCCTGTAATCTATGCACATTCGCAACTTGCCGTCCTTCTTCTTCACCAGAGCCACTGAAGAAGCAAATGGGCTCGTACTGAGCCTGGTATGTCCCAATGCCAAGAGCTCATGTATAGCTCTCTCAATCTCATCCCTATAGGCCTTGGGGTGCCTGCAGGGAGTGGTGATCACTGCCTAGATGACCTGCTCCAGCTCAATGGTGTGCTCAAACCCACAATTGGGTGGCTGCCCTAGTGGGATGTCCCCAAAAACTGTGGAGTAACGGTCTAGGATAGCCTGCACATTCGAGTGTGTGGGCTGACCCGAGACACATGCCTCTGAAATCCTCAGCTCCACTGCCCACTTGATGTCTCCCTTTCGGAAATCTTCTTCCATTCGATGTGCAAAAACTGTCTGTGGAGGGTATGTGTGCATGCCCCTGAGCATCACGTGCTTCCCACTCTTCTTGTCCGTCCACTCCATCTCCAGTGTCTCCCAATCTGTAGTGACCTTCCCAAGGGTGATAAGCCACTAAACACCCAACACTACGTTGGTGTCTGGAATATCGACCACGAAGAAATGATCTGTCAATGTATATGTCCCCATGGTCAATGTTAGCGCCAGGTCATAACGCATGCACTGCATGGTCCTGGCCCCTGGAACCAACACAAAAAACCCATCAAAGTTTTCTATCTGTATGCCCCTCCTCTGAACTAGCTAGGCATTAATGAAGTTGTGCATGGCCTCGCTGTCCACCAGCACTGAGACACACTGCTCCTGAACTGTCCCTCAGACCCTCAGCGTTAGTTACTTGGGAACTCCCCGCAAGGATGCAAGGACCCCTCCTGTAGGTGCAAACGCTGACCATCCTGCTGCTGTGGGAGATGGTGGTGGTTGATCCCCTCTTGGTGCTCTGGTATCGACATCTCCTCCCAACTCCTCATATGCCTCCTCTTCTCCTTCATTGTCGGATAAGACCTCAATGTAGTGTGTCTTCCCTCCGACACACCTGTGACCCGGTGCCCATGGCTCCTGATTGTGAAAATTTCTGAATTTACTAAACAGAAACCCTATAGTTAAATCTTGATTTACTTCTCCTACTTACATAAGTTACTAATCTGAAAAATTCAGCATTAACATCGAAGTAAATATAGTTAACAGTCTACACATACAGATCTAAACTGAATAACATGCTCATAGACAAAGTGACATACAAGGATTTTCTGGACAAATGTCCCCGGAAAAACCCAATGCGGGAAAATCGGTGCTGCTAGCTTCTGGAGGGTTTTTATTATTATGCAGATTCTAAGTACAACAAATCTGGGCACCAAATTGGTTAACCCGACAGAGAAATATAAATGGCAGCAATACCTCTATCTCGGAGACAGAAAACTCTGACTGATTCACACCCTCAAGCGGGATTTACAGAATTCAGCCCCTTTCCAGCCTCTAGAAACCCTAGTGCTGCGCTGAAGCCCTCTGCGTCAGCCTTCCTGCTCTGCATCAGCTTCTGCGGTGCTCAAGAAGGGCCTGTGTCACCCTAGATTGGGTTATGCTGCCCTAGCTGGGCTTGCGTCAACCCTCCTGACCTCCTGCTGCCTCTGCGCTACCCCTGCTGGGCTCTCGGCTGCTCTGCATAGCTGTTGCCTCTGCGCTGCTCTAGATTGCTCCTTCTATGCCCTCGTTGTACTCTTGGCCTGGGACTAGACAATCGCCCTCGCCAATACTGCCCTTTGTTGCAGCTGAAACACTTCCGAAATTCTTAGCAAACCACGCCCTAGAATCTCAGCTTAGCTTCAGTGCTCTGCCAGTGTGTGTGTCCTCCAATTGACCCCAAGCCTTCTTCTTATACTTTTCTCGTTGAAACATCAACGATCGTGATCTAATCTCTAATCGATGGCTAAGATTAGAAGCTGCTTGATCCGTGTCACTTAAGTTATTCTCATCACATGTTTAATTTAATTAACTTTAATCTTTTAATTTTCCTATGTCAAACGTAGGGTCCTTAATTAAAAATATTAATTAATTAAATATCTCTTAAACCTGATGGAATTTCTTCAAACGCTTTCTGGGTCTTGGAGATTTTATGTACTCTAGTCCCTCCACAAAGTTTGGGAGCTAGAGCACATCCGATGCTACCCCAACACTCCAAAATCTCAACACTCCCTCTTAGCGAGGAATGTGCTCTAGAAAAACACTTCACCCCGAAGTTCTGCTTTGATTTCTGGTGTTGGTCTTTGCGCTGATGCTAGGACTGCTACCCTACATCATTGCGTTGTTGCTGCCCTTCTGTATTGCTGCCCGTGACTCTGCCACTGTCACTACTACAATCGTACTGCAATTCTTTCTCAAATTGCTGCATCATGCTGCACTGCAACTCAGTTGTTGAGAGTAAGCAACTGAAGGACCATCACCCAATCTTTGATAGACAAGTCAGTTGGGCTGCATCTCATCACTGAAGCTCATAGGCTGTTGCTTTGCGCTGTCCTTCGGAGGCTAATGTGCTGCTGCAGCTTTGCACTGCGTAAGCATACCTCCTCTGCACTGCTGCCTCTACGCTGTTGCTACATTTGCGCTGCATTGTCCTCCTGAAGCCTCTGTGCTGCTACAACAGTGTATTGCATAGGCAAGCCTTCTCTTGCTGCCTCTGCGCTGCTGCCTCTACGTTGCTGCTATATATGCACTGCGCTGCTCCCTCTCCAACATGTCAATTTCTGCCTCTGCTTCATCCGTGATCCTCTACACCCAGTGCTCCACTTGTCCTGCTACCGTCTTAAGGTTCCCGTCTTAGTCACTGGGTTCGGTGAACTTAATGATTGAAGTTCGAAATTCACTGAATTTGAACCGAATTCGAACAAATTCAAATTTGTTCGCCGAACTTCACGCTGAATATGAAGGCAAACTTCAAGGCAAACACAAACACGAATTTTAAGCCGAACATCAACGATTTTTTTGAAATTCGGGTAAAAATTCGATTCTATTTGTTTAGCTGTTAGGTTTTGGCATTCGCTTTCATGGTTTATATGTAGAAATGATGTAAATGTTTGAGCAATAATCCTATCATCTGTGTGTTTGCAATGTGCATTATGTACCTTGAAAATTTACATGCTTATTTATTTATGTGCATCATATTTATCTTTCAACATGCTTAATTTTATATATACATATATATATTTTTTCAAATTTCTATATGTCGAATTTTATGCCGAACTTTATCGGAAAATTTTTAGGTGTCGAACTTTATTCGAATTTCAATGTCGTCGAACTCGAACACGAACACGAACCTGGTGACTTAGGCTCTCGTAGCTCATATGTGATCCAAGAGTTGTGCTACTCAAGGATCCCGCCTGCACTCTGTAGCTGCTCTACAGATCAATATCGCCCCACTTTCGTGGTTCATGAGCACTCATGGCTACGTCATCATCAGACCCATCGTCTGCTACAGTAGCCTTGGAACAAGAAGCTTCCTTGTCCTTCTTTTGAGGACAATTACTGGCGAAGTGTCCAAGTTCGCTGCATTGGAAACATTTGATCTTTGACAGATCACGCTTCTTTTTCCCTTGCTGCTTCTTTGATGCCAGGGTTGCATCTTCCTCTTTCTCCTTCCTCATTGTAATGTCCCCTTTCAGGGATATCTCTCAAACACAGTCAACTCTAAACCAGAGATGGACTGGAGGGGCGTTTACCAGATATTTCACCTGTGAACAGAGGGTGAGATCTGGAGGCTACCTGGCCCTTACCAGACTCTGTCTATAGAGTATGGGGAAAACACAACAGATGGGATAGCAACTGGAATGTCTCAAAGGGAAAATGGGCAGTGATACGGAGCATACAACAGTACATGAAATACTAGAAACAATATTTGAAACAGATACACATGAAATATAGAGAATACTGAGCCATTTTATTATACTGAGAAATGGAAATGAGTACAAGAGGTGATCAGAGTGATGGCACCTCGACTTGCACTAGGCAAGTGTAGGAATACTCTCATAATATCAAAGGAATCGCTGCTCTATGCTCTGCGTCCAAGCTGTTGGAAAACTGCCGTGCTGCTGCTGTTGCTGGAACAAAATGAGTAGTTGGGGCTGCTCCCCTACTCGGAATGAGCTGAAACTTTGGAATCCGCCTCTACTTACAATACCCAGAAAAGCCCAGAGAGCGTTTCTGGAATGGATGACCCCCGGAAATACCTCCCTTGAGGATCTACGCTATCCTCCCAAGGGCCACGTTGAGACTGAATGGAATCCTCCAAAATATGACCTCCCGCTCAACCAAAAGTCTCCAATAGGCAAGGGCTGGCCCCTTGCTCAATCTCCTGACCAAAATCCTCCCAAAGAATGCCACACCGGAGCTCCCTCAATATGGACTGCGTCCTCCCTCTCAAGATTGCACAGTGTATAGATGCAATGCTCCTCCACAAATGGCACAACTCGACCCTCCTACAAAATACTGATGGGAATGCCTCACCCGAGCAAGCACTCGAAGTCTCCCGGGGCTGAGGGTGTGATCTCCGAACGAAGACACTCAATGCACTAAACAGTGCTGCAGACAAGCTAAACAGCTAGCGTGCTCAAAGTCGAAGTGACCAGCTCAATATGCATAAACTCGAATGATGAAATGAAGAGGCTCTCCTCTCTTTTATCACGATGGGCCTCTCTCAACCCTAGGCCCCACCAACTCCTACGTGTCCCTTGGCCCACATTGCCCCTCTCAACTGCATGAGGTAGGCCCCACGCTGCCCACGTGGTCTGCGTCCTCCTCTCCTTGCGCTATCCACTTGGCCACTAGGCCCCACTTCCTCAAATACGATGTGGAATTTAGGGAAACACTTTATCCTAAGTGAGTTATTTAATATTTCACTCACTTTATTCATACTCCGACTATAATAAGGCAAAATTGGTCAAAAATTAATATTTCCAATTAGCGATTGCTTGTCCTCAAGCAACTGTAGTGATGGATGCTGCAAGATCTTCTCACTCTCTTAAGTGGCATCCTCATCCGGCAAATTCTTCCACCTCACTAAGAATTCCTGGACTGTCCTGCTCCGCAACTGTCTCTCCCGGGTGTCAATAATGGCCTCCGGTTGTAGCACCAAGTGCCCCTCATCATCCGTAGGTGGAAGCTCCTCTGTCATTGTCACCTGCTGTCCTAGTGCCTTCTTCAGGCACGATACGTGAAATATGTTATGAATCTTGCTGCCCTGGGGTAGCTCCAACTCATAAGCAACCTGCCCAACTCTGCGTATCACCTTGTAAGGCCATAAAACGGGGCTTGAGCTTCTCAGCTCCCTTCTACTTCAGAGTAGACTGTCGGTATGGCTGCAAACGTAGGTAGACCAAGTCCCCTACCTCAAAATGTCTCTCCACCCGACCCCTGTCGGCATACAACTTCTGCTGGTTTTGCGCTGTAGCCATGTTATCTTTGTGAGCTCGGAGGATGTCTTGACTCTCTTGGATCCAGTCCTTGGCTCTCGGAGCCTTGTTGGCACCAAACATCACATCAACAAAAGATAAAGCATGATAACCATATAATGCGTAAAACGGAGACATACCGATGGTCATGTGATGTGTGTTGTTGTAGCAGTACTCTCCTAGGTGCAGCCACTTCAGCCATGCTCTCTACTCTAGCTCAATCGTATGCTCAAATCCCCGATCCGGTGGCTGTCCTGGTGGTATCTACCCAAACACCGTGGCATACCTGTCAAGGATGGTTTGTATCTCTGGATGAACTGTCTGCCCGGTAGTCCCTGCCTTTGATGCATGTAGCTCTACTGCCCACTCTATGTCTCCCTTCCGGAAGTCTGCCTCCATCCGGTGAGCTGAAACTGTCTGGGGTGGGTAAGTGTGCATGCCCCGTATCTTCTCGTGCTTCCCGGTCTTCTTGTCATCCCACTCCATCTCCAAGGCCTCCCAATCTGTGGTGACCTTCCCTAGAGTGATCAGCCACTGTACACCTAATACCACATTGTTATCCGGTATGTTAACCACGAAAAAGTGGTCAGTCACTGTGTAGGTGCCCATCGTCACTGCCAATGCTGGAACATATCTGGCACACTGCATAGTCTGATCTACTGGGACCAACACTGAAAACCCATTGGTGCTCTCTGTCTGTATGCCTCTCCGCTCTACCATCTATGCATCGATGAAGTTGTGGGTTGCCCCACTCTCCACCACTACTGATACTCGCTGCCCCCTGTGCTGTACCTCGGACGTGCAGCGTCAGATACTTGGGAACTCCTCGCAATGCTACAAGGGTCCCTCCGGTAGGTGCAAAGGCTGCACCTCCTACTCCTGGTGGTGGAGGTGGCAAATGATCTTGCGCTGCATGGCTGCCCCCTGCCCCCACGTCATCATACTCATCTTCTTCCCCGCTGCTCTCGGAGAAGACCTCGATATAATGTGCTTTGCCAGCAGCACATCTGTGTCCTGGTGCCCACGGCTCCTGACAGGTGAAACACAATCTCTTCTTCTTCAACTCCCCCCTGGCATCATCATCCAACTGCCCCCTGCCCGGATTCCCCTTTGGAGGCGGAATCCTCACATCCTTCCCCTTTGGCTGGAAAGCCTGTCTCTGGGGGTAAGGTGTCTTGGTCTGGGGTAGAGCATCCTGCAAATCCCGGGTCCTGCTAACTGCATCCTGGAGTGTGGCTGGTTTGGTGGATCTGACCAAACCTCGAAGCGGCTCTGCTAACCCCTCAGTGAACATGTATATCATCCGTGCTGCGGATAGATCGGGCACCATCACCGAAATTCTCAGGAAATCGGCAATATATGTCTCCGAGCTCTCGGTCTGTTTGAGCCTCGTCAACTCAACAAAGTGCTCCTCCGGATCTCTCCGGTGAAACCTCTCTATCAATCTTCGGGTGAACTCGACATATGTGGTCACTGTCGAATGCCCGAGTGTAACCATCCCATGGAACCACCAATCCTGAGCCTCACCATCCAAATGCAGCGTCGCCATCTTGATGGCCTCCGTCTCTGCCATCTGGTTGAGCTGGAAGTATATGTCCAGCTTCTCCACCCAAGACTTTGCCGAACTGTTTGATGAACCATCAAACATAGGCAAATGGAACCTGCTCACTGTACGGTGAGTGTCCCCCTCATGATAATGCCGGTGCCCTCTATGATGGTCGCGAGGTCTACTGTCTCGCTGGAGCTGAACAAAATCTCTGAATGAAAGGGCATCTCTGAACTCTTGCCCATATGCTTGATACTCAGCAAAATAATCACCCATGTGGCCAGGCTCTGGCTCCTGCTGTGCTCCTGCCCTTGTGTCTGCACCTAGAAACGTGGGCATAGTGGAACGTGTGGGTGCATGTGATGCCATGTGCTTAGTGGCATCATGCTTCTGCAAATGGTGGGACGTGCCTGATCTCTCACCAATCTAAAAACCCCTTGGGGTTTCACGCTGTCTAGCCTCTACAGCAGTGAATCTCTACCCCATCACCTCAATCTGCCTCGACATATCCTGGACTGACTTGAGGAGTGCTTCCCCAAGCCTCTTTGCATCACTATCATCTGCCATTGGCTCTTCCTGTTCTGCGTCTACTACTGGATCCTGTTCTGTGTCCACCACTGGTTCCTCCTGTTCTGTGTCCACCTCTGGAACGTAGTCACCCTCTCCGTAGGTGATTTGCAACCAACGCTCTCTGTCACGGTACCTCCTACCTCTGTAGCAAATATACGACTTCTCCCTCGGTGTCATAGACAACTAGCTCCACAGGCTGAGCCAGATCTATGAGCTCTGATACCACTGTAATATCCCCTTTCAGGGATATCTCTCAAACACAGTCAACTCTAAACCAGAGATGGACTGGAGGGGCGTTTACCAGATATTTCACCTCTGAACAGAGGGTGAGATCTGGAGGCTACCTGGCCCTCACCAGACTCTGTCTATAGAGTATGGGGAAAACACAATAGATGGGATAGCAACTGGAATGTCTCAAAGGGAAAATAGGCAGTGATACGGAGCATACAACAGTACATGAAATGCTAGAAACAATATATGAAACAGATACACATGAAATAGAGAGAATACTGAGCCATTTTATTATACTGAGAAATGGAAATGAGTACAAGAGGTGATCAGAGTGATGGCACCTCGACTTGCACCAGGCAAGTGTAGGAATACTCTCAGAATATCAAAGGAATGGCTGCTCTATGCTCTGTGTCCAAGTTGCTGGAAAACTGTCATGCTGCTGCTGCTGCTGGAACAAAATGAGTAGTTGGGGCTGCTCCCCTACTCGGAATGAGCTGAAACTTTGGAATCCACCTCTACTCACAATACCCAGAAAAGCCCAGAGAGCGTTTTTGGAATGGACAACCCTCGAAAATACCTCCCTTGAGGATCTACGCTATCCTCCCAAGGGCCACACTGAGATTGAATGGAATCCTCCAAAATATGACCTCTTGCTCAACCAAAAGTCTCCAATAGGCAAGGGTTGGCCCCTTGCTCAATCTCTTGACCAAAATCCTCCGAAAGAATGCCACACCGGAGCTCCCTCAATATGGACTGCGTCCTCCCTCTCAAGACTGCGCAGTCTGTAGATGCAATGCTCCTCCACAAATGGCACAACTCGACCCTCTTGCAAAATACTGATGGGAATGCCTCACCCGAGCAAGCACTCGAAGTCTCCCGGGGCTGAGGGTGAGATCTCCGAACGAAGACACTCAATGCACTAAACAGTGTTGCAGACAAGCTAAACAGCTAGCGTGCTCAAAGTCGAAGTGACCAGCTCAATATGCATAAACTCGAATGATGAAATGAAGAGGCTCTCCTCCCTTTTATCACGATGGGCCTCTCTCAACCCTAGGCCCCACCAACTCCTACGTTTCCCTTGGCCCACACTGCCCCTCTCAACTGCGTGAGGTAGGCCCCACGCTGCCCACGTGGTCTGCGTCCTCCTCTCCCTGCGCTGTCCACTTGGCCACTAGGATGATCCACTTTGCCCAAAAGACTTTGGACAAATGTTTCCCAGTCCTCTGTGACAGCATTTAGAGCCGTCCTCACCATGACATCATCTTCTACCTTGACCCCCATGCCAGTCAGGTGATCCCGGATCGACCGTAGTCTGAATAGAAAATGATCGATTTGTTGAGATTTTGTGTATTTGGGGTAGCATCAGTTGTGCTCTAGCTCCCAAATTTTGTGGAGGGACTAGAGTACACTTGATCTACAAGACCCAGAAAGGGATTTGGGAAATTACATCTGGTTTGGGAGAAATTTAATTAATTAATTATTTTAATGTATTTCCTTAGTCTAAACTTAGGAAAATGAAATAATTAAAGTTAATTAAATTAAACATGTGATGAAATTGTCTTAAGTCACACGGATCGAGCTTTCTTTTAATCTTAGCCATTGATTCAAGATCTGATCATGGCCGTTGGTTTCCCAACGAGAAAAGTATAAAGGAAAGGCTTGGGGTCATTTGTAAAGATACACAGAGGCAGAGCACTGAAGCTAAGCTGAGATTCTAGGGCGGGTTTGCTAAGAATTCTCAGAAGTGTTTCAGCTGCAGAGAGAGGAGTTTAAACAAAGGGGATGATCTGATCTTAGTTTCTAGAATCAGCAAGAGACAAAGATCAACTCAGAGAGGCAGCGCAGAGAAGCAGGAGACGCAGAGGCAGAGAGGGCAGCAGCTGTGCAGCGTAGGGGTAGCGTGATTCAGCTGGAAACCCTCAGGCGTTACGCAAAGACGCTAAGGGGCAGTGTAAGGACTGCATCACCCAGTTTGGGGTAACGCAGCCCTTTCCAGGCCAATGTTGAGGGACGCAGGGGCTTCAGGGGCAATGCTGGGTTTTCTAGGGCCTAATTTTGGCTGAGTTTTGTAAATCCCGTTTGAGGGTGTGGATCGTTCATTATTTTTGCTTCAGAACAACCAGTGAGTTGCAGATCTATTTTATCTCTGTCGGGTTTTCCAAATCTGGAACCCAGATTTGCTGTATTCAGAAAAATCTTAATAATTAAACCCTCCAGCATCCAGCAGACTGGTTTTCCCGCATTGGGTTTTTCCGGGGACTATTCGTCCAGAAAATCACAATGTCACTTTGTCTATGTGTGCATGTACTTTTTCTAGATCTGAATTGGTGAAAGTCTGTTATGTGTTTTGCTTCGATATTAATCTGAAATTTTCAGTTAATAACTTAATTAAGTAGGAGGAGTATAACCAGATCTAACAGTAGATTTCTGCATAAGTTACATTCAGAAATTTTCACACAAATTCCTCTCCCTTGGACATCATAAATAACCTCAGCTGGTTCTCCAGAAGTATCTTCCTCTGGACAGACTTCCCTTGATACAATGTGGTTAAAGCTTCCCACATCTCATGAGCTATGTTCTTCTCGACTATGTGTGGTACCACATGATCTTTAACCCCGTCCATGATGAAGTGCTTGGCATGTGCCGCTGCTTCATTATGCTCTGCCAGAAGTTTCTCATTGATCGATGTAGCCAAGACTTTCTACGCATGCTCCCTCAAGTTGTATGCCTTTAGGACTACCAAGATTCTGGCCTTCTAGATAGGAAAGTTGGACAGGCCGTCCAACCTATCCTGATCACGCAGTCCGTGTGGCGCCATTTGCTTAGAAATGTGTCGAAACAAATCCTCCTCTCTCTGCTAGAGACTCAGATCTAGGGTCCTTGGTGAGAAAGACCCCTCTGACAACTGATTTCCTCTTTGGAAATCTGCCAAAAACAACGAATCAAATCTCTTTGATCACCCTACGATCGATCTTCAGATTTCTTTGGCAATGAAATCTTCTGAGAAGATGTTCTCCTCCCGCTCTTTGTCCGCTTAGCTTAGGCTTAATTCTGCACCAGCAGAATCTTCACCCCACCGGCAACTACTGAAGATTTGTAGCTCAGCTTTCGGTTCACGACACTCTGCACAACAATCAATTTCTGGACTGCATCACCCTGGTTGGCCTCTGCATGAGCAAATTGGCTCAACTCAGTGACTGCATAGCGCAGGCTGCTCCTGCGTCCCTCTGGAAGACTCTTCGCTGTCTCTGTGTCACCCAGCTGGGATTGCGTCAGCCCCTCCGTGGCTCTTGCTACCTCTTCGTCCTTCTGTTGCTACGCTGCCTTTTCCTATTTATCTGTTGTTGCTTTCGGCAACCAATTTCTTTAGCCTTCTTGCTAGAGATCCAGCTAGATCTGCAATTGCTCTAATACCATGTGAAAGTTTCTGAATTTACTAAACATAAACCCTACTGTGAAATCTTGATTTACTTCTCCTACTTACTTAAGTTATTAATCTGAAAAATTCAGCATTAACAGCGAAGTAAATACATTTAACAACCTATATTAAGTACTGAATAACATGCTCAAAGACAAAGTGACACACAAGGATTTTCTGGACAAATGTCCCCGAAAAAACCCAATGTTGGAAAACCGCTGCTGCTAGCTTTTGGAGGGTTTTTATTATTCTGTAGATTCTAAGTACAACAACTCTGGGCACAAAATTGGTTAACCTGACAGAGAAATATAAATGACAACAATACCTCTATCTCGGAGATAGAAAACTGTGACTGATTCACACCCTCAAACGGGATTTACAGAACTCAGCCCCTTTTCGGCCTTTGGAAACCCTAGCACTGGTCTGAAGCCCTCTGCGTCAGCCTTCCTGCTCTGCGTCAGCCTCTACGCTACTCAGGAGGGACTTGCATCACTCTAGACTACGTTACGCTGCCCCTGCGCTGCCCTAGCTGGGCTTGTGTCAGCGCTCCTGGCCTCCTGCTGCGTCTGCGCTGCCCTTGCTGTGCTCTTGGCTGCTCTGCGTAGCTGTTGCCTCTGCGCTGCTCTGGATTGCTCCTTCTTTGCCCTCATTGTACTCTTGGCCTGCGACTAGACCATCCCCCTCGCCAACACTGCCCCTCACTGCAGCTGAAACACTTCTAAAATTCTTAGCAAACCACGCCCTACAATCTCAGCTTAGCTTCGGTGCTTTGCCAGTGTGTGTCCTCCAACTGACCCCAAGCCTTCTTCTTATTCTTTTCTCTTTGGAACATCAACGACCGTGATCTAATCTCTAATCGACGGCTAAGATTAGAAGCTGCTTGATCCGTGTCACTTAAGTCATTCTCGTCACATGTTTAATTTAATTAACTCTAATCTTTTAATTTTCCTAAGTTAAACTTAGGGTCCTTAACTAAAAAGATTAATTAATGAAATATCTCTTAAACCTGATGGAATTTCTTCAAACGCTTTTTGGGTCTTGGAGATCTTATGTACTCTATGTTGAGAATTCAGAGGGGCAATGCTTAATTCAAAATTCTCTTCTTAATAGTTGCTTGTGTTATTCTTTAG
Organism: Pinus albicaulis; assembly: GCA_034641835.2. Classification (NCBI taxonomy): domain Eukaryota; kingdom Viridiplantae; phylum Streptophyta; class Pinopsida; order Pinales; family Pinaceae; genus Pinus; species Pinus albicaulis. The sequence continues at coordinate 1,022,641,890 of CM076584.1, read as the reverse complement.
CTTCTTTATCTTTGATTATCAATATACATCAAACAACGATTAAATCAGAAAGAATAGAGACACAAAATATAGGTTGTACACCAGGGCCAAAACCCCTCCTCTTGAGGGGAAAACCCCAAATCTCTTCTTATAGATAATTCAATTGACAATGACCAAGACCCTTACTACTGAACACTAAGATTTCCTCCAAAACCACTTGTAATTAATTCTTGATCTCCTCAGAGAGACTCGGTCTCTGGTTGGCCTTCACAATTTTCGACTGTACCTTTAACGTAGAGTAGCATCGTTATGCGACTCACCTGAAGCAGACCTCACACTTCTGAAATGGACGAATTTCAGAACTACAAATTTCGATTTCTGAGATTCTGGCAAATTCGCGATTCTGATAAATCCGCAATTCTGAAGCAGACCTTCTGTGATAGATCGAGAAATGATCGTACCTTCTTATGTTCGTACCTTTTTCAGAAATGATGTTACATTGTTTCAGACTCGTCTATTTCTCTATCTGTGATCCGCATGCATCGAATTGAGTGTCTCACTGCAGCTTACGTTGAGCATTTATATATAGTGCTTGTTCTTCATATTTAAGCCGACAAGGTATGTACAACAGCTGACTTCCATCATATTAATTAAGCCGACATCAAGTAACATGATTGCATGTTTTGGAGCGTAATCTTCTTCACGTTTTGACAAGAGTAACATGCCTTCATATCCATGACATCTTAATTAATTTTATGACCTAATGACACATCCTAAAGACATCAAGAGGATGTCTCATGACCTATAAAAACTTCTTGCTTATGAAACCCATAAAGCAAGCAAATATATTTTATTCTTTTGCTATTTACATAAAAACATAATTATAAGTCATTATGAAGACCTAGCCTAGTTACACTTTTCAACACTCCCTCTTAACTAGGGAGGTATTCATAATGGTACTTGGTCATTCTCAATTTGAAGAGATCTCATAAGAAGAGTCGGATTTGTAACCCATTTGTTATAGCATGATATCAACCAGCATTGGCATAGTGCAAGGCCTTGACTAATAGCCCCATCTCTCAAAGAGACCATGGGTTACAATGCTGACGATACCAATGACTTATAGACACCATCGTCATTGTCTCTCCAAGGTACATACTCCACCCGAGTGTTCACCGAGTATGACCTCATTGGACTATTCTTATCTTGGGTAGCTAATCCTTAAAGAATATCGGTCCACGACTACTCCTTTCTTGAATGCACTACCGCATTCTCAAGGAGTATTGAATGCCAAATGTTTACCAAATCCTTCATTCTTTCTTCCAGTGAAGACAAGAATGAGTGTCTATCTCTCCCTCTCACATAGGGAGGACATATCCACCAAACCAAGCTTGTCTCTTAAGTACCCAAGCTTCTTGTTTGGAAGTGATTTTGTCAATATGTCAGTTACCTGCTCATCAATAGGAATATACTGAAGTTGTAGCACTCCATTTTGTACTAGCTCACGTACATGGTGATATTTGTTTTTAATGTACTTTGTCTTTCCATGAAACACTGGATCTTCAGACAAACGTATACAACTGTTGTTATCACATAGTATCACATTAGGGTCCATAGGTCTTTCAAATAAGTCAGATAACAACTTCCTCAACTAGACCGCTTCTTTGCTTACTTCATAGGCTGCAACATATTCAACCTCAGCGCTACTTAAGGCAACAATGTCTTGCTTTCTGCTCATGCATGAAACCATAGAAGATCCCAAACTAAAACATCCACCAGTAGTGCTTCTTCCATCTCATTCACTACCTCCCCAGTCGGAATCAGTATATCCACTTAATTGGACATCATTCCTTCTTTCATATCTTAGACAGTAGTGGATGGTCCCTTGAAGATATCTCAAAATATGTTTTGCTGCTATGATCTTGCCTTGGTTCCGCTTGGAATTGACTGAGAACATTTACTGCAAAGCATATGTCTGGTCATGTATTCACCAAGTACATCAGTGAGCCAATCAATTGTCTATATTTGGAAGGATCTGCCGGACGTGATTCAGAACTCCTCAGACTTTTTAAGTTTGTGATTATCGGAGTGGACAGAGGTTTGCAATCCAACATGTCAAACCTCTTCAGCATTTTGATCACATACTTCCCTTGACCTAAATAAATTTCATTAGGTCCTTGCCAGACTTCTAGTCCCAAATAGTAATGCATCAGTCCAAGATCCTTCATATCAAATTCTGCTGCTAGGTGCTTCTTTCTTTCTTTAATACGACCTTCTACACCAATAAGGAGAAGATCATCTACATAAAGAAGAATGATTACTGGTTCACCCTTTACTACCTTGATATACAGGTTAGGGTTCAACATAACATTTCTTGAATCCTAACCTTTGAAGATATGCATCCATCCTAGCATACCATGCCCTTGGAGCTTGTTTGAGACCATATACTGCTTTCTTTAATTTGCATATGTCTCCTTATCCTTGACTTCGAAACCCAAGGGTTGTTCTATGTAGATTTCTTCATCTATAATGCCATTAAGAAACACAGTCTTAACATCCATTTGATGGATGTCCCATTTCTTTGATGCAACCAAAGAAACCAGAGATCGAATTGTGGTGTATCTTTCCGTAGGAGCAAAAGTATCTTCATAACCAATGCCTTCAAATTGGGAGAAACCTCTGGCTATAGATATTGCTTTATATTTATCTATACTACCATCAATAGCATGTTTGATCTTATAGATCCACTTGGAAGTAACCACAGATTTGTCCTTGGGCCTAGGTACGATCTCCCATACTCCATTCTTCATGATAGATTGCTATTCTTTATTCATGACATTCTTCCATTCAAAGTTTTGAACAACCTCTTGGAATGTAGTTGGTTCTGCTTCTATTAGTTTTGTCATGTATGCAACGTACCCAGAATATCTTTTGGGTCTCTTACTTTCTCTAAATGTTCCTTTGGCTGCTTCATGACCTTCAACATCAAGCAATGTGGATTTCAACCAATTAGGTCTTTTTCTTGTTTCAGGAATGATCATTGGTTGAATAGGATTGCTAGGACCTTCTTCTCCATGGTTGTTTTCTTCTTGTATTTCATTCTTGTCAAGAGTAAGAAATTCTTCATCTTCAGAGTCTATGGGAAGATCTCTTGATTTTTTAAAAGCTATACTTTCATCAAATAAGACACCGCGGCTAACTTCTATGCGATGATCATCCTTCATGTAAATCCTATATGCTTTTGATGAGTTGCTATATCCAACAAAAATTCCCTCTATTTCAAAGGGATCCAATTTCTTGCTTTTGTCCTTTGGTATATGAATATATACAGGACAACCAAAAATTTGAAGGTGGTCTACGAATGACTTTTTTCCAATAAATACTTCTTATGGAGTTTTATCATTAAGAGATCTGTGAGGACATCTATTTTGAATATATCTTGCTGTTTTAGTTGCTTCACCCCACAGGAATTTTGGTAGATCCTGATCATGAATCATTGCTTTTACACTTTCTTCAATGGATCTATTCTTTGTTTCTGCAACCCCATTTTGTTCAGGATTGTATGGAACTATAAGCTTCCTCTTAATCCCTGACTCTTACAGAATGAAATTAACTCTTTGGATGTATATTCACCACCATTATCAGATCTTAATATTTTGTTCCTTCTTTCTGTAAGATTTTCGACTTTAGCTTTGAATTCTTGAAATTTTGTAAAACCTTCATCCTTGGTTTTTAACATATAAACCCACGTCTTCCGTGAGTGATCATCTATAAAAGTGACATAATAGAGATGATCTTCAAGAGCATTATGATCCATAGGACCACATACATCAGAGTGAATTAGATCAATAATATCTTTTGACCGTGAAGTACTGCTTCCAAATGGTCTTTTGACATTTTTACCTAATGCACATCCTTTGCAGATACCTTCATGATCTTCTTTGAGATTTGGAATTCCTTCTACAATGGAACTTAGGGAGGGAAGGATTTTGAAGTGTAGATGTCCAAATCTTCGATGCCAAAGTTCACATGGACTGACTTCAATGTGGACTAGGGCTTGGGCTAAGGGGGATGTCAATCTGTAAAGTCTTCCTTCTCGAATGCCAATAGTTTTGGCTTGGTTTATATTTGAGTCTTTTCCCCAAACAACAACCTTTCCTTCAATGAAAGCTACTCTATCTCCCTTGTCTTCTAAGCTTGAAATTGAAAATAAGTTCTTTTGCAAACCTGGAATAAATAAAACATTGTTGATGTGAATGCTGCTTCCATCTTCAAGTTTTATTGATGTACATCCAATGCCTTTTACGGGGTAACTGTTGTTATCTCCAAGTTCCACAGAATAGGTGGATTTTCCTTTTGATAAGGTCTTTAATTGATTTGAATTTCCGGTCATGTGCCTTGAGGCACCACTATGAATTACCCAAGCATCTTCGTCTTGAAAAGTTCCGGATAGTGCTGAGAAAAGACCTTCATCCTTTTCTATGGAGGAGATCATCTTAGAAGAAAATAGGAAATTCCAAATCTTCTTGAACCTTTCCTTTAATTGACTTGCAATCCTTTTGATGATCTTTATGACACCCTAGACTGACCTTAGCTCTAATACCATGTTTAGAATTCAGAAGTGCAATGCTTAATTCAAAATTCTCTTCTTAATAACTGCTGTTATTCTTTAGCTTCTTTATCTTTGATTATCGATATACATCAAACAACTATTAAATAAAAAAGAACAGAGTCGCAAAATATAGGTTGTACGCCAAGGCCAAAACCCCTCCTCTTGAGGGGAAAACCCGCAAATCTCTTCTTATAGATAATTCAATTGACGAAGACCAAGACCCTTACTACTGAACGCTAAGATTTCATCCAAAACCACTTGTAATTAATCTTGATCTCCTCAGAGAGACTCGGTCTCTGATTGGCCTTCACAATTTCTGACTGTACCCTTAACATAGAGCAGCACCGTTATGTGGCTCACCTGAAGCAGACCTCGCACTTCTGAAATGGACAAATTTCACAACTTCTGTAAATTTCGGTTTTATGAGATTCTGGCAAATTCGCAATTTTGGTAAATCCACAATTCTGAAGCAGACCTTCTGTGACAGATCGAGAAATGATCGTACCTTCTTCAGAAATGATGTTACGCTGTTTCAGACTCATCTATTTCTCTATTTGTGATCCGCATGCATCGAATTGAGTGTCTCACTGCAACTTTCGTTGAGCATCTATATATAGTGCTTGTTCTTCATATTTAAGCCGACAAGGTATATACAACAACCGAATTCCATCATATTAATTAAGGCTGACATCAAGTAACATAATTACATGTTTTGGAGCATAATCTTCTTCACGTTTTGACAGGAGTAACATACCTTCATATCCATGACATCTTAATTAATTTTATGACCTAATGACACATCATAAAGAAATCAAGATGATGTCTTATGACCTATAAAAACTTCTTGCTTATGAAACCCATAAATCAAGCAAATATATTTTATTCTTTTGTCATTTACATAAAAACATAATTATAAGTCATTATGAAGACCTAGCCTAGTTACACTTTTCAACAGTCTAGTCCCTCCATAAAGTTTGGGAGCTAGAGCACACTCGATGCTACCCCAACACCCAAAATCTCAACTCTACCAGGATTCAGCAAAGCTTCCTCCGTCTCAAATCTCTCTGGGTATCATCATCCAAAGGTCCTCGGCCCTGGGTCCCTCTCGGTGGTGGGGCTCTCATGTCTTTCCCCTTCTGCTGGAACGCTGGTTTATTGGGCAAGGGAGCCCTCGTCCTCGACAAAGCATCTTGCAAGTCTCTGGTTCTGTCTACTATGTCCTGCAGCGTATTGGGTCAAGTGGACCTCAGCCCACACAAGGGTTCATCCAGTCCGTCAATGAACATGTATACTTTCTTGGGCACAGACAGATCTGGAACTATCACTGAAAGCCTCAGAAACTCGAAAAGTGAGGGCATCTTTGAACTCCGGCCCATAAGACTGATACTTTGCAAATTATTCTCCGTAGTGAGCCGCCTCTGGCTCTTGTGGCCCTCTTGGTCCTGCTCCTGAAGCCAGGAATTTGGGCATGGTAGAGCGTGGTAGAGTGCGTGGCACCACTTGCTGTGCAATGTTAGGCTCAGGTTGGTGTTGGGAGGTGCTAGATCCCTCTCTGATCTGGAATTCCCTTGGAATTTCCCGATGTTTGTTATCTCTGACAATCTTCTGCCCCATCTCCTCTATCCTCCTTGTGAGCTCTTGCATTGACTTTAGAAGGAGGCTAGCAAACTCCTTTCCATCCTCTCTTTCCTCTGCCATTGGTGCTTTTCCCTTCTCCTCTTCCTCAAGAACGTTGTTTACTTGATCTGGCGTGATTTCAAGCCTTCTTTCCTTGCTTCTGTACCGCTGCCTTCGGTATGTGATGTTATTCCTATCCTCTACTGTCATAGATCGCGTGCTCAACAAGTTGAGCCAAGTCTATGACCTCTCATACGACTGTAATATCCCAAATTGGGAACAAATAGTAATATAAAACATACAAAGACTAAAACTCTACTGACAGAAAATAGCCATTAAAAACACCATGATACAGCCAAAAACATTTGAGCCATTTTATTAAATTTATCATGGGAAAAGGTACAAGAAGGTGCTTAGAAAGATGGCACCTTGGCCTGCACAAGACATGCTGAAATAATCCCTCAACCTTGCTCAGAAATCTCTGCTACACTGTTGCTCTGCGTGGCTCCTCCTCTACGCTGTCCTGGCTGAAACTGCTACTGCTAGCTAAAAAGGGACTGTGTGTTGAGGCTACTCTGCTGCTAAGAAAATTTCGGAAATTAGACACCAGACTCTCTTCAACAAACCAAGAAAAACCCGCGAAGGGTTTCCAGAAATCCTGACCCCGAAAATTCACCCCCTTGGGCTTGGCACGCTGTTCTGCTGCGTTCTCTGGTTTTCTGGATGAACTGCTGGAAGAAGCTACTAAAAATCTGCCCAAGAACTCTGCTAGGAAATGGCTGGCCCCCTATCAAACTCCCGACTGCAATTTGCACTTTCACCTTCTCTCCCAAGTGTTGCTCTTCACTGGACTGCGTAATTCTCCTGCTGCCTGCATGGCGTATGCGCTGTCCTGGAGGGACTGCACATGCTTGAATGTGTGGCTGTGACTCCTCCCTTGAAACTGGATGTGACTCCTCTCCTGTGCGGGCACTCGAAGTCCCCCGAGGATGAGATTGAGATCTCCGCTTGGAAATATCTATGCTAAACAACACTGCAGACTCAGCTAAACAACTCAAATGTGCTTTCAGTCTATCAGACAGAAAAATCAGTGGATGAATGATTTAGGAATGAGCTGCTCTCATCCTCTTTTACCTAGCTGAACCCCAACATTCCCTTGGGCCCCATTGGACTGCGCTGCCACCTCTGCCATACAATCACTACGCTGCTGCCTCTCCCACGCTGTCACTGGGCTGTGAAAATTTCTGAATATCCTCAAACATAAACTCTACTGTTAAATTTCTGATTTACTTCTCCTACTTACAGTAAGTTATTCATGTGAAATCTTCAGCATTAACATCGAAGTAAATACATTAACAACCTACACATACAAATCTAAACTGAATAACACACACAATGACAAAGTGACACACAAGGATTTTCTAAACAACAGTACCCAAAAAAACCCAATGCGGGAAATCGGTCTATTGGCCGCTGGAGGGTTTTTATTATCAATCAGAATCTAAGTACAACAAATTTGGGCACCAAACTGGTTAACCCGACAGAGAAATAAATAAACTGCACCTGCACCTCTGTTCTGGAGACAGAAAACTGACTGATTCACACCCTCAAACGAGATTTACAGAAATCAGTTTTTTTCGGCCTCTAGAAACCCTAGCACTACTCTAAAGCCCTCTGTGTCAGCCTTGCTGGCTTGCGTCAGCCTTTGCGCTGCTCAGGAAAGGCCTACGTCACCCTAGACTGGGTTACGCTACCCCTGCACTGCCCTGGTTGGCCAACGTCAGCCTTCTTGGCACTGTGTCAGCCCTCTTGCTACCTCTATGTTGCCCCTGCTGGGCTCTCGGCTGCGCTGCGTAGCTGCTGCTTCCTCTGCGCTGCTCTGGACTGCTGCTTCTTTGCCCTCATTGTACTCTTGGCCTGGGACTAGACCACCCCCCTTGCCAATACTGCCCCTCTCCGCAGTTGAAACACTTATGAAATTCTTAGCAAATCATGCCTTTGGATTACAACTTAGTTTTAGTGCTCTGCCACTGTGTTTGTTGTCCAACTGACCCCAAGCCCTCTTCGTATACTTTTCTCATTGAAACATCAACGACCGTTATCTAATCTTGAATCGACGGTTACGATTAGAAGATGCTTGATCTGTGTGACTTAAGTCATTTCATCACATGTTTAATTTAATTAACTTTAATCTTTTAATTTTCCTAAGTTAGGGGTCCTTAATTAAAAAGATTAATTAATTAAATATCTTTTAAACAGAATGGAATTTCTTAATTCGCTTTCTGCGCCTTGGAGATCTCATGTACTCTAGTCCCTTCACAAAGTTTGGGAACTAGAGCACATCCGATGCTACCCCAACACCCCAAAATCTCAACATGTGCTACCTACGCTGCTACCTCTCTTGCGCTGCGACTAGGACGCTGTCATTGGCATGTGGTTGGCCTCATGGATCCCAATCCAACTCTAATATTTGCCTTAGTGACTTTAGGAAAGTAAGTTAGCCATATAGTTTATTTGTGGGTCCCCTTACCCAGTTTATTTGCTGCTGAACATTAGAAAAGCCAAAATTTGACAAAATTAATATTCCAATTCGCTGACTGCTAATTTGGAATATTACAACCCACTACGGAAGGGAATGCCATTGTGAAGTGCCCACTTTGTTATCAATGATTTGTAAGCTCTTTTACACGATTATTCTAATGACTGGTTGTACTGGAAGCCTAGGCGACGCATTGGATCTTATATAAGATTGCAAGTGGTTTTCCATTTGGGTTTTGTCTCTTTATACGGGATCCTAACCCCCAAAGGGCTACGTTGGCGCATATAGGGTGTGCATAGAGAGCCATGTGCATCCACAACAACAGACAACACTCCACATATCCTCATCGATGTTCAAAGACCACTAGCGATCCACTTTTGTGATGATGGTGATGTGCTTGGTACACCATGCCCTACAAGCCCCACATGAGCCCCACACTCTTGGCAGGTGTCCCAGGACTTGTACGATGTCATGGCAACGTTCATTCCATCACTCGAACCCTTGCGGAGGATCTCCATGCATTTCCGATTCATATGGAGACCCATGGGGTCATTTATGTGCCCCCACACCCACTGGGAGCACCACAGGTCTGCTACTTGGAGAACAAGTGGCCACCCCCTTTTCCATCATATTTCGAGGAGTTTATTCCTCATTATGGCACTTCAGGGTATTATTAGGCCTTTGGAGGGCCCTACTACAAGTACATAGTATGATTTGGCCCCCTATGAGGCTTATTTTTTCCATTTATGAGTTAGTTTGGTGGGCTTGTCACCAATAGGGGTTTTATTTGCACATTATTTTATCATTAGGGGCTAATGTAGGCCCATAGGCTAATTCAAACTCCTTAGAGGAGTATATATTGATGTTAGACACATTCATTTATATCATCACTTCACTTGGGATCTCTCTACTCTTAGAGAATTTCACATTTCTTCTTGGAGGATTATTTTAGACAAATGGATGAATTTTGATGTATGGATTTGGGCCATTTTTATCTTGGGGCTTCGTTTTTTGCAAATGTGATGTTGGTTGGATATACTCTCTAACACTGTAAGTAAATTTTAATGATATATTCTTGTTGCTGCATGCTGTTGAACTTCACTATAATTAGGGCTAGTTGCCGAATCATTGGAATGTGGAATTGAGTATCTATTTAGCTTGTTTAATGTATGGGCCATTGTTAGATGAATGAAATGTCCTAGAAATTGTTTTATCTCGATAAGCTTGCAGTATTTGCATGAAGTATAAATGCTTAAAGGTCACTTTTCTTCTTTTTCCCATAACATTGGATGAAATTGACTTTTCGAACCTCATTGATCAAGAAGCCGAGTTCTTAATCATTATCATCCTTGACTCCATATCCCCAAGGGAAATAGCCACTGGTCCCTCAAAAGGGTGGTCATTTTCCCCTTCTTTTTCACCTTTTTTCCTTTTTCCTGGGTCTAGCCCTGGTAGGTCACCTAGGGCATCAATTTCCCGAGAATCCACCCACAGGGAAAATTCGATCTCTTGGAGGCTACTGTGGTGGTGGGTCCCCTCCCCCTCCTCCGAATTTAAGGCATTTCCCACAGTGGAATCTCTGGGAATCCCAAGCCCTAACTCTAAGACCAAGTTTTGCCTAGGCATCCCCAATGCTGGACCCTAGTAGGATCAATTTGACCTTTTGAAGCAAAATATCTTGCCTGATCCTTTCCCCTCACCTTGTCCAGGGTAGGAGCATCATTGGTTGCTATATTCCATCACCGAACCTGGGTTGGGTCCACTTGGTCTAGTGCGGTACCATTCCTATCAAAGACAAATCATCAAGGGCTATTTGGGAAACCAAGGTCATATAGGATTTTAGGGATCAGGAAGTACCCCTTCAAGTTGTACCCCTCTCCCTTATCCTCACCCCCTCTCCCTTGGAAGGCAAGTCCCTTGCTTAAAGAGAAAGCAAGTATCATTCTTCACCTCCTCCTTGGGAAACGGTTTATGGGATCACTTCATATCTATTCATTGACATATCCTTTGTAAGTGGCTTCCCAAATCATCGGGACTCCTCCCATCGGAGAAAGTCCTTAAAGAGCAGGGAGTCTTGGCTGTGGTGACAGTGGGCTAAGTCTCCACCGATGCCCTTTGTCTAGCAGTTGCCCTATTAGGAACCCCTTCTGGTCCCCTGCTGGTATGAGTGGTAACAGGGCCCATAAGAACCAGGGTGATGGCCATGGATAAGGGGTAGAGCTCATGTTTAGCTTTTGCCATCGTGCTAATTTTGTTTGTCTTGGCTATCTTTTTCATTTTTTGGTACATTTCCTGTTGAGAGTGGCCAAATTGTGCTTTTTCTTTTATTTTTAGCTGCATCAACCTTCGAGGCATCATTCCATGCCCGACCCAATGTGCAGACAGTGGGAGGGGGAGCGGAACCCACCCTATGTGGACCTAGATGGGAAAAGAGATGAATAGGGCTAAAATGAGTGGAAGGGGGTGATGTATGTGGTGTCAGGAAGCAGGACCATACAATTAAAGTCGAGATTTCCCAAGTAGTGCCAACCCTAAAGCTAATGGCTAGTAAAGGAGATCCCACAGGACTAGGATGTAAGGCTAATCGCGAAATTGGGCAGTGGAGACAAGAGTATAGACCGAGCCCACTCTTTCTGCCGAATCCCCCCATCAATCTATGCCCAAAAGTGACCACGACAAGTAGGGAAAATTACTCAACTATACTAATGAAAAGCCATACCTTCGGGGTTGGTTGGCCCACCTTCAAACATACAATCATAACAAGTGGGCGAGGGACCATATGGCCGGCTTAGATGGATCATGGTAGAGACAATGGCACATCGAGCTATCAAGTGGATGCAAGGGGTTGTTGGCTGCTGGTTGAGGACCATCTAGGAGAAATTTTTTCTTCTATATACACTACCCACGGGTGGTAGGTAACAGGGACTATAAGGGGAGAAGAGGTCGACAAATTATAAATAGAGCTTAAGGGCCTCACTTTTGGCATCTTTGGTCATTTTACAATTCAACTCTAGTTCTCTTGAGCTTCTTAGCCAAGAGAAGCCATGCTGTTCAGCACAAGGAATTTTCGAGCGAGAATTCTATCCTCATTTTGGAGAACTTCGAGTGTCTCCCTAATGGGGTAATTTGGGGAGCTCAATTCAAAGCTTCCATTGGACATCATTGCAGGAGTTTACTCATCAGTGTGCATTTCTTGGGTGCAGAGGTATTTTCGTGGAGCACGTTGTGGGAGCAAGCGTGGGTTAGAGGCTTCGAGTTTTTGTAGGGAATTCTCTTATTGTTAGATTGGAGTTTGGACAGTGACTTTCCGAGCTGGATTGGAGGGTATTACCTAGATCAATTTTTCTATCTTTTGATAGGGGTGCATAAGCTATTGACCAAGTGTTGCGTAGGGGTTTAGAGAAGTGGAGTCGGGAGAGATAAGGGTTGGAAATAGGAGGTATTTCTTAGTGGAGAGTTTAGCCAGAGTTGGGAGAAATTTTCCATGGGGGATTTGGGCATAATTTGGTAGTATCAATACTGTGGGGTGTTTTCTGGCCAAATTGGGCAATTTACTCTTGTTGGGGGTCACTGGCAATCAGTGGATTCAGCCCAAACCCTTTCTGGGTTTTTGTGGGTTTATTGAAAAAGAAATTTTGAAAAATATAATTTGGATAGATTTACCTCAAGAAGTCAAGTCGGCCCTCCTAATGTCATGTCAAATCAATGAAAAATTGTGTCTTTTCGCATATGAGAACAACTATATATAGGCATATGTCCTCCTCAAATTGGCAAGCAATTCGGTGCTTGTCTATGACAAGTTCTGCGGAAGAAAGGGTGTGAATTTCAGAGGTTACATCTTTGTGAAGGAGTGTGAGGTCCTGCTGTTATACATCTGAAATGAAGTGCAAATTTTCTATGACGAATGATTTGAAAAGTGCGAGCTTCCTGGGCTACAAAAGATGTGAAACAATGTGAATTTTCTGGGCTACAAAGGTTTGAAATAAGTGCAAATTTTCTGTGGACTTTTGGAGGGCTTAACTTGGCTTTTTAGAGGATGGATTTGGGTCTTGGATTTCTTACTTTGATCTGATTCTATAAGAAGAGGAGATTTTCTTGGTTTTTCCCTTGGAGGGGTTTTGCCATGGCTTTGAGCCTATATCTTGTGGTCATTGTTTTTCTGTGATTTTTATGTTTATGTTTTTGGTAATTATTTGATGAAAAGAACATATTAAAAGAAATACTAAGCCAACAAATTCACAAATAATTACCATGCTAAGAGTGTAGGAATTTACAGGGTAAGTTCCTTAGATCAAACACCAAAGATCACCGCTCACAAACAGATCACAAATCAGTACACCAGTATTTGACGTGGTTAAAACCCTCGAAGAGGGAAACAGTCCACGGCCTGAGCCAATGCAGTCACTTCAGGCAATTTATTAATATAAAAGGAAAATTTACATAAGCTTCTCTCATAAACTGTTACCAGAGAAATGACCCTCCATTCTCTTTAAATAGAGATCATGGACCAATCCAGTGTTAAGCCATGGATCAAGTGTCGGTAATACGGAGGAGAGAGTGAACCGTCGGATCACTACATATCGTGACCGTCGGATTATAAGTTACAAATGTACATAGTAAAGAAACACACTTTACCTAACTCTACGCTAGACCAAGTTATAATTAACTATTTCCTATGTGTCAGAATATCCTAACATCCCCCTTAAGAGCAAACTTGGGATAGGATTGAAGGTTCTGAGTGGCCTAATGGCTTCCTATGTGTCAAGTATCCTAACATCCCCCCTTAAGAAAAAAATGGGATAGGATTGAAGGATTTACAAAAGTGACACAATAGGAGAAGGAAGGAGGCATTAGAGCCTATCCCCCCTTAATGACAACTTTCCTGAACTCCAAGCATGGATCAAAGTTTGGTAAACTTCGTTTCTGTGAGAGCCTTCGTAAAGATATCGACAACTTGATCATTGGTTGGACAATACTGCATTTCAAGAACACGATCATGAATGAGATTTCTGATAAAGTGTATGTGGAGTTAAATGTGTTTCATACGCTGATGTTGAACTGGATATTTACATAGCTGAATGGCACTCTGATTATCACACCAAACTGTAGTTGGATGCTGTTGATGAAGACCAAATTCAGACATAATCTGACGAAGCCACATGGCTTCCTTGCTGGCTTCAACTGCACCACGATACTCTGCTTCTGCTGAAGAAAGAGAGATGGCACTTTGTTTCTTACAAGACCATGTAATAGGTCTTGAACCAAGAGTGAATACATATCCTGCAGTAGACTTTCGATCATCAAGGTCACCAGCCCAATCAGAATCAGTGAAACCAATCAACAATGGAGATGCTCCTACACTGTAATGAATCTCGAACTGAACTATACCTCGAATATATCAAAGTATTATTTTAGTTGGTTGCCAGTGACTTTCATGAGGTTGGTGCATAAACCATGTGACAAGACCAATGACAAAGGAAAGGTTAGGACGGATATGGGTTAGATATAGAATTTTACCAACAAGTTGACGATATAAGGTAGCATCAACTTTAGGGGTAGTACAAGTGACTGAAAGCTTGACTCCAGACTGAAAGGGAGAAGGGGATGGCTTACAGTCTTCCATGTGAAAGTGGTGTAGAAGATCACAGGCATACTTGGACTGAGAGAGGGTAATGCCTTCCTTGGATTGCAAGACTTGAAGACCAAGGAAATAATGCAAGTGTCCTAAGTCTGTCATTTCAAACTTCTTTTTGATGCTAGACTTCACATGGTTTATATGGTTTGGATCACTACCAGTAAGGATAAGATCATCAACATAAAGAACAAGGATGGTGAAGGACTTACCCACTTTCTTGGTGTAGACAGTGTTGTTAGAATGACACCTAGAAAAGCCATTATCTAAAAGAAATCTATCCATTTTGGCATACCAAGCCCGAGGAGCTTGTTTGAGACCATAGAGAGACTTCCTAAGGCGACAAACAAGGCTAGAGTCATTTTGGATAAAGCCAGGGGGTTGTTCCATGTAGATTTCTTCATGCAAATCTCCATGTAAGGAGGCGGATTTAACATCCATCTGATGGACTTCGCATTTAAAGGAGGCAGCAAGGGAAAAAACAAGGCAGATAAAATTCATTTTGGCAACAGGGGAGAAGGTTTCAGTATAGTCAATGCCTTCAACTTGTGAAAATCCTTTAGCAACAAGACGAGCTTTATTTCTATCCACTTTTCCATCTGGTCCAAACTTTGTTTTGTAAACACATTTGCATCTGACAAGTTTTCTTCCCTTTGGAAGAGGGACAAAGTCCCAAGTATCATTTTCCAATAAGGAACGATATTCTTCATTCATAGCTTCATCCCAATCTGGATGACCTGAAGCTTCTTCAAAGGTGTCTGGATCAAGATTTTTTGGAACTTGAGCCAATAAGGAAGAGGCTCTTTCGAACTAAGAGTGTGTACGACGTTGATCTGCAAGATCACCTGCCAGAGAACCTGCTGCATCCCGAGTAGAGTGGACCCATCTTGGAAGCTGTGGAGCTGAAGGAATATCTTGAGGAGGTGGAGGAGGATTGTCATCCTTGCCGTCATCATCCGAACTAGAAGGAGTGTAGTCAAAAATAAAAGAGATAGAGAGAGGTGGCACATATGCCGAATCAGGCTCGCAGGCCAAAGGTGGCACACCCGCCGAACTAGGCTCGCAGGCCGATATATTTTCATCAAATTTTACATCTCTTCTAATGATTACATTTTTGGATTTTGGTTGAAGAAGTCTATATCCTTTGACATCTTTAGAGTATCCAACAAAAATGCAATTTTCACTCTTAGGTTCTAAGGCTTTATGTTTCGCATCTGGAATATGGGCCGAAGCTTAACTTCCAAAAACACAAAAGTGACTTACATTTGGTTTGATTGAGCTCTAGGCTTCTTCTGGAGTTATATTCCTTAAAACCTTGGTAGGAGTGTGATTCACGATGTAATTTGCACAGTTAATTGCTTCTGCCCAAAAATTAAGACTAAGTCCTTTAGATTGAAGCATACAATTAGCCATTTCTTTTAAGGTGCGATTCTTCCTTTCAGCTACACCATTTTGTTGTGGAGTATATGGAACAGTATGTTGCAATTGGATGCCATGCTCGGTGCAAAAGTTGATAAATTTGTTGTTAACATATTCTCCTCCATTGTCAGATCTTAACTTAAGAATTTGATGTCCAGATTGTTTCTCAACAAAGGCCTTAAAGGCCAAGAACATGTTAAAAACATCACTCTTGAGTTTTAAGAAGTATACCCAAGTGCGTCTGGAAAAATCATCAATGAAAGTTAAGAAGTATTTGCAGCCAGAGAAAGAAACAATAGGAAGTGGACCACATAAATCGCTGTGCACAAGCTGCAAAGGGGTTGAAGCATGCCAAGAGGCACGTTTGTCAAAACTATCCCGATGATGTTTTTTGAGAACACATCTAGAACAAACACCATTTCGGCAAGATACCACAGGAAGACTTGTCACCATATTTTCTTTACATAGAGTTTGAAGAGAGCGATAGTTTAAGTGACCAAATCGCTCATGCCAAAGTTTGCTCACTTCATCATTATGAGCAACATAAATGGAGGGAAGACATGATGACCCAAAATTGTCAAACTTATACAACCTTGTGGAATCATTAGCAATGCCAGTAGCTAAAATATGTCTAGGATCTTTGAGGTCCTTAATTACAACATCATGAGGTGAGAATTCTACTGTTTTCCCTTCACCTAAATGAGTTATCTGATAAACAGATAGAAGGTTGCAAGACAAGGTAGGAACACATAATACATCATTAAACTGACCATTATCTAGATGAATGGTCCCAGACCCTACAACACTAAGAGATCTATCATCACCAACATAAATGTTGTTGGTGTTACAATCATTTAAAGAAGAAAACATGGCTTTATTTTTGGCCATGTGGTAAGAGGCTCTAGAATCAATGAGCCACTCATGAGAATGAGAAGAAGAAGATACATTTAATGCATAACCAGATCTTGATGCTTGACAACCACAAACAGAAAGTGCCATTCCCGAAGATGAAGTTGAAGAGTTCTCCAAATTGATGTGGTGCTTCTTCATTGCTGCTTCCAAGGCTTCCATCTTTTTAAAAGATTTGGACTTTACATGGCCATTACGATTACAAAAGTTGCAATGTTTATCTGTTTTCTTCCCTTTGTTTTTATTTGCCTTATCAGTTTGTTGAGTTGCTTTTTGAGTTTGCGGCTGAAATTGCTTAAGACCCTTGTTTGGTTTAGGACCATTCTTTTTAGGATACTGCTTCTTGGGATTCTTTTGATATGGTTGTTGTTGGGCTGCTAAGGCTTTCTTAGAAGAGTTTCCAGTATTAATAAGACGAAGTTGTAAGAGTTTTTCTTGTTCTTTTATCAAAGAATCGCAAAAGGCATCAAAAGAGGGGGACTTGTAGGTTGTTCCTTGAGAAATGAGGGCTTCTCTAGTGGAATGGAAGGTGGAAACAAATACAGAGTATGCAGGGCCAAACTTAGCAAGAATGGAATAGATAAGGCTACCATCTTCCTTTTTGACCTTACAACCTTCTAAAAGAAATCTAAGGGTCTTGAATTTGGACAAAAAATCTTCAATAGAGGAGAAATTATTGGGGTCCAAAGTAAGCAACTCATTTTCAAGCTGGTGGGGCCTGATTTCATTTTGAATGCCAAAAACAATATTTAGCTTTTTCATAGCTATATCAGGGGTGTCAATTTCTTGGATATGAAATCGAAAATCTTGAGCAATGGACATTCCTATCAACCCTCGTGCTTGATCTTGTTTATTTTCCCATTTAGCGGCTTTATCTCCATTAGTAGGTTTAGTTTCTTGTCCTGTGGCTATTCAATAAATCCCTTTACTTTTAAGTAAGTCTATCATATAGGATAGCCATTGGAAATAATTGGTGCGGTTAAGAATAACCGCGCATGCACTTTCCATTTAAAAAAAAAAAAATTGAAGCTGCAAAGGTTGAAACTAACTGTTCCAATGGAAAGATCTCGAAAAATTAGTTCGGTTAAAAAAAAAGGCTCCAAAAACGGCTTCCGGATGAAGAAGTTATGCCTTTTTGAAAAAAATGTGTTGTAGATGCCGAATAGTTACGTGAAAGGTTGAAAGTTGATGATGAAGTTCTATTTTTTAAAAAACTCCCCCCTTTTCCAAACTTAATACAATAAGCTCACTTTAAAAAAAACAACTATTTTATGTGACCCACTTTTATAAATAAGTGAGAGTCACTTTTACATCTGCTTCTTAAATAAAACCCTCTTTTTAAAATCGGCAATTTGCGAAAGGGCTTTACAAGAAAAAATAACTTAACAAAAAGCTTTTTACAAAAAGAAGCTTGAGAAAGAGACTTGAACCCAAGACCTCTATTCTCATAAACTAACTTTACACCAAGTGAGCTAGTAAAAGGATTCTGTAATTGTTTGAAAGGAGGAAGGGTTTTTTTTTTTTTTTTTGCTCTTCGATGTGCGTGTTTTTTCCTGCAAAAAAACACAAAAATCTGGGCCAAAAAAAAACAAAAATACAAGCTTTACGGCAGAATGTTAGATTTTCAGTTAGTCTTACCGGGAACTATCATTTTTTCCGCTATTTTTGATTTCCTGAGATCGCACAAAGATGCGGGGAAAGAGCATACATAGCAAAAAAATCCCGTCTTCTTATTTCTAATTTGTCGAGATCGCACACAGCGGAGGGCAAAGAGCATACACAAAGAAGAGGGTATAGATCCGGCAATAAAAAAAATTTATAAACCAAAATAAAGAGAGGGAACCGAAATAAACAGAAGGATTAATAAATATAATTGCTAAAAAGATACTTTATACCTCTAGATCTAAAATGACATAACTTGGACAACTGGAAACCTTTCTGCATGAAACGAAAGGGGTTCCTCATTGTAACAGACGCTCTGGACACAACAGAGCAGTTCTCCCGACCCGAAAGTGGTCATAAATAGTAGATCTGGAAAACGACAGTCGCATGCAGTCAAACCAGCTTCAGATTTGGATCAACAACGGATGCGACCCTCAAAATGGCTCTGATACCATGTAGGAATTTACAAGGTAAGTTCCTTAGATCAAACACCAAAGGTCACCGCTCACAAATAGATCACAAATCAGTACACCAGTATTTGACGTGGTTAAAACCCTCGAAGAGGGAAACAGTCCACGACCTGAGCCAACGTGGCCACTTCAAGGAATTTATTAATATAAAAGGAAAATTTACATAAGCTTATCTCATAAACGGTTACCACACAAATGATACTCCATGCCCTTTAAATAGAGATCATGGACCAATCAGGGGTTAAGCCACAGATCAAGTGTCGGTAATACCGAGGAGAGAGTGAACCGTCGGATCACTACATATTGTGACCATCAGATTATAAGTTACAAATATACATAGTAAAGAAACACACTTTACCTAACTCTACGCTAGACCAAGTTATACTTAACTATTTCCTATGTGTCGGAATATCCTAACAAAGAAAAATCAACCCTAACACATAAGCACACTGATTTCTCAACAAATTGCAATGTTTCCATTGGATTTTGTCATGTACGAGTGTATGGAACTAGCATTTAATCAAGAGTTCCAAGCCCTATATGAACTTTGATGTTAGTGGCATTGATTGTTGAATTCCTCTGTCATGACCCTAGTAAAAATGTACTCATCACTCAAACAAAATCTTGAGTTGACATGTTAATCTTTTTCTATCATTTTTTAATGCTTAGACGATGATATTGGTGATGATGATCCCAATATAGGCAATAATTTTGATGATAAGTAAGTATCTATTGTAGCATGATTTTTTTTGGATGATAGAGGCCATCTAGAGCCTATTTGTTGATGTATTTTAGGTTCAGAGATGGATTGCACTCGGTGCTATTTTGGCTATATGCACCCTTACATGCTATATGGATGATAAATTCTGCATATTTGTGTATAAATGGTTTGGATTCATATGGATGCACATGAATATATATGTTTTTCTTTAAAATTTGAATATTTAACGTATTTTTGGGTCCGTTTTTTTTAATCAATTCTGGTTCGTCAACCATTGTGAAAAAAATGCTTCCACTATTTAATTTCTAGCTATTGTGTGGTTGATGCTATGTCCTGAAATTTAGTTTTAGCGTTAATTAATATCAACATTCTACTTGTTTGATTGGGATCATAAGCACATTATCACCTAGGGTTTGAAATTCTCACAAGATGAACCCTTCCCTTTTGTGCATTTCCTTGTTTGTCCACCGGAGTCTAAGCCTATAATAGATTATTCCATCCAGGATACCAATGTGTATGTGACATTATCAACATAATCAACCACATCATAATATGGAATATTGGCAATGGTATTGAATCCAACACATGTATACAATATACACCACATCACAATCTGAAATATATCAATGGGCATGGCATCGACCACATATTTACGATATGTTCTATGTCATAATATAAAATATATCAATGGGAATGGCATCCAACCCATGTATATGACACACACTACATCAGCATCATGCTAGATCATTAATAAGGATCACCGATGTTACTTGGTGATTAACAAGAACACTTAATGCTCATTAACAATCTGAAGTAATGCTAAGTTTAGAGATTGCACATGCATATACAATAGAAATGGAGGGAATATAAAAGACTGTTTTATTAGTGATGCTATAGCAATGTTACACATCTTTCATTTAGTGTATAACAGTTCACATCACATATTTATGACATCCCTTATGTGTTATAGTGTTTTGAACATTTAACCTTTACATACTACATCTTAAATTTGGTCACATGTCATAATATTAACGTTAACAATAAACATTATACCCATATATTTGTACATTGATATTATCCCAACATGTTGATGGGGGTTTATGTTGTTCTCTCCCATTCTTTTCTGACCATTCGTTCATGTACTTGATTTATTTCAACTATTCATGGAATGCTGCATTTCTTTGATTTTTGTTGAGGTTAGGATAGTAGTATGATTTGCTCCCATGTTTGTTTGAACAGATTTCCAGACGGTGTTAAATTATTACCCTCATTTAGTGTGTGCTTCCTATGCAGGCTTGGCATTATTTTGTTTCTTTGGTTTTAGTTCTGGTTATTGTTAAATGGGCAAAACTTTGTCTTGTAACTCATGAAACCTTTTTGTGGCGTTTAGTGGAGTGCAGGATACAAAGGGCACATCCAAGAGCTTTCCAAAGCATGACACTAGACATGTTTCAGAGCATAAGGTATTGGATTAAATTCAGATTTGTGTTTTCGTAGCTTAGGTAAAGTGAGTGCATGGATGACAACTACAAAGTGTAAACCCATTTTTTTTTTCAAATTCATTGCTATAAATGAAAAGTTGAATGCGGATGGTGGTATCTTCTTAATAACTTATGATTATTTATGTATATGTTAACAATTTTTTAAGTCACACTCATTATTGTTTTTTACCATAAAAAGTGTTGATGTTATATCCTAATTTTTATGATTTTTGCTCCTCATATAGATGTCTCACTTGTTCTAATGCACATTTTTAACTCAATAACTATACTGCTGGCCTTTTTTAAAATTGGATTGATCTGGTATTATTTAACATGGATGAATTGACATCAAGCAAAATCCATTTTGACAGATATACATGTAAGGGTTTAAGGAGTTGAATATTTAGTTTTGCAAATTTAATATTTGATCATCGGAATCATTGAAAATATTTTTTTGATGATATTTCCAATTGTTAAGTTTTCAAAGGTCTTTCCTCTGTATTTGAGGATTATTTTAGGTGTATTGATGTGTCATAGCTTGACGCTTGTATCCTACAGAAGGCATATGTTCTAACAAACATAGTAATGGTATTCCCCTAGAAACATGCTATCATAGGCTTTGGGAGTCAAATAAGTTTTTAATATGGATTTACTGTACAAATTCAGTAGGCACAACCACGTTGTTCCCCTCAGTTCTCTCATCTCTTTTTGTTTTTGTATTGATGGTTTAATTTTATTCTTACAAGCAAAGAAACCGTATAAATCTGTGTTGCATCAAGTTTTGGGGATGGTGGACGAGGACATGCGCCATATATTAAACAATGTAATAATATTAGGAACCTATTTTTTCCAAGGAAAACCTTGTAGGGAAACCCAAGGGATATTTCTCCAGAGTCTTGGATGGCATCCCTAGTAAACCACTTGGTGTAGACTACTGTGCCTCACCCAAGGGAATTTGAGCAAGGAACCTATTGGCATGGAATCAGCCAAATGCCCAATAACATTGGTAACAACTGGTTGAGCTAACCCCTAGGGCTCAAAATATTAGGAACTAATATTTTGTGTTAAAACAATAAAAAATGTTGAATATACTAAGTATATGATGGAAATTCAAGTGGAGATGGCTTATCATAATCAATAACGATATTGAACAATTCCATGTGAACCATATAGCAATACTCTTCATGATTGCATAAAATGATAAAAGCAACCATTTGTGATTGCATAAAATCATCATAGACAAATACTGATCTATTGCTTTATATTTGATAAAAGATAAGTAGGTAGTCCAAGCTCCAAAATGCCAATAATGCCAAAAATAGTGCCTAGTGCTCATACTAGATAGACTTAGTTCTGATACAATGTACATGTGCAAATAATAAAATTAAAATTCACAAATATAAATTTCAATGCTAATTCTTGTTTCTACTCCGGTGCTATCCAAAATGCTTGAGCTTGGTTCTGCTGCATTATCGTTGTCATTGGTCTCCAATTCAAACACATCTAATGACAGTCCAACCCAAGGCTGCTTGGAAGTGGGAGCGGGAGTGGGAGCTGTTGACCACTAAAGTGTCACCTAAATTTTTTTGAAGACTCCATGCTCGAAGATATGTTAGAGGCTTCATGTACCATCATAGTTAACTATATCATCAGAGTTTTTTAGCTCTATTTCTTCTTCTCATCAAAGTGGCGCCTTGCACTCTTCCTCGAACCTTGCACACTTGGATGAAAGTTCTTTTGTACCCAATCACTGAAATTTCACTATCTCATTGTGTCTTGTGCTCAAAAGATGTGTCTTCCCCCTTAGCCTGGGCTTCCTTTTATAAGTCTCAGTTATTTATTGAATCCAAAACCATAATCTCCAAAGGGATTGATAGTTGAGATTAATCTCAACATCACTTGAGATCAATGGGTCTTGTGTTCAAAAGATGTGTCTTCTCCCTTAGGCTAGCCTTCCTTTTATAAGTTGAGTTATTTATTGAATCCACAACCATAATCTTTAAAGTGATTGGCAGTTGATCTCATAATCCCGTTACCAAAATGACCAAAACGTCCCTGCCAAATTGAGTACAATCTCAGTACCCAGTTCCAGAATACTTCACAATTGAAGCACTCTAGCCCCCGTGCCCAAAAGCTTCAAGAACAATGAAGCCCAATCTTCCTTTGTGACTCTCTCTCTTGTAAATTCCTTCTTTGTCTCCCTCTGTCTCCCTCTGTAAAATTTTTCCCCCTTCTTATAGTACCTTGCCCCCTTTTTATGCTGGGGAGGTTTCTTCACCACTTCCAAATTTCTCCACCGCTTTCAATTCAAAAACTTCAAAAGTTTGCAGAGGCGGTCACTACCTTCTCTTGACCCCGACTTAATGAAATGTCTTTAATTATTTGTATTACATCTCTTTTATCATATTATGGTTCCCTTTTGTTTATATTAAATTACTTTTATAGTATTTTGGTTTTAGTTTGAATCAAAATTTAATATATATATATCTCTTTATAATATATATTATTTTCCCTTTCATTTTATAGAATATATATATATATATATACACATCTCTTTATAATATATATTATTTTCCCTTTCATTTTATAGAATACCTATATGATAGTTTTTTTTGTTAGAAAAAAATATATATATATATATATATATTATAATTCCTTGTATTTAGTTCAATACAATGCATTTATCTTTAGTTCTATATAATATAATTATATATATATTATGGTGGTGGTACATATATCAAGTAACCCACTATATTCTTGTGAGTTAGTTATTTACTTCAATAGTTAATTCGTTACCCTAAATATAGACATTTTTCAATATTAACCAGTAAGTATACTAGTGCAGTACAGGCGATGCATGCATATGTAGCTATCATATGCATGCCTCGTGTGTATGCTAAATTGCTAATATCCCTATGCTCCCTTTAATTCAAGATGGGTGGGTCAATACAAGGAATGGGGTACCGGTTCTTCAATGTCTTCTTATTAAGGGCCCGGTAATTAATACACATCCTCAGCATGCCATCCTTCTTCTTCACCAGGACAATTGATGAAGAAAAATGGCTAGAACTAGGCCTGATATGCCCCAATGCCAACAACTCATGAATGGCACTCTCGATCTCATCTCGATAGGCCTTGGAATGTCGTAAGGGTGTCGTAATCACTGCCTGTACTCCTGGTTCAAGCTCAATCGTGTGCTCAAAGCCCCTGTCAGATGGCTGTCCTGGCGGAATATCCCCAAACAATGTTGGGTACCTGTCTAGAATAGCCTGCACATCTGGGTGTGGTGGTTGGGGCTTACTCCCTGCATCAGATATCCTCAACTCCACTACCCACTCTATATCACCGTGTCTCAATTCAACCTCCATCCTGTGCGCTGACACTATTTGTGGAGGGTATGAGCGCATGCCTCGCAGTAAGACCATCATCCCGTCAGGCCCCATGAACTCCATCTCTAGCTTCTGCGAATCGGTGGTAAAAAGCCCAAGTGAGTACAACCACTGCACACCACACACTACATTGGTGTCGGGAACATCAACCATAAAAAGTGGTTTGTCATGGAGTAGTTGCCCATCACTACTGTCATCCCGGGAACATATCTGGTGCACTGCATGGTTCGGTCTCCTGACACCAATATCAAGAACCCCTCAAATGACTCTTTGTGTATGCCCCTCCTCTCCACTATCTGGGCATCTACGAAATTGTGGGTAGCCCCAATGTCCACGAGCACTGAAATACGTTGCCCCTGCACTATGCCCTTGATCCTCAAAGTGAGGTACTTCAACACTCCCCGAAATGAAGCAATGACTCTTGTGGCTGGTAAGAAGGGTGTTCCCCTTGATGGGGGTGGTGGTGGTGGGCCTCTACCTCCTCTTCCCGCGATAGGCGGACCATCATCTCCAACCTTTATCTCCTGCTCCACATCATCGTCTGACTCACTGTCGGAAAAAACCTCTATGAAGTGGCCTTTCCCTTGGTACACCGATGCCCCGGTGCCCACGACTCTTGGCAAGTGAAGCACAAATTCCTCCGATGAAGGCCCCTCCTAGCCTCATCATCCAACTTTCCACGACCCTAGATGTCTCTCTGTGGTGGGTCCCTAATGTCTCTCCCCATCTGCTAAAACCCGGGTCTAGGGGGTATTTGCGTCCTAGCCCTGGGTAGAGCATCCTGTAAATCTCGAGCTCTACCAACTGTGTCCTGCAAAGTGGTGGGCGTGTTGGACCTCACCAATCCCCTCAACGAATCTGCTAATCCCTCCAAAAACATAAAGACCCTCACGGCCTCTGATAAGTTCAACACTATCATTGACAATCTCAGAAACTCAAAGATATAGGCCTCAACACTCCGAGTTTGCTTGAACCGTGTCAGTTCTCCAGAGTGCTCCTCTGGATCCCTCCTCTCAAAACGCTCCAATACCCTCCGGATAAAATCCTCATAGACCATGCCTCCCGCATGTCCCATAGTGGTCAACCCATGGCAACACCAATCATGGGCTTCCCCCTCTAAGTGCAATGTGGCAGTTTTGATTGCCTCCGCCTCTGTCATCTGGTTGAGCTGGAAGTAGACATATAGCTTCTCTACCTAAGCTCTGGCTGAGCTCAGGCATCAAAAGTTGGGAGGAATAATCTCCCCATCGTGCTCAGTGCCATGTGTGTAGCCTCCACCATTTGGTCCCTTTCTCCTATTGTTGCCCTTCAGCTGACAGAAGTCCTTGAAGGTGATGGCCTCCCTGAAATCGCGCCCATATGATTGATACTCCACAAAATAGATCCCCATGGGTATCTCCCCCTGCCCTTGCGGCCCTCCAACACCGGATGATAGGAATGTGGGAATGGTTGACCTGGGTGGTGTGCTAGAAACAAGAGGCACGTTAGGTGTATTCGTTGCATGGTGGTGTGAAGTACCCGAGCCTTCACCTAAATGAATTTCTCCATGAATTCCCTTTCCCTTGTTGTTGTTGCAGATTTGCTGCCTCAGTTCATCAATGCCCTTCGACAAATCGTTGATGGCCTCAAGAAGATGTTGGGAAAACTCTTCTTCTTTGCTCATCTTGTCTCCCCCATTATCCCCCATGTCTGGCCTCTAAACCTCTGGTTCAACGGTTACTAGATCAAGAGTGATTTGTCGCTGCCTTTCTCTGCTTCTATACCTATTCCTCCTGTAAGTGACGTTCTGCATATCCTCTGGTTTCATAGACTAAAGTTGCTCCCATATGCTGAGTTATGACTATGAGCTCTGATACCACAGTAATATCCTTAAGGAAATTTTACAATGATAAACAACGCATGCATAGCAAAAATACCCACAAAAATTCCACACAAATTAGACACCATGAAATAAGCCAAAAACTGCGCTGGTCAGAACCATTTTATTATAAATGTATGGGGTACAATAGAAGTTTGGAAAGTGTGCACCAGTGCTTGCCCTAAGCAAGCTAGCAAATCCAAAGTGGTGAAATCAATGACCCCAACTGTTGGATGGTTGTCCTCTCTATGGCTCTGCGCTGATCCCCTAGAAAACTGAACTGCTGGCGAGAAAGAACGGATGATTTGACCCTCCCCTAATGCTCAAAAGAATTCGGGAAATTAGCTCCGGTCTCTCCACCATTAACCCACCAAAACCCAGAAAGGGTTTGGCCCAACGTTGCACGAAGCGGGGACTAAGTGGGGACGTTTTTTGGAAGTGGGGACGCGGAAACATCATTTCCCAAAAATCTAGGAAGCGAAGCGTCTACTATCTATATATATATTTTTTTGCATTTATATTAGAAAAAACATCCAAAACACCAAATTAGTGGTAGAAGATATGGAAACATGCATATTTGTACATAAATCAAGATAGATATGGCATCCATTGTACATTAATGAATAATTATTCGAGCATCAACAATCTAGAATCTAGATTCTTCTCCTCTTGTCTAGCCTTTTCCTCTACCTCGATTGTCTCGGATATTAGTCAACATTGCCAAATTTTGATCAAATTACCCAATGATTAATCCAAGCCTTAAAATATGGTTGAAAAAACTCAACATGCTTAATCGATGATTTTGACTTTGATTGAAAGGGAATTTTTTGCTAATGACATGACAAAGGAGTTCAACAATTAACACCACCAACACTAGGGTACATATAGGACTTGGTGCTCTTGATTAAATGCCAATCGCATACCCTAATACATGATATAATCTAATGAAATGCCAGAAGCCTATTGATCCCGAATTCCTGAAAACTGTAAGTCTGCTGAATTTTGAATAGGGTATGAAATTCTATTTTCTCCATATGAAGTCCGATGAAGTTGGAACCACTCTCAAACATCCTGAGTCATTTCATGGTAATGGTAAAAATTTAAGAATTTAACATTACCATGAGGGAGCATCTAACCCCCAACCCAACTTAAGTCAAAGAAAAAAAAATATATATTTAGAACCTTGTGGAACAACTCATCTCCCTTAAGATCCGTACGGAAACGGTCGTGATCTGTACAGATTCGACCTGGAAACGTCACGTTTCCGTACACCGATCCGTCGTACAAAATGCGGTTCCGGCGTATGGAAACATGGATCGGGGATAGACGTTTCCGAAATGGCAGGAACCGTACGGTCAAGCCCGATCTGCGTTTTCGAAATTTGGATCCGTAGATCGGGGATAGACGTTTCCGAAATGGCAGGAACCGTACGGTCAAGCCCGATCCCATTTCCGAAATTCGGATCCGTGTTTTGTACGGTGGATCCTGTACGATTCCGTACGGGACGCGGATCGGGTGTTGGAGCTGAAGGGGGGGGGGACTTTTCCCGCAACACTGGTTTGGACAAATGCTGACCCCGAAGTTTCGGCGCATATTCCCCTCACTCCAATTGTTGGGTATTTCGACCCACCTGTAAATTCCCTTGCTGAAGGCCTCCAAAATGGCTGCGATACTCAACAAATGGCCTTCCAGAACTTCTCCACAAGTTACAGACCTCAATCCTTCTTCCTCCAAACTCCCATGTGTGGCACAAGAGAATCACTGCGCAGGCCCATGCAGTCCTTGGTACGAGTTGTGTTGGCCCTGCAATCCCCCACGAATTGGAGCCCTGGAAGCACTCCAAAACTTCAACAATTGATGGCCCTAGGCTGTCCCTGAAAGCCCAACAAATCTCGAGCCCACAACCCACTCCTCTAAAGGCAGCGTATTCCCCTTTCTGTGCCTCACCTGCTCTCCAGCAACACGAATGCACTTGGAAAGCTCCATGGTCAGATCTGACATGATGCAAAACACCTCCTTGGGAAGGTACTCGAAGTCCATCGAAGGTAGGGTGAGATTCTCGCTTGAAAATCTCGTGTGCTCAACAACACATCCAAACTTGGCATTCAACTCAAGCGTGCTAGTCAAGGGTGAATGTTCAAATTATCAAAGATGCCCCAAAAATGAGTGCCTCTCCTATTTTGTCATTAAGCCCCAATTTCCCCATGCGGGACCCATCCATCGATTTCCCCCCACCTTTTCCCTCCAAGAGTGTGTACGACCAAGAGGGGAGCGTATTCCCTTTTTGGGTGGCCACCACCATCCACGATCCATTCAATTTTCTCTTTTTCTCCTATGTTGGGCCCTCACCTTAGCTCAAAACTTCAAGTGGGGTCCCACAACCCACTTTTCCTAAGTAATAGTCCAAAATATGACAAAATTGACAAAATTGACATTACCCCTTAGCAATATTGCTTAGTGGGAATATCATATAGCCTTATACATGGGCAATGAAATGCCATTATCCATGATCACCTCTGTGGAGGGAGTGCTTGCATGAGTTGAGTTACTCTTTCCTCGAGATTGCTTTTTCCACCCCTGTAATTTGTCTTTATCTTTGGTTTGATTTGGCTTACTTAGCAAGCTTTCAGTGATATCATGTAAGAACCCCTTTCAAGATGGGAATTTTATTGCTCATAGGGGTTGGGATGTTTCTTTAAGTCCCTTTTACTTTGATAGTTATGATAAACATGGGACTAGGGTGATGGCCTCACATGAGTGGGTAGAGCTCAAGTTAGTTTGGCATTTAAATTATATTCATCCTTGCCACTTCTATATTTTTAACAATTGGCATTTCCTTTTCATTTCTTGTTGTACTTGTATCAACCTCTTGGCAATTTCTAAACCTCTCTTATCATAGGATGAGGCAATTAGGGAACTAGTATGAGTGACTGACAACAAACAAACAAAAGAAATTACAACATGCATGAGATATATGACAAGTGTTAAGTATGAGAGAGTGTGGACATGCTATCGATATCAAGGCCTCGTATTTGTGCCCCTACTAGATAGTGAAAGAAAATCTCCATGGAGTTTGCACTTTATTAGAAGGAAGGGATGACCATTGAGGTGAAATGAG
Source organism: Pinus albicaulis (assembly GCA_034641835.2). NCBI lineage: Eukaryota > Viridiplantae > Streptophyta > Pinopsida > Pinales > Pinaceae > Pinus > Pinus albicaulis. The sequence continues at coordinate 1,022,612,484 of CM076584.1, read as the reverse complement.
GCAACAAGTATAACTTCCAGGCATCATGAGGTATTATTAGAGTTCAACCCCATGATCCTCACTTAAATGCCCCAAAACATTAAATGTAATCACTTTGTATGAAACAATGGCTAATGTACCTCATGGTTGTTGACTTACGATCATTGAGTGAGCATGCTCATCAAATGCATGATTTGACCAAAGAGTGGGTGAGAGGCATCTGTGGTTTTTGTATGTGTATCATGTGAGGCTACTAGTTGGAACGCTGCATCTAAGGAGAAATTCTTTCTCCTTGGGTTACCCATGTATATGGATGCGTATCAGGATGATGATAACACATTCCTAGCTCATTTTTCTGTGAGGGCACCCACTTGTTCTCATGTCTATTTGTATCTCCACACTTCATCTACCTTGGCATCCTGCATGCGTTGCCACTTGGACATTGATTGACACATTCTACTTGGATTTACCTTATCTACTAGCCACACTTGTGGATGAGGTGGTTATTTTCACACTTATTCATGGAGATCACATGCATATGTCCTATTTTTTTTTATGGAGCTCATTCCACACATGGGACTTGTTTGTAATATCCCTAAGGAAAATTTATAGTATATAACAGGCATGCATAGACATAAAAATTACACAAACAGGAAAAATAAATCAGATGCACAGTTTCACACCAAAATCGAACTGTTGAGCTATTTTATTACTAAATAAGGGTATACAAGATGAGGTGCTGCAATGTATGCACCTGGGCTTTCTCTAAGCAAGCTAGCTCAGCCCATAATGAAGTACACATCACCCTTTTTAGCTCAATCACTGCGTTGTCTCGACTCTGCACTGGAATGGCCCAGACATATGCTGCTGCCTCCAAAGATCTGCGGTTGGAGCCATCTGCAATGCTCAGAAAGTTCTGGGAAATTAATCCCAGCCTCCCCACACAATACCTAGAAAAACCCACGAAGGGTTAGGCCAAAGCTCGACCCCGGAAAATCGACCTCCTTGTGCTTGGGTGACTCTACTGCTGGGTATAATGCTCCTCTTGTGAAATATACTGCCAAAGGCTCCCAAAATATCAACAATCCTTGTTAGAAGGCTTCACAAGCCTCCCCACCAAATCTCCAGCTCCAACCCCCCTCACTCCATAAGCTCTCGAAGTGACTCCTGCAAGCATTGCGCAGTCCCTGCGTTGTTGTGACTGTCTCTGCGCTATAGTACGACCTCTCTGCTGCTAGTACAGATGGAACTCAGGTAGAACTCCCTCCTTGGGTTGGCACTCGAAGTCCACCGAAGCAAGGGTTGGGATCTCCGATCGGAAACACCCGTGTGCTGAACAACACTGTAGAATTGGCACTTGCTCAAGCGTGCTCTGTCAAAAGACAAACTCAGAAATGATGAATGAATGAACAAAATGAGTGTCTCCCTCCTCTTTTGTTCCTTAGCCTTCGAATTGCCCATTTGGGCCCAACTTGAGATTCCTACACCAAATCCGCTCCAATGAGAGCATAGTGCCCATGTGGGCTGCAGTTCTCACTAAATGGACTCCACGCTCAACTATAGCCGCAATCTTTCATCCCATCTCTAACGTTTGGGTGTGCTAATGTCCAAAATAATCATGTGGGTCCCCATCTACCCACATTTCCTATGTGCAAGTCGATGTGATGGCAAAAATGTCAAAATTGGATATTTCACTTAGCAAATGCTAAGTGGGAATATCACAATCCTCCCCGCCTAGATGTTGCTTGCCCTCAAGCAACTTCAATGATGGACGCTGAAGTATCTGGTCCCCTTCCTAAGCATAGTATTAAAAACCAACTGGTTTGAACTGGTAATTGGTCAAACCGGCCGGTTCATAAGCCGACAAGTCAAACCGGTAGAAAAACCCGGTTGAGGCATTTCTCCAAAAAATCACAAAAATCGGTGCTAATTGGTCGGTTTCAGACAGAGTCGGCCGGTTTATGGTCAAATTGGCCTGTTCCATCCTAAACTGGCCGATTAGCTGCCAAGGCCGCGACAGACCCACTGTACGCTGTTTAGGAAGGTTTCGGGTGGTTTTGGAGGGAAAAGAAGGGTTGTTTCCCTCCAAAACCACCCCCTCCAATCCTTTAAAAGGAGGTTACCCCTCTCATTTGTCTCACACATCTCATTTGGAGCTTTTGTGAGTTTGATTGGGAGCTTGGAGAGTGTTGTTTTTGCTAGAGTAGTGGAACAACAAAGAGTTTGAGCTAAGTAGTAGCCATCATGCCTCCAAAAGCCAAGGATACTGCATGGGCTCATTGTGATATGATTGATGGCAAAATGATCTGCAAATATTGCCAAAAATCTATTGCAGGAGGGGGTATTTACATGTTCAAGCAACACTTGGCTCGGATCGGAGGCTAACTGAGTCTAATCATGATGAGAAGTTTCTAGTGATAATGTTAATAACTAATATCATATATGTAGATTTGTAGTAGGCCACTGGCCCCATAGTTTGTAGGCTTTGTTTTTGAAATCTAGAGGCCATTTAGAGCCTCATTGATTATATATTTTGTTGTTGATATGTATTGCACTTGGTGCCATTTTGATATATTCACCTTTACATGGTATAAATATGAACAAACTTTGCATATTTTGTGTCTATTGGTTTGGAATCATTGTTTTAAATCTTAAAAATCATTTTTTTCATTAAAAATTAATTATTTCATGTGTTTTTTTAAAACCGGTTCATTAAGATCTAACCAGTCCCGATTTGACTAGTTTCGGTTTGAAACCCGATTTATGAGGTGGATCGGTCTGATCACCAGTTCCGGCTTTTAATACTATGTTACTTTTGAGATTTTTGGGTGTTGGGGTAGCATTGAATAGGATGTGTTCTAGCTCCCAAACTTTTTGGAGGGACTAGAGTACATTAGATCTCCAAGATCCAGAAAGTGATTTAAGAAATTCCATCCCGTTTAAGAGATATTTAATTAATTAATCTTTTTAATTAAGGACCCTAAGTCTAACTTAGGAAAATTAAAAGCTTAAAGTTAATTAAATTAAACATGTGATAAAAATGACTTAAGTCACACGGATCAAGCATCTTCTAATATTAGTCGTCGATTCAAGATTAGATCACGACCGTTGATGTTTCAATGAGAAAAGTATAAGAAGAGGGCTTGGGGTCAGTTGGAGAACACACACAGTGGCAGAGCACTGAGACTAAGCTAGAATTCTAGGGCGTTGTTTGCTAAGAATTTCCAGAAGTGTATCAGCTGTAGCGAGGGGTAGTGTTGGCGGAAGGGACGATCTGATCCCAGGCCAAGAGTGCAACAAGAGGCAGAGAAGCAGCAGACTGAGCAACACAGAGGGAGCAACAACTACGCAACGCAGAGGCTTCAGGTGCTACGCAGAGGCTACGCAGGCTCGAAAGGGCAGTGCAGAGGCAACAGGAAGCCGGCAGGGCTTACGCAGGCCCATCCAGGGAAGCGCAGGGGCAACGTAACCCAGTCTAGGGTGACGCAGGCCCTTCTTGAGCAGCGCAGGGGTTGACGCAGTGGGCTTCAGAACAACGTTGGAGTTTTTGAAGGCTGAAAAGGGATGAGTTTTGTAAATCCCGTTTGAGGGTGTGAATCAGTCAGTTTTTCTATCTCCAAAATAGAGGTATAGCTGCAGTTTATTTCTCTGTCGGGTTAACCAGTTGGTACCCAGATTTGTTGTACTTAGAATCTACTTAATAATAAAACCCTCCAGTAGCCAGAAGTTTGGTTTTCCTGCATTGGGTTTTTCTGTGGACAATTGTCCAGAAAATCCTTGTGTGTTACTTTGTCATTGTGCATGTATTCAATATAGATCTGAATGTGTAGGCTGATAACGTGTTTACTTCGAAGTTAATGCTGAAGATTTTCAGATTAATAACTTAATGTAAGTAGAAGTAAATCAAGAATTTAACAGTAGGGTTTCTATTTAGCACATCAAGAAATTTTCACAATTACTAAATGGCATCCTCATCTGGTAGGTTCCTCCATCTGATCAAGAATTCCTTGATCACCTTGTTCCACAAGTGCCTGTCCCTGGAATCCAGAATGGCCTCTCGCTGTAGCACCAAGTGCCCCTCATCATCCATAGGGGGTAACTTAGTAGCTGCTCTCACTTGCTGCCCCAACGCCTTTTTCAGGCAAGACACATGAAAAATGTTGTGCACTCGGCTCCCCGGGGGTAGTTCCAACTTGTAGGCCACCTCCCCAACCTTCCGAGTGACTCGGTATGGCCCATAAAAGCAGGGTTTGAGCTTCTCGGCCCCCTTTTGCTTGGGCATAGACTGCCTGTACGGTTGAAGTCTTTGGAAAACTAGGTCCTCGACTTCGAATTGTCTTTGAACTCGACCTCAATCTGTGTACATTTTCTGTTGGTTTTGGGCCATCCTCATGTTATCTTTGAGAGCCCTCAAGATGTCCTGACTCTTCTGTATCTAGTCCTTGGCCCTTGGGGCCTTGCTGTCTCCAAACATAACATCAACAAAAAATAAAGCATCGTACCCATACAGTGTTCGAAAATGAGACATACCTATGGACATGTGGTATGTGGTGTTGTAGCAGTACTCTCCCATGTGCAGCCACTGTATCCATGCCCGTTGTTGCCCGGTCACATAGTTATGCAAGTAGCCCTCCAACCACTTGTTAACTATCTCGGTCTGCCCGTCTGTTTGCGGGTGATAGCTCGTGCTAGGGGTGAGCTCTGTGCCCACCAGCCGATACAACTCCCGCCAGAATCCCCCAATGAAACAACTGTCTTGGTCGCTCACAATGGTCTTCGGAAGAACCTCCCTGAAGAACAGTTCAGCCACCTGTGAGGCCGTTTACTGGGCTGAGATGGCGAAGAAGTGTGCAAACTTTGTCAATTGATCCACCACCACGTAGATGCAGTTCTTCCCTTGTATTGTGGGAACCCTGGCAATAAAGTCCATCGAGATGCTCTCCCATTTCCCCTTAGGGATAGGAGGAGGCTGCAATAAGCCCGTTGGGTGTGACTGCTCACCCTTGTTTCGCTGGCATGTCTCACACTCCCCGATGTGCCGCAAAACATCATCCTTGAGGCCCTTCCATGCAAACTGCTCCCGGATGGCCCTATATGTCTTTGTGTACCCTTGATGCCTTGCTAGAGGTGAGTCATGTGCAACCTGCAAAATCTTCTCCCGCAGTTGGGAGTTGGCCACCAAGTAAATTCGGTCCCGGTAGTAGATCACCTCGTTCATCACCCGGTACTGGTCATCTGTCACCACCCCATCAAGGACCTCACATGCAAACCGGTCCTTGGAATACTCCACCAATAGCTAGGCCCTCCAATCTGGAGCAATGCTCATCAAAGAAAGGGAAGTTGGCCTCCTAAACAACGCATCCGCCACCACGTTGTACTCCCCTTGACATACTCTATGTCAAAATCGTACGCCTGGAGCTTGCTCACCCACTTCTGCTGCCTCTCCTGTAACTATTTCTGCTCCAAGAAGAACCTGAGGCTGTTATGATTAGTCCTTACTCGAAACCTGTTCCCCACCGTGTACTGCCTGAACTTAGCTAGCGCATGCATAATGGCTAGCATTTCGTTATCATAAATGGGGTACAGTCTATCGTGAGGTGGTAGCTTTCGACTCTCGAAAGCTATGGGGTGTCCTCCCTCCATCAACACGACCCCTACCCCTTCTCCAGATGCATCACACTCCCACACGAAAGGCTGAGTGAAGTCGGGAATTGCTAGCACGGGGCAACCGCTCATAACCTGTTTGAGGCGCTCAAAGGCCTCTTGTGCTGTAGCCATCAATGCAAATTCCCCCTTCTTCGTTAGATCTGTAAGGGGTGCTGCTATTTGTGAGAAGTCCTTCACAATCGTCTTGTAATAAGTACAGATGCCCACAAACCCTTTAAACTCTGTCACATTCCGGGGGTTTGGTGTTAATTTTGGGCAACTAGGTCCAAACTCCATGTTGCATTGCTCATATGATGGAGATGATATTTTTATTGGATACCTCTTTCGGAGAGGTGCAAGATTGATCTAAAGATCATCTTGTTTGGATGAGAAAAACTTATATTTTGAATTTATTTTCCACATGTGCAAATGGTCAAGGTCGGCCAGAATTGTAATGTAGGCTCACAAGCCCCAAAAGGTCTGTCACACACCTCATTGATGGATATAAATTGGAGAGACTTGATGCTTATTTGCTCATCACCTCATCACACACATTATTCCTCATTTGATTGGTTCATACAACCTTTGGAGGCTTATCTCTCTCTCCCATGTGTGAAACAGGTTGCTGATATTTTCGGACTGGTTTAGGGCAAATCTGGACAGAGTTGACCAACGTTGACTTTGGGTCAACCCTCATGATTTGACTGCGTTTTCTGCACTGGAAATCTGATTTTGGAAGGCTGCATTGGAGGGCAGAGAAATCGAGGAAATTCGTTGACTTTGACCGTAGTGTTCACTGTTTTTGACCGCAGGAAATTGACTTGCATTGAGTGGTTTTGAGGGCTGTTTATGACACTGAAGAAAGGCCGAGTTTGGCCGAGTTTGACTGAATCTACTCGGAGGTTGGAAGAGCTGGTTTGACCAGCAAAATTCTTTGCTGGCTAGTGCATCCTGTTGATTGCTGTAATAAACATTTTTCTCTATCTTTACTGAATAAGAAGAATTACAAATTCTTGTATGTTATATTGGCTTGTCTTCTGTTGATCTATATTTATGTTCTATCATCATTTACTTTCAATTATTATGTGATTGCTTATCTGAAATTGAATCGAGCTAATAATAAGAAAGATTGAAGTAAACTGCATTAAGCATAGAACATACCATGGTTATCTAAAATTAACATGGAATCAAAGCTAAGGTGAAGACAAAGCCCAAGCAAGTGTGAAAAGCAATCACCGAAGAAGCTGAATAATCAAGGACTGAGATCAATGGCCTCCTCATCATACAAGGGTTTCAAATCTGATGATAAATTGACTAACAAGTCTGATTAACATGCTTGGAAAATGACTTTGGATTTGACATTGGAAGACCAAGATGTTATGGATTATGTGCAGGGGAAGATCAATGAGCCTCCACCGAATGCACCTGCTGCCACTAAGACTAACTTCAAGAAAGGGGAAGTCAAGGTGAAGAAGATCATCAAGGATTCTATTCATAAGCACTTGGTTGCTTATATCTCCAAGCTGGGCACATCTAAAGAGATGTATGATAAGTTGGTTAGCATGTTCAGGGCTAGCAATGCTAATCAATTTCTAGAAGAACAAGTGAAGGAGATCAAGAAAGGCAAAGGTGAATCCATCCAATCATATTTCATGAGGCTCACTGAAATCAATAATGATATCTTAGCTATTGGAGGAGCCATAGATGATCGAGAGCTCACTCTCATTGCTCTTGGAGGACTCCCCCGGGAATGGTATGTATTCAATACTAATATTCTTAATAATAATGTGATTCCTGATTTTGATGAATTGTTGACAATATGCACGCAAGAGGAGACAAGGATGATGGAGAGAGACCATCCCTCTAATGGGAATGGAAGTGACCCTACTGCCTTCGCCGCTTATGCAAAGAAAAGGAACAATGCTGGTTCGAGAAATCAAAATCATGGAAGAGCGGGTCCCAAAGGAAGAAAAGGATGATGTTACACTTGTAACAAGTTCGGTCACTATGCAAAAGAGTGCCCTAATAGAAGGGACTCTTTTGGAGATGATGACAACAACAAATTTAGGGGGAATGGAAATCAAAGGAACAATAGGTTCAAAGGAAAGAGGAAGGCTCCCTCTGATCGAATTAGAAATGGGCAACCTTTCAAGAGGTCAAGGAATTCTAGGTATGATGAATCTAATGTTGTTGATAGGAAGAATGAATATATTCTCATATCTACCCTCTCTGCTGCATCTCCTTCCAACACCCTGGACAATTGGTTGATTGATAGTGGTGCCTCAAGTCACTTCACTGGATATAAGGAAGCCGTCTCTAATTTGATTGAAAATGATACTAATTTGGAAATTATCCTTGGAGACAATGCCACCTATTCCGTGAAGGGGACAGAGACTGTGACCCTTCATCTAAATCAAGGTCATGTCCTCCGCTTGCAAGATGTGTTGTGCGTACCCGACTTAAAGAAGAATCTAGTGTCTATCTCGGCATTGGAAGACAAAGGATTCAAGGTGGCATTCATTGATGGAAAGGTACACATTTGGAAGAGGAACTTCAAAGAAGCGTTCACTCTTCATTTTAGAGTGTTGATACACTTTATCAGGTTGGAGGAAGTCCGTTGGGGGCCATGACATGTGACACAACCCTTCAATCCGAGCTATGGAATCGGAGGTCTGCACACCTTCATTTCAAAGCCCTTCCTGAAGCAAGGAAGGTGGTGACAGGGATGCCCGATTTCAAAGATGATCATGAAGGTGTATGTAAGGGTTGTGCCGAATGAAAGCATACAAGGGGACCATTCCCCTCAAGTGTCACGAAGACATCTGATATTTTGCAATTGATACATTTTGATCTATCTGGTATGTTGCCGGTAACATCCTTGGGAGGATGCTTATATTATATCACTTTTATAGATGACTTCTCCCGCAAAACTTGGATATATTTTTTGAAGAAGAAGGACGAAGCATTCAAGTGGTTTTGTACCTTCAAGGCCTTGGTTGAAAATCAAACAGGGAAGAAGATCAAAATTTTGAGGACCGATAATGGACCGAGTATGAGTCGAATGAATTCAATGACCATTGCAGGGAAGCTGGCATTAAGAGGGAGACCATGAGTGTGTATACTCTTGAACAAAATGGTGTTGCTGAAAGGAAGAATAGAACCATTTTGGAAGTTTCCCGTGCCATGCTCTATGACCAAGGTCTTCCAAAGTTCCTATGGGGAGAAGTGTTGATTTTTGTAGCATCAGAAAGTGTTCCTAGTCTCAAAATTTGTAAGGAGGCTTGGACATCAGTATTCCAAAGAACCCAAAAACCGTTTGTGGAAATTCCACTCAGTTTATGTTTTATTAAAATAATTAATTATTTTAATGTAGATCCTAAGTCAAAACTTAGGCAAATTAAATAATTAATAGGAATTAATAAAACAGAGTGTGAATCTTCTAGAGAACGAAGATCAAGTCAAGTTTTAATCTTAGCCATTGATTAGACTTCTAATCTGGGCTGTTGATTCGTCAATGAGAATATTATAAAAGAAGGCTTGTGGCTCATTTGAAAAGTAAGCTAGGCATACACTCAGTAACCCGAAGGAAGTCGATTTTGAAGGAATAGAATTCGATTTCAGAGGGAGAGTTGCAGGGTAGGAGGGGTAGTCAGCAGTGACAAAGGTCAAGGAGAGAAGGACGCAGAAGGCCAAAGAAGACAACATAGAGCAGCAACGCAAAGAGCCCACACAGAGTGATGCAGTTTGACGCAAGCACTGCGCAGAAAGAAACGCAGAGTGACACAGAGGGAAGCAGTGGGCCTTCTGGGTGTCAGAAAATCTCCAGAGGGTTCCGGAGAATTTATCTCAGGTGTTTTGTAAATAAGTCTAGCAGTCTTTTCCTTGTAAATAATTTCATTGCTAAAGAATAATATATAAACCCTCATCTGCTGCACCGATTTTCCCGCAATGGGTTTTCTGGGGACAATTGTCCAAAAATAAGTGTGTATATGTGATTGATTCTTATGCTTGTATTTCTTACTGTTCCTTTCTCTGCATATACTCAAGTGAATGCTGCAGTAGTATTTGTTTCGAAATTTACTGGAAGAATTCTCTAAATAACTTATTAGAAATAATTAGGAGAAATAAATCTATCACTGTAGAAATATTTTCTAGATTGAAATTTTCACGAGAAGCTGCCAACATCACTGTGTATGTTCAAAATAGATGCCCATATTCTGCATTGGACTCCAAAACTCTCGAAGAAGTCTTCTCTAGTAAGAAGTCCGATGTCACTTGCATGATGGGGCGTTAAGAATTCTCAAGAAGACCGTCACGGGAGTTCTAGAACTGAGCACCAAGCGAGATGATGTCTATAGAGGGTGCGTAATGGGAAAGTATGCCAAGGCAGCATACCATAGATGCAACAATAGGGATAAGAGTGTATTGAGCCTAATACACTCGGACATCTGCGGACCAATGTCCACTAGAGCTCTTAGTGGTGCCGAATAGTTCATCACCTTTATTGATGACCATTCTAGGAAGACCTGGATCTACTTTCTGAAAACCAAGGACGAAGTCTTTGGTCGATTCAAGGAGTTTAAAGCTCTGGTGGAGAATCTGACAGGAAAGCAGATCAAGACATTGCGATCAGACAATGATGGAGAGTACACCGATAAGGACTTCACAGAGTTCTGCGCAAGGGAAGGCATCAAAAGAGAGGGGACCGCTCTGTATAATCTGGAGCAAAATGGAATTGCAGAGAGAAAGAATAGAACTACTGTCGAGGTTGCAATGGCAATGCTATATGATCAAGACATGCCCAAATTTCTGTGGGCTAAAGCTTGTAATACAGTTGTCTACGTACAGAACAGGATTCCTCATAATGCATTGGGTAAGATCACTCCAGAAAGTGTCTTCACTGGCAGCAAGCCTGAAGTGAGCCACTTTAGGATCTTTGGCAGTGTGGCATATTGTCATGTGCCTGAAGAGAAGAGGAAGAAACTAGATAAGACTGCAGAAAAGGGATATCTGGTGGGATATAGTGAGAATGCAAAGGCTTACTGTATATACATTCGTGAGAGCAGGAAGATTGTGGTACAGTGGGATGTGAAGTTCATGGAGGAAAGGGCCAAGGGCCTTCAGAAAATCCCGGGAGATGCCTTTTGCTATGCAGTCTGAGGAGGCTCACTGGTCCAACCACAACGACCTGCGAAGGGTAATATGAGTGCCTCTCCAAGGCATGGGGATCCAAGGGATACTTCTCCCGAGGACTTGCAGGAAGGAGAGCAGGTGGATCCACCCACTACCAGTGGTAGGATGAGCAGGGAATTAGGACAAATTCTGAGGGATGCAAAAGAGTTTGTCGGAGCCCCCAGAAATGAGAACAGGCAGCACAAGCAACCTGAAAGGTACCAAGCTTTGGTAGCGCAGGTTGGGGAACCCTCTAGTTTTTGGAGGCAACTCAGCACCAGGTATGGGTCGATGCGATGGTGGAGGAGTACAACTCCATCATGACGAATGATGTTTGGGAAGTGGTTCCCAAGCCTCAGGACATAACAGTTGTCAGTTCGAGATGGATCTACAAGGTCAAATATGCTACAGATGGCAACATCTAGAAATTTAAAGCCAGGTTTGTGGCTAAGGGGTACGCTCAGAAGGAAGGGATAGATTATGAAGAGACCTTCGCCCCAGTAGCCCTATATACTTCATCAGTTGGACGTCAAGACTGCGTTCCTGAATGGGGTGATAGAAGAAAGTATGTATTGAACAACCAGAGGGCTTTGAGACACATGAGCAGAAAACTCATGTGTGCAGGCCCAAGCGGGCCTGGTATGGACTGAAGCAAGCCCCTAGAGCTTGGTATGGTTGAATTGACAGCTACTTGTAGGAAATGGGGTTTGTCAAGAGTGACGCAGATCCCAATCTCTACTATCTGAGAGTAGGGGATGAGCCTCTGATACTAGTGCTGTACGTAGATGATCTATTCCTAACAAGATCATCTAGGCTCATCAAGGACTGCAAGGAAAACATAGCTGCGGAATCTGACATGAAGGATCTAGGGCTGATGCATTATTTTCTGGGGTTGGAAGTTTGGCAGTAGAAGGGTGAGATCTTCCTTGGTCAAGGAAGATATACCACAGAATAGAATTCGACTTCAGAGGGAGAGTTGCAGGGCAGAAGGAGGGGGAGTCAGCAGTGACAAAGGTCGAAGAGAGAAGGACGCAGAAGGCAGTGCAGAGAGCCCACACAGAGTGACACAGGCATTGCGCAGAGAGACACGTAGAGTGATGCTGAGGGAAGTAGTGGGTCTTCCAGGTGTCAGAAAATCTCTAGAGGGTTCCAAAGAGTTTATCTCAGGTGTTTTCTAAATAAGTCTGCCAGTCTTTACCTCGTAAAGAATTTCATTACTGAAGAATAATATATAAACACTCATTTGCTGCACCGGTTTTCCCGCATTGGGTTTTTCCAGGGACAATTGTCCAAAAATAAGTGTGTATATGTGATTGATTCTTATGCTTGTATTTCTTGCTGTTCCTTTTTTTGCATATACTCAAGAGAATGCTGCAGTAGTATTTGTTTCGAAATTTACTGGAAGAATTTTGTAAATAAGTCATTGGAAATAATAATTTGGAGAAATAAATCTATCACTGCAGAAATATTTTCTAGATTGAAATTTTCACGAGAAGTTGCCAACACCGCTGTGTATGTTCAAAATAGATGCCCACATTCTGCATTGGACTCCAAAACTCCCGAAGAAGTCTTCTCTGGTAAGAAGCCCGATGTCTCTCATTTTAGAGTTTTTGGAAGTCCCGTTTATTTTCATGTGTCGAAAGAAAAGAAGAGCAAGCTGGATGCTTCTGGGAAGAAGGAATGTTTGTGGGCTACAATGAAACCTCGAAGGCATATAGAATCTATGTGCCTGGTCCAACTATAGATCAATATGTCATCGAAAAATACTAGCACGAACTTCCTCAACTTCCCATGGAATACGTGGTTCATGCATGATTGAATGTGGCCGGTGCGTTGGTTAGCCCCAAGGGCATAACCAAGAACTCAAAGTGCCCATAGTGGCACCAAAAGGCTGTCTTGGGGACATCCTTGTCCCTCACCCGAATTTGATGGTACCCCGACCGTAGATCAATCTTTGAGAAGAACTGGGCTCCCCTCAACTCATCCATCAACACATCTATGCATGGGATGGGGTAGCGATTCTTCATAGTCTTTTTTTTAGGGCCCTGTTGTCAATGCACATGTGTAGGGACCCGTCCTTCTTCTTCACCAGAATAACTGATGAAGCAAAGGGGCTAGAGTTGGTCCTAATGTGCCCCAGCGCCAAGAGCTCATGGATGGCTCTCTCTATCTCATCCCGGTAGGCCTTGGGATGCCGATAGGGAGTGGTGATCACAGCCTATACTTCGGGCTCCAACTTAATAGTATGCTCAAACCCTAGGTCAGGTGGTTGACTGGGTGGTATATCTCCAAACATTACTGGGTACCTGTCGAGGATGGCTTGTATATCTGGATGTGGTGGCATGGCCTCGCCCCCAACCTCTGAAATCCTCAACTCGACAACTCGCTCAACATCTCCGTGCCTCAAGTCAACCTCCATCCTGTGGGCCGAGATTGTCTGTGGCAGGTAGGAGTGCATACCCCTCAACAACATTGGCTTGCTAGCTGGGTCTACAAACTCTATCTCCAACTCCTGCGAGTCAGTAATGACTCTACCAAGTGAATAGAGACACTGGACTCCCAACACTATGTTGATGTCCGATACATCCACCACATAGAAATGGTTTGTCATGGAGTAGTTCCCCATGGTCACAGTCAAGGCGAGAACATTGCGTTTGCACTGCATGGTCCTATCACCTAGCACCATAATTGAAAACCCCTCGAACTCATCCGTGGTGATGCCCCTTCTCTGGACCATTTGGGCATCGATGAAGTTGTGGGTGGCCCCACTGTCCACTAATACTGAAACACACTGCCCCTGAATGGTCCCTCGGATCCTCATGGTCAGAAACTTTGGTACCCCACGCAGTGATGCGAGGACCGCTCTAGAAAGTGCAAAAGAAATTCCCCCTGGTGGTGGTTGTGGCCCTTTCTCCTGTGGTGCTGCACTGTCATCTCCCCCCATCTCAAGGTATGTGTCCTCCTCCGCATCGCTATCCGAGAAGGCCTCTATGTAATGGGCCTTGCCTGCTACACGCCTATGGCCTGGTGCCCACGACTCCTTACAAGTGAATCATAGCTTCCTCCTTTGGAGGTCTCTCCTTGTGTCCTCATCCAGCCGCCCACGTTCCTGGTTGGCTCTTGGTGGTGGGACTCTCATAGATTCTCCTCATCTACTGGAAACCTGGTTTGGTTGGCAGAGGTACCCTAGCTAACTATGATACCTTCACTATTAGGGATGGTAGCATAACTTAAATCCATTTGAAAACTACCCCCTATATCAACTCCCCACTTCCTAGACAATAACATCCCCCAAACATTAGGCACATCAATCACCTCAATATCCATGGTGACCATAATATCAGGATGTACTGCCAAGTGGATTGAAGATCCTTTATCAAACCACAAACTTCAATAATCTTTGAATCCATAGCTTAAATGTTGTGGTAGGGTCTAGAAATCCTCAAGCTCAACTGATTCATGAATTTCTTAGTCATGACACAAGATGATGCCCCAGAATCAAACATACAAGTGTGCAAAAGAATTCCATTGACCAACATAGTGATGAAAAAAAGTTGATTGTCTTTGTTATCTTTGCACATATCACTACTTTGCAAAGTATCTCTACGCATATCACTACTTTGCATTGTGATAGGGGCATCTTCATATCTATCTTCAGAAAAATTTGACATTTCTTTTTCATTGGGTGCATCAATGGATTTCAACAATTTATATCTTTGGGAGGGAATTTTAATGATTTTAGTCACAGGTACGAAAATCTTTGTGAAAAATCCTAGATCCGGATTCCTATTGTAACAAATCTGAATAACTTCTTCTATTATGTTTCATAATTATTTCATTACTATGAAATATCAAAGTAATTTCTGAAGCGGTCTACACAAATAATGCTGCGGAATAAATCTAAGTGCTGAAACAATCTGAACAAAATACAATGAAAAACATCCACATGTGACAGTTATTTTTGGATTAAGTCCCCGGAAAAACCCAACTTGGGAAAATTGGTGCAACAGATCTGAGGGTTTGTATTATTAAACAACAAAATCTTGAATACAACTAGGGTGCCAACATCCAACAAACCCTTAAGAGAAATCTAGACAATCTGGTGAGAAATGTGAGATATACCTCACTTCTGCAAGTGACCGGCCGATCTAGTAGCATTAGTGAAGCCCTCATTGCCTCTGCGTGATTGCCTATGCTGGAACTGCGTAAGCCTGCATGGGCAAGCTTGAGGAACTGCATCACCCTTTACTGCAACTGATCTAGCTAATCCGAGACTGGATTTTGGCCCTCTTGGCTCAGAAACCCCAGCCTCTAGCTATCTCCGGACTAACTCCAAGAGACATTGCGCTGCTTCTGCGTGATATCCTGCAAGCTCTGCGTCACCTCTTCAGAAAACTATGCTGTCCCTTTTTGCGTCATCTCTGCCTCTCTCTGAAATGTACTCTTGGTCCACCTGACCAATCTCTGCTTCTGCCCCTCTCTGGATCTGATCACCGAATCACAATGACTTAGCAAACCCTGCCCTAGTGATTTGATTCTTGATCAAAAGCTGTGTCTCCTCGCACAAATTCGAAAATGCTCAATGGCTCAAGTGTCACAATTGTATTTTCCATAGGCCCCTCACCCTCCTCCTTATATTCTTCTGTTGAACCTTCAACGTCCAAGATTAAAACATAATCAAGGGCTAAGATTAACTTGGAGGTGATCCATGACTTTATCTAGAAGATTCACACTTAGTTTTATTAATGCCCTTTAATTAATCAGTTTCCCTAAGTTTAGACTTAGGAAAACATTAAAAAACGATTAATTATTTTAATTAAACCATCTCTAAGTGGAATTTTCTAAAACCATTTCTGGGTTTTATGGAATACATGTGTCCTAGCCTATATAAAAAATAACAAGGCTAGAGCACATACGATGCTACCATAAATCAACACTCCCTCTTAGCGAGGAAAGTGCTATAGCAAAACAACTCAATGTGCTGCTCTGACTTCTGGAACCTCTGCTGTTGTGCTGTTGATGCTGCTCACCAACACTGCATAAGAAAAAAGCTGCAACTGTATTGCTGCTGACTCTGCATGCTGTTGCTAACTGCAACTGTACTGCAACTCCCTTTGAATTCTGCAACCATGCTGCTGCACTGCGTGAGCACTACTCTGCACTGCGCTGATCCTCTGTGCACTGCGCTGCTGCTGCTACTCATCTGCTGCACTGTTGCTAATTGCAACAAAAAAACATTTGAAATTGGACAAGAAAATATGCAACTGGAAAATAAGTCCGACTGCTACTAGTTTCTGCACTAGCTCTCTGAAAATATTGCGCTGTTGCTGCTCTGCACTGCACTGCGCTGCACCCGTGTGCTCTGCGCTGCTGCTGCTCAATTGCTGATGTTGTTGCTCCCTCTCTGCTATCGATCGTTTCCAGTACCGCCACAACCATCGTATTTAGAGAATGGCCTCCGCCGCACCGTCTATTCGTTATCATCTTTAGGTTTGCAGAATACATAATGTGACCCAAGAGTTCGAAAATACCAGGATCTCGCCTTGCTTGTAGATTTATATTCATAAATCCAGCCAACTCACTTTCAGACAGAGATTAATATGGCATAATCTTTTCCGCCTCAATTCATGTGCCTGCTGTGTTCCCTTCTCCCTTATCCTTTTCTTCTTAAGAGGACACTGTGTGGCATAATGCCCCATTTCCCCACACCGGAAGCACTTGATCTTGGACAGATCTTTCTTCTTCTGCTTCTGTTGCCCTTTTGATGCAATGGCAGTGTTATCTTCTTCCTCCTTCTTGACCTTTGAACTGCTACTGCCATCTTCTAAGTGGATTTTTAGGAGATCCCTCCTCAACTCTTCTTGTTGTAATGCTGCCCACATCGCTTCCCATCCTGGAAGTCTTTCTCTGCCCAATATACTTTGGACAAAGACTTGATAATCCTCTGAAACAGAGTTCAGAGTGAGTCGTACCAACGTTGCACGAAGCGGGGACGTTTTTTGGAAGCAGGGACGCGGAAGCGTCATTTCCAAAAAATCTAGGAAGTGAAGCGTCTCGGAAGCGTCTACTATATATATATATTTTTTATTTTTATTTTTTTGCATTTATATTAAAAAAACATCCAAAATACCAAATTACTTGTAGAAGATATGGAAGCATGCATATTTGCACATAAATCAAGATAGATATGAACATCCATTGTACATTAATGATTAATTATTTGAGCATCAACCATTTAGATGCATCAACCATCTATAATCTAGATACTTGTCCTCTTGTCTAGCCTTTGCCTCTACCTCGATTATCTAGGGACATTAGTCAAAATTGCCCAATTTTGATCAAACTACCTAATGCAAGCCTTAAAATATGATAGAAAGAACTTACCATGCTCGATCGATGATTTTGACTTGATTGAAATGTAATTTTTTTCTAACGACATGACAAAGGAGTTCAACAATTAATACCACCAACACTAGGGTACATATAGGGCTTGGTGCTCTTGATTAAATGCTAATCACATATCCTCATACATGATATAATCGAATGAAGTGCCACCATACCATTGATCCTGAATTCCTGAAAACTGTTAAGTCTGCTAAATTTTGAATGGGATATGAAATTCTATTTTCTCCATATGATGTCCGATCAGACTGGAACAACTCTCAAACATCCTGAGTCATTTCATTTCATGCTTTTACTTTAAGAATTTAACATTACCATGAGGGTCTAAGGAGGTGAAAGAGAGCTTATATCTTTTTCTTCCTATCCCTAACTCAACACTAACCCACCCTCTAACCCAACAACAGTTAAAAATTAATTTAAAAAAAAAAGTCATTTTTTTTTGCTACATTAGTTGGATCCGTACGGTGCTGTACAGAACCGCTGGCGATCCGTACCAGAAGCATAGCGGATCTGTCGTACGGAAACGCAGATCCGGCCGTATGGATCCGACTTTCCAGGAACCGCAAATTTTTTTGTGAAACGCGTTTCAGAGTACGGATCCCGTACAGTTCCGTATAGGACGCGTTTCGAGGCTTGGAGTCGGGGGGGGGGGGGACGTTTCCTGCAACATTGAGTCGTACTAGCTCTGAGTCTTTAGGAGCAGATCCTACTGCAGACAGTTGATCTCGGTTTTCCGGAATCCGAGACAAGGTGTCAAAACACTCTCCCTTCTTGATCCTGATATTCCGCATCTTCTCTTCAAGGTACATCTTACGCTACTCGGAAGATCCTTGGTATAGCTTTTCCAACCTTACCCACATCTCCCTAGCCGTGGTCTTTGCTGCTATGTGGGGTACGATATGATCCTTCACTCCATCTAGGATCAATCGCTTGGCTCTTGTCATATTATTCTTGAATTTCCTCAAGTGTGCTGCATCAAGAGGTTTTGCAACTGTGTCATCTATGAGGGCCTTCAGATTATGCTCATCAAGGAGAAACTCAATCCTTGATTTCCAAATGACATAATTGGAGGCTCCCTCCAATCTATCTTGGTCATGCAGTCCATTGCTGGCCATCTCCTCAACTTGTCGAAATCTTCCTCTAATCCTCTGCTAAGCTAGAATTACGCACTCCTTGAGGAGTAAGTTGCTGCTTCTGCTA
Source organism: Pinus albicaulis (assembly GCA_034641835.2). Taxonomy (NCBI): domain Eukaryota; kingdom Viridiplantae; phylum Streptophyta; class Pinopsida; order Pinales; family Pinaceae; genus Pinus; species Pinus albicaulis. The sequence goes on along the minus strand of CM076584.1, from coordinate 1,022,594,085 downwards.
CTGCATGGGGAAAAGCTGAGTTTCTTTAAGTAAGAAACCCTCTGATGTCAAGAAATCCCCAAGTGTGTTTTTCAGAATTTTCTGACGCTTATGCACTAGCTCTTACCGCTGTGCAATAATTGCGTCCTTCAGCTACGCTGCCTCTTCTGCAACTGAAAAATCTTACCCCTCTGTCAACTCTCTCAGAGGGAGCCTTTTTTGCACTGGAATGCCCTCCTGGCCTGGACAACGTAATTTCTGGGAGGGTCTACTGATGCTTACGCAGATCCCAGACTCTTCAGCACTTATCTGCTGGTTCACTTGTGTTTCACTTGCACTTCAGCTTGAATAAGCTCTGATATCATGTGAAAAATCCTAGATCCGGATTCCTACTGCAACAAATCTAAATTACTTCTTCTATTATGTTTCATATTTATTTCATTACTATGAAATATCAAAGTAATTTCTGAAGTAGTCTACCCCTCTGTTTTAAAAATCGGCGTGACCGAAATCGACCAGGCCTGGTCGACCGAGCCGGTAGGGTGGCCGGTCCGACCAGGTAGAAAACCAGCCAGGCTGGCCGGTTTTTGTAATGGCTCGGCCGGATCGGTAACAAACCGGCCGACCAGGCCGAGCCCAATTCAACCAGGCCGAGCCATAACAGCCGGCCGGTGGGCCCAAAAAAGTCAGTTTTGTGGACTTGAAAATGAATTTTAATTCGCTGTTAGGGTTTTTTTAGGTTGTCTAAGGCTTTTATATCATCTAAGGATTACCCCTAAAGCTAGCATGCATTGACTTTGAAGTGAAAAGAATCAAACAAGGTGACAGTGGCTTGTTTCCTGTAGTTATTTGGACTCCCCTTCATTTTGCAGCCAGAAATTTCATTCTGATAACAGGATTGGATTGTATATACGAATCCAAACAATAGCAGTGGCCTGCAGAAAACGTGACCATCATTGGTCTAAAGTAAAGTATCTAAAATGTACAAACTAGTTTCATCGCAAGTCACGTAATATAGAAAAATAAATGTCCTAGAAAAGTATGACTATGTTGCTATGTGTCAATTGTAACTCAATGATACAGCTAGAGTTGTTTTAAGTGTCCTGCTCATTATCTGTAACTATAAAAACACCAACACAATTTGGATCCTATTATCTATCAATCTAGACTGCAACCATATGTGATATCTGACAGCAAGGCCCTAAAGAACTGCTAGAGCACAAATGTCCTTACAGCAGTCAAGGCTAGAACATCTTTGTGGATGCGTAGAATCTGTGAATGAATCAGTAGCACCACCTACCTAATCTATGTGTCGTACAATGGCTTCATTTACTCTAATGGATTTTTACAACGGAGGGATCAATAGGTTAAGTCCTCAAGCAATATTGGAAGACTCAGAAAGGCAGACAAGTGCATTTGAACAAACAGAACAAATGATCACTAAAGATCACTGTAAATATACAAAAAGGAAATTCATTGACCTAAGACATGTTGACAAGTAATTTATCAAATTGGAATACATGAATTAAAGCTAGTTGAAAAAAATTGAAATTGTAAATAACTTTGTTCATTGTGGCCCTAAAAAATTATGCAGGAGGGGAGAGACATCTTGGAAGGATTCTACCCTAGATAAAAATAGTTAATTTTGGATACAAAAAGTGGGGAACATAGCCAGTTGCTCTGTACAGCATTACCTGATTGATGTAGCTTAACTTTGAAACACCATCAACCAGGCCTGCAACATCATCTCCAAATTCTTGTTCTACATTTCTCAGGTTTTCTCCAGCATCATCTATGACATCATGAAGTATACCTGGCACTAAAGTATTCACAGCCTACAAACAATTCATGAGCCTACTTTTATCATATGTTGTCTTTTGTCTATATTGTAATGCTTTGTGTTTGGAAACATGAATAAAAATCTTTAAATTTATGTTTTTGTACAAAAAAATTAATATTTAATGTATTTTTTACAAAAACCGAGTCATTATCGAGTCATTGAAACCTGGTCGACCGAGTCATTACCGATTCCGAGTCATTACCGAGTCATTACCTCGACCTGGTAGCTGACCGATTCCGTTTTTTAAAACATGACTCTACACAAATAATACTGCGGAATAAATCTAAGTGCTGAAACAATTTGAACAAAATACAATGAAAAACATCCACCTGTGACACAAGTATTTTTGGACTAAGTCCCTAAAAAAACCCAACTTGGGAAAACTGGTGCAGCAGATCTGAGGGTTTGTATTATTAAGCAACAAAATCTTGAATACAACTAGGGTGCCAACATCCGACAAACCCTTCAGAGAAATCTATACAATCTGGTGAGAAATGTGAGATATATCTCACTTCTGCAAGTCTCCGGCTGATCTGACAGCGTTAGTGAAGCCCTCATTGCCTCTGCATGATTGCCTACACTGGAATTGCGTTAGCTTGCATGGGCAAGCTTGAGGAACTGCGTCACCCCTTACTGCAACTGATCTAGCTAATCTGAGACTGGATTTTGGCCCTCCTAGCTAACCTAAGTGAGTTCATCATGTAGGTCATCATAAGGTCTACAATAAGGCATTGAATCATCAACTGAGTTAGTAGATTCAAGTGGATTTGGTGGCCTATGCTCATTAGGAGGTCCCCTCTTTTGCAATCTATCATTTCCTCAATTTTGGGATTTGCCAACTTGATTCCTCTCCATGGCCACCAATCGATTTTGGATAGCATACATTTGATTAGTGTGATTTTCTTCCATAGTCTTAATGAGTTGGGTTAACTCCTTAATAGGATCATGGGTAGTCTCTTCCTTGGCCTTGCCTTTGGAATCATTCGATTTTGATGGCCCTCTAGTGAAACCAGGAATTTCAGATTTTCCTTATTGCTTTTTAGCCCTTTCCATCTTCAAGGCCTCAGTTTGAGCTATACCCAAAGTTGTAGGTTCCTTCCTCCTCAACTCATAAGCAATGTCAACACCAAAAGTATCTAAATATGGCATAAGAGAAATTCATCAAGAGGTTTAACAATAGTAGGCATGCTTTTAACCAATTCATTGAATCTCTTGTTAAACTCCTCCATGGTTTCATTCTCATTCTTCTTCATGGTGCTAATGGTACTGATCAAATGACTATTTTCTCTCCTCACTCCAAACCTTCCTCTGAAAACACTAATGATTGCTTGCAAAGAATCATAAGAGTCAGCAGGTTGCTCACTGAACCAATCAGGAGCCTCCTCTTCTAAAGAGAGAACAAAAAGTCTCATCTTTACATGCTCATAGTTAGCAACGCTACACCACTTAAAAATGCAAACATTAAAGTTCTTCACATGTGATGCAACACTAATGGCATTGCTACCTTGAAAAGAAGGCAACCTTTCAATAGCCTTGTCAGGGATATTGTGAGGATAGCCATTTATGTTAATAAAATCACAAGGAGCAAAAATATCATTCATGATGCTAGGCTCTACTTGTTCTTGAAAAAGCAAATGAATACCAGAAATAGCCTCTTGCCCAAGACTAGCAAGAGCTCTACTATGAGAAAGTCTATTTAAACTTTCTCTAAAAACCTTTTCAGGATCAGGAGAGGGGCTAACTAGACCACTTAAATCTCCTAGTAGGGACTCTTGCAAAATTTGGATTTAGTGGAGTCGCCACTTGAGAAGAATCTATGTCGAAAGTTCAATATGCTAAACCAAAAGTTAGTCGATTTCCCAAATACAAGAAAGATTGTTCCTGACAACGACGCCAAAAGATGTTGACCTTGACGCCTGCACCTAGCTACAGTTAGTGAGAAAAACCTTTAACTCCACGAGGTGTGGTTGGTGGCAAGAAACTAAGAGAAGGGGTTGCCACCAATTCCTGACTCTCTCCATTTAAGGTATCTCTTAGGTTAGCTATGGGGGTTGTTAGTGGCAAGAAACTAAGAGAAGGGGCTGTCACCTATTTCCGACTCTCCGTTTATGCTATCTCCTAGGTTAGCTATGGGGGGTGGTCCCTAAAGGAAAACTAAGTTAAAAATGTAATGTTTCTAGGAGAATGTTAAAGTTAGATAGATTACTTCTTAAGATTTATAAGCAAATCTGATATGAGCAATACCAATCATCAATACATAAGATACGCATAAAGCATGTAATTTGTAAACAACTAGTGCTTTCAAAATTATTGCTCTAAAATGAAAATTATATTTGCTTAAATGAAGTGGAATGCTTTCAAATGGAAAGCAAAAGTAATCTTGAAAAGTGAAACAAGAAACTGTTATCACAAGATATTATAAATGCAAGATACAAGAATGCTTTTAAGATAAACAAATTGATAAATCAAAGCATGTAAAGATATATTGCCAAAATGTAAACAATTAGTAATCTACTTGAAGAATGTAAGTGAGACGATTTTAGTCAATGCCTATCAAAGTAACTTGCATTCAAACATTAAACAAGCATATAAGGAAACTTGAAATAGATATTCAACATGAGACTAGTGCCTTCAAGTATACCATAGCTTGCCCAAAATGAGATTTAAGCCACGAATGATAGAAAAGTTAAATGTTAGACCAAGATAATGAAATCAAATTTGCAACATGAAATACATAATGCTTGGAAATGCAATAAGACATATCAATCATTTATGACCATTAAAATGACAACATGAAATGGAATTGCAAAAGTAAACGGTATTCCAAGCATAAGAAAATTAACTTTTGTTGCAAAATTTAAAATATTACAATGCTTGCATCCAAAGTGCTTCTTGAAATGAAATTTGCATGTAAAAAGTTAAACCATCAAGAGAGCAAAAACATGAGAACTTTGCAAGTCAAGTAAATGTGATGAAAGAGTGTCCTTGGTTTATTTTATTAGTTAGCTCTAAAGCAAGATTGCAAATGAACTCTAATCCTCAGACTTCATCCTCGCCCAAACATTTGGATCTCATAGTGAGGAGTCAATAGAGGTAGAGGTTCCCTAAAATGTCTATTCAACCAACTTAAGTTGGAGGTAAATTTTAGTGATGCTTGAGGCATGTAAGATCTAAAAGTAAATTAACAAAAGAAGGAAAAATCAACTTCAACTTGAAATGTACTTGCTTGACATGAAATAAAATGTTACTTTATGGAGAAAAATTGCCCAACTACTTGATGCATGTAAGATATGCTTAATAATGAAACATAAGTAAACTTGGAACAATGTTCAAGCCAAATAAAATCAAGTTAAAAGTGTTTGAATGCAAAAAAAATCTGAACTTCTTATGGATAGGAAACATGTAGTAAATCAAATTAAAGAGCATGCGGAATGAGTGTAATGCATGGTTGTGTTAATTACCCAATTAAATCAGATGCATGCAAGTGAAATAGATCAAAAATCAAGCCACAAGGCCTCTCCAAAAGGTGGAGAGGATAGGGGTACCCGCTCCCAAAATCAAAATTTTTATTAGTTGTTACTAAGGGAGCAAAAAGACCATGAAGACTCCTCTAAAACCCAAGGAAAATCTTCACGATTGAGCTTCAAGCGATAGACCTTTCTTTGCTAGAAATTTATGCAATTTGAGGCCCGAAAAAAGGCTCAACAAAATTCAGATTTTGTAGGAGGAGAAGAGAGGCAAAGTCTCTTTAATGGCCATGACCAAGAGAGAAAGAGAGAGAGAGAGAGAGAGGGCCAAGATGAATTCAGCCTCACCCAAGAAGAACACAACCTTGTCCAAGAAGAACACGACCTAGAGGTGGAAATAGTATCTAAATTTGTGCCCCAAGGTCTTGCATGCAAACTTGTAAGTAGTTTTTTGAAGATGAATCCAACAAGTAGCTGCAAGAAAACAAGTTAGAAATGTGCTACAACAAATATTAGCTCAAGAAACTACAAAATGTGTTACAAAATAATCTACAAAAGGCTAAGCTAAAGAGTATGAGTAAATTCTCCTGTTTGATTAGCCATGACTTAGCTTTTTGAAATAGCCAGATATTAATAAATGAAGTGCAATACTTGAAAAGTAATATTTGTTTTTTAATTTGATTTGCAAGAAATGAAAGCCTAAAACTTAAGGAATCCCTGCAAGACAAATCGAAATAGATGAGGCTTCAAAATTTAACACATGCGGGTTCTCTTTGAATATTTTCAAGAGTGGGTTGGTTCCTTCGAGAACTTCCCCTAACGCTTGAAATCTTTACCAAAGAAGGATTCTTCTAGAAAATTTCACAACCCATTATATCCACTTGAAATTAAATAAATGCAATGGAAAGAATTCCCAGAGATATATTTGGCATTAACTAGAAAATTTCTCTTCCTAGAGCAATTAAACAATTCTTATGCTAATATGAGATAGCTGCATATCAACATAACTTGAAACAAGCATGAAGGAAATAAGAGCATGAAGAAGTAAATAGAAACATAAATAACAACATGTCAAGGATTTACCATATGCAAGGAGAAGAACACCATCACAAGTCACCCCAAAGTTTGTTGTATTATATTGCAAAATGCTTGTACAATCCAACAACGTATCCTCAAGCCCAATATCTCATATTACATGATACATATGAGAGCCCATGGCTCTATTATATAGAGAGTTGGGAGCAAGTCCCAAGGAAGACTGCATGTGAGAACTGACGTTGGAGCAAATCCCAAGAAAGAGCAAGTCGAGTTCCAAGTGAAGATGAGAGAGACACCGAGGTAAATTGAATTTCAGATGTGGCACCCAAGGAAAATCGAACTCCATATTTGGTACAGTAAACAAATCCATGAGTGAACCAAAGCAATGAGATAACTCCAGTCAAACAATCCAAACTCGAATAAAGTGTTGCCACCTGAAATGATGATCCTAAAGAAGCTCAGCGTAGATCCCAGGAACTGCGTGATCTCCTCCAAGAGAAACTCGTAATCCTCCAAGTGAAGTGCTAAGTGTAGAAGCACTGGAGCTAACACTGAGATAAGTCCCCACAAAATCCTCAATCAGAATATTCCATCGAATATTTCTTTAGTGCATGAGTTCCTCTATATAATTCGATTTTCCACATGTGCAACTGCTACTTTAACTGCAGTAAATTCGATTTTCTGAGATATTGGTGCATTTATGATGTAAGGTGCTCAATCATCGTCCACATGTCTCTTGACTCAACTCTTTGACTTAGGATAATTTCCAAGTCATTTCCATGTCATTCTGTCACATGGAATAATTTATTTCTAGCCTACTAATTTAATGCCACGTTTTCCACTAAACTTAGGAAAAGTGGGTTTTGGGGGTCCTTAACACATATTTGACCTCTCAAAAGTGTGTCATAGCAGAAAGTTGAGGATGGGAGGTGCAAATTTTATTACTCATACCCCATACAACTTCTCTAGACTTCACTTATTACATTACAAATACAATTTTTATTACAATTGCCGCCCTGGAGGAAATCTAAAAGATTAAAAAAGGATTACCTAGACCTAACCAAATTCCACGATTTTTTTTTTGTGATCTAATATGGCAATATACATTGACTCTAGACACTAGGACTCACCCAATGCCTCACCATTAAGTCGTACTCTGGCTTTGGGGTAAATTTGGCGGAAAAAACTCAATTAATTATTATGTCCTGGTAGGGAGATGATAATTCACCAAGTGAAAAAACCTCCCAGAGTAATACTCATTTGTTGGCAAGGTCCTAAGCTACCTAGGCCTGTTATATTACTCAAACTCATCAATACTAGCATCACTTATTATAATTCCTCGTAGGGTGTGGAATTAGAGTACAAGAGAAAATGATGAGAAGTAGAAGTAGAGTTTAAAAACTCTGGTAATTTGATGATATCTGATGGTACAAGTATCCTTTGGTTCATCCTTGGGCATGGAATCTTCATATAATCATCAGGTGCCACTTCAATGGTCAACAGGTCAAAGCTAGTTGAATGATAAGTTTTTTCTTTGTGTAGTATCCCTAAGGAAATTTTACAATAAATAACATGTATGCAAAGACATAAAATCACACAAATAGAAATATAAATCAAATGCACAGTTTTACACCAAAATCGAACAGCTGAGCCATTTTATTACTGAATAAGTGTGTATAAATAAGGTGCTGGAATGGGTGCACCCAGGCTTTCTCTAAGCAAGCTAGGTAAGCCCAAAATGAGGTACAAGTCACCCTCCGCAGCTGAAACACTGCTCTGCCCTAGTTCTGTGCTGGAATACCCCAGAAATGTACTGCTGCCTCCAAATATCTGTTGCTAGAGCCCTCTCCAATGTTGATAAAATTCTGGGAAATTAATCCTCGCCTCCCCACACAATACCCAAAAAAACCCACGAAAGGTTTGGCCAAATCTTGACGCCAGAAAATCGACCTCCTTATGCTTGGTGGCTCTACTGCTGGGTATAACGCTCCTGCTGTGAAATATGTTGCTCAATGCTCCCAAAATATCAACAATCTCTGTTAGAAGGCTTCCCAAGCCTCCTCCCCACCCAATCTCTAGCTCCAAATCCCCTCACTCCACAAGCCCTCGGAGTGACTCTTCCAAACACTGCGCAGTCCCTGCGTTGTAGACTGTAGTACGACCTCTCTGCTGCTGGTACGAATGGAACTCAGGTAGAATTCCCTCCTTGGGCTGGCACTCAAAGTCTACCGATGTAAGGGCTGGGATTTCCACTCGGAAACACCCCTGTGATGAACAACACTGTAGACTTGGCACTTGCTCAAGTCTGCCATGTCAAAAGACAAGTTCAAAAGTGATGAATGAATGCCCAAATGAAAGCCTCTTGCTCTTTTTATCAAAAAGCCTCCAAAATGCCCATGTGGGCCCAACTTGACTTTACCCCACCAACTTTGCTCCAATGAGAGCGTATTCTACATGTGGGCTGTAATCCTCCATGGGGTGGCCCCCATGCTCCACTAGAGCTGCAATATTTATTTCCTTCCTAATGTTTGGGACCCCACTTAATCCCAATATTCATGTGGGACCTCTAAACCCACATCTCCGAAGTGCAAACATGAACTAATGCAAAATTGGACAAGATTGATATTTCTATTAGCATTATTACTAAGTGGGAATATCACAGTCCTCCCCGCCAAAACGTTGCTTGTCCTCAAGCATTTGTCAAACAAGCGCTCTCTCCATGCTGTGCCAATTACGCCTATGAGCAATACTGGGGTCCCAATTATGCCACTGAATCTATCTCGATCCCTATGCAGACCTTTCATAAAGGAGTCCTAATGGCAAATTTGGTTGGCCTCCCCTTGTGGGAACCCACTCTCCCCATTCTATAATCCAATTGCTCAGCCCTATAGCTCTCGGGTCCCAAACTAGTTTAAAAGGGGTGCCCCCATGTTGTCACTGCGCAACTTTGACCATGACAGTCTGCGCGTCATGTGCCAGTTGTATTCTCTCCTCTTGGAATTTGATGGAAAAATATCTATGGAGTCTCATTTCATCCAGCCTAAGCACTTCCATGATGTCATGACCTACCCATCCAACACTCGCCCTGATCCGTAATAATGACAAGGAAAACCCGTTTTGCCTAGTGACAAAGGTGTCATCTTCGCAAGTAAGGTCCACCATCTGCTGTAGATACTCCTGAGACACCTCAGAATGTCTCACCAAAAGGGGGTCATGCATCTCCCTGAGCTTGGGCTCAAAGGTGGTGCAAGTGCTACCTCTGCAGAAGATCGAACTACCCCCAAGCCTGCATCCACTAACTCGCGTCCTGACCATATGCCACAGCTCAACAACCTCTCCCCCAATGTACCGTGACCCGTCCAACTGTCTCAGATGATCCTCCTGGGTTATGTGGCTCATGATGAGAGCATCAAGAGATGATATCCAAGTCCCCTGTGTTAGTGTGCAATGCTAGAGAGTGATAAATGGAAGCTCACAGTCGGCCCTGTTATCAACTCGTGCTCCAAATCGCAGTGTGCCAAACCCAATGGTGTGCATGATATCCTCGTCAGGAGATCTCTCTGGCGACAACACTTCGACAACTTCTTGTGTATCAACATGTTTGGCTGCACACAAGTACGCACCCTTACACTCCTTTACATAGCAATGAACTCTGTGGCATGACTCCATGCACTGTTGGTTACAAACGCTGAATGCCCTGCCCCCATGTAGCATAGGGCATCCCATATGTGCCCATGCGTCGATCATCTTGCCAGTACATCCACCATGATGTGATCTACACCTCCTCAGCTGCCCAGGTAAACCTGAGTGGCCTAAAGCCGCACCTGCTAGAGGGAATATCTCTGCTGTGTTGATCCTCTGCGGCTCATGTGCCCAATACCCTCATGGGAGAACATCATCTCCATACAATGCCCAGTCCGACGGCCTAACCATGCCACCTCCTCCTACCAGCTCCTGCCAGAGAATGCTAATCATCTTGTGATCCCATGCACAACCAACATGCCAATATAGCCCACGTACCTTGCTCACAAATCGCCTAGATGCTGGTGCTGACTGGAACTTCCCTAAGGAATGCATGTGCTCAGTCGCTGGGTCGACTACCTCATCAATGCCATAGCCATCTTGCATGTTTAATATCGGATAGGAAGCCCCACCTGGATCCCAATGCTAACCTGGAACTCTAGTGCCCTCCATGTCTGAAATCCCCCTCTATGCTTTACTCTAGAATACGATCATCTCCATGAGTCCAACCCACTCTAATGGGTACCGACTCAAAATCTCTCGCCATCCAACCCCTAGAGAGGAATTGAATGCAAGAATCCCTGCACATATAACAAGCCCTCCATCCTGCGAGTGCTGCATCCTGCACAACTCCTGTCGCCTCATCTCACCATCTTGGTCAACACCCAAAATCTGTCGTGGTGACTCTGCCTCTCCCTCTCCAATGTGCAGAGGCAACCTACTAGTGCTACAAGCCCCATCTATGTATGTTTGAAGAGGGCCGCTCTGATGCCCTTATGTGCACTCTCGCTGGACCATTAGGGAATCCAATCGCTCCCCAACGTGAGTCAGTTTTGCTGCTTACTCGACACAAATTGCTCTCATGACCTCCAACCCCTCGTTTTGTTGCAGAATAGCCTCTCGAACTGTCGCGACCTTCTTCTTCAATGCTAGAAGGTCTGCTTGGAACTGATGAAACTACTGTGGGCGACCATCATCTAATACCACTGTATCCCTTAGCACCTCATCAATGGTGGACATGTCTCCTGGTATCTCACCAATCGACTGTGCACTGCTATCACCTGAAAACTCGGATACTACCCCGGACATCTCACCAATGGATATCTCAACAACGAATTGCACCTCCTTAATGGTGGACACCTCATCAATGGATGGCCCTATGGGTGTATGCTCCACTCTCTCCTCTAAGATGTCAATCAGAGCGGTCAAGGGAGTCTCTAATAAGGGTGACTCCTGTGTCACACTAGGTGTATCTATGAGCTCCCCACAATCCTGTGTGCCCTCATCCTCCAAGTGCAAGGTAGCCATTTTGATGGCTTCCCCATCTGTCATCCGGTTAAGTTGGCAAAAGGTATCCAACTTTTCCACCCAAGCTCGAGCCTTGCACTTGGTGGATCCATCATACGTGGGAAAAGGTATCCTCCCAATGGTACGCTGCAACTCTGAACTTTGCGTGTTAGAACCCCCAGTGTTCCTGCCTTTTTCGTCCTGCTTGAGCTGGCAGTAATCTCTGAAGGACAAAGCTTCTCCTGGAAATAATCTCCCATGGGTATCTGATCATCCCGCCTACCTTGCTCAATCTATACTGAAGGTAAAAATGTAGGCAACATGGTCCTGGTTGGCCTACTGAAGGCTGATGGGTGAGTGACTGGTGAAATTGGTGAAGGGTGGTCACACTGTTGCGAGGTCCCTGAAGTCTTCCCAAATAGGAACTCATGATGGATGCTCTTATCCCTATTCTGCTGCTTGAGTCCCTCCAACATCCCTTTCTGCCCTTTGGCTAAATCATTTAGGGCCTTTAACAGGCTACCAAATGTTGCTTACCCTTTGCTCCTTGACTCCCCCATATTGCCACCTCTACTGCCTTCGATGGGTAATGTTCTGCCTTATACCACTGTAATATTCCTAACGTAAATATACAATGATACACAAAGAAAACATAGCAAAAATACATATAAAATTTGGATAGAAATCAGACACCCAATGTAGAGCCAAAAAATGTGCTGTTCTAAGCCATTTTATTATAAAATCATGGGGTTACAATCTAATATTTGGAAAGTGTGCACCTGGGCTTGCTCAAGGCAAGCTAGCAAAGCCCAAGTGATGAAGGGAAGGTCCCCAAATGCTACTGGATGATCTCTCTCTGGCTTTGCGTTAAATTCCCTAGAAACTGGGCTATTGGCTGCAAGAAATGGCTGCTAGGGCCTCCTCCGGTGCTCAGAAAATTTTGCCAAATTAATCTTGGCTTCTCTTCAATAAACCCAGAAAAATCCAGAAAGGAATTAGCCAATGGTTGACCTTGGAATTCCAACCCTGTTTTCCCTTAATGGCTCTTCTGCTGGGTAATTCAATCCACTTGTGAAATCTGCTGCTAAGGGTCCCCAAAATGGCTGCAATCTCCCACAAATACTCTTTTAGACTCCTCAGATTTCAGCCCCTAATTCCCTTCACTCCTCAACCTCCAAGCGTACCTCCTCCAAGAACTACATATCCTCCTCGTTCATAGGAAAATATCCCCACGACTGAGCCAAGAACAAAGCTCTGATACCACTCTAATATCCCTAGGGAAATTTTACAGTAAATAACAGGCATGCATAGACATAAAATCACACAAACAAAAATATAAATAAGATGCACAATTTTACACCAAAATCGAACTGTTGAGCCATTTTATTACTGAATAAGGGTGTAGAAATAAGGTGCTAGAATGTGTGCACTTGGGCTTGCTCTAAGCAAGCTAGCTAAGCCCAAAATGAGGTACAAGTCACCCTCCCCAGCTGAAACACTGCTCTACCCTGACTCTGCCCTAGAATAACCCAGAAATGTGCTGCTTAATCAATGAATGAATTGAATTAATTTACAATGAGCAGTAAAGCTCAATAAATAATACTATTGTATTTACAAAAACAACAAGTTTCTACTAGGAAAGTAGAAACAACAAGTTTCTAACAAGAAACTGCTAATTACAATCATAGATGAGCAGTAAACACTAAAATAGCATTATTCTAATACCCTCCCTTAATGCTCAATCTATTTACAACATCGATAGACCCTCTGAATTTTACAAACTTATCAGGACCAAGAGGCTTGGTGAAGATGTCTGCTGGCTGCTCCGTTGTGGGAACATATAGTAACTGAATGGATCCGTCTTCAACAAGCTGGCGAATGTAGTGACAATGAGTTTCCACATGCTTTGTTCGTTCATGGAAGACTGGATTCTTGGCGAGTTTGAGCACTCCCTGATTATCACAGAACAAGGTAGTAGGACCTACCTGGGAAACATGCATATTCGCAAGCATATGTTGAAGCCAAACTGCCTCGCAAGATGCCTTAACTGCTCCCCAATATTCTGCTTCTGTCGAGGAGAAAGCCACTGCCTGCGGCTTCTTACTAGCCCATGTGATAACACCGGATCCCAGACTAAACACATACCCAGTTGTAGATTTACGGTCATCAACCGAACCAGCCCAATCTGAATCTGTGTAACCACTAAGTGTAGGATCTGAACTCCGAGTGTACAAAAGTCCATAATCAGGGGTTCCTCTTACATAACACAGCACACGCTTTGCTGCTATCCAATGATCAACATTAGGAGCTGACATGAAGCGTGAAATGTAGCTCACTGCAAAACTGATATCAGGTCGAGTGGCAGTAAGGTAGATGAGGTTGCCCACTAATTGCCTGAATAAAGTTTCATCCACAAGTGGTGAGGATGACTGAGCTGAAAGTTTGAGCCCTGGTTCCATAGGAGTCGTGGTAGGTTTGCAATCTTGCATTTTGAACCTTTCCAAAAGATTTATGGCATACTTGGACTGAGAGAGAAAGATGTTGTTCTCAGTCTGCCAGACTTCCACCCCTAAACAGTAATGAAGAAGCCCCAAATCTGTCATATCAAAAGTGCTGCACAAATCCTGTTTGATCCCATGGATCAAATGTGCTGAACTGCTAGTAATAATAAGATCATCCACATAGACAACCACAAACAGAATATCATCACCAGTATGTTTGATATACAGGTTTGCATCAGATGGACTCCGCTGAAAACCATGATCTGTTAGGTACTTATCAATTTTCATGTACCAAGCCCGATGGGCTTGTTTTAGGCCATAGAGTGCTTTTACTAATCTACAAACTTTTTGTGCTTGATCGGAAACCTTGAATCCTGGAGGCTGCGTCATGTAGACTTCTTCCTGTAAGTCACCATTCAGAAAAGCACTCTTTACATCCATTTGATGGACTTTCCAACTGAACTAAGCTGCTAAGGCAAGGACAAGCCATATGGTACTCATCTTGGCTGTAGGAGCAAAGGTCTCCTCATAGTCTATGCCTTCTTTCTGTGAGAATCCTCGAGCAACAAGATGAGCCTTATACTTGTCAAGGATTCTGTCAGCTTTGTATTTCACTTTATACACCCATTTGCAGCTAATGGGTGTCTTCCCTGCAGGAAGATCAGAAAGGGTCCAAGTGTGATTCTTCTGAAGACTCTGGAATTCAGCCTCCATAGCCTGTTCCCACTTAGGTATGCCCTTAGCGTCTGAATAGGTTTGAGGCTCAAAAACACTGTGTATGTTAGCCATAAGAGCAAAATTTACTGTAGGCTGCTGTTTGCTCTTATTTCTGGAAGTTCTACCGTCAAGGAGTTCATTATCCCGAAGATCACCAATAGTTTTAGCCCACCATTTAGGCCGGAGAGTAGAAGAACCAATATCTGGAGGAGGTGGAGGAGGCTCAGGAACAATAGGAGCAGCAAGAGGAGGATTATTTTCCGGAGGAAGCTCAGGTAGTGCATCATCAAAGACTGATGCTGCATCATCCCTCCCATCAGGTGGACCTAACGGAAGAAAAACACTGTGAGACTGATCCTTAGAACACTGCTTAGAAGGAAGGGACTGAAAGAACCCTCTGTCTTCATCAAATACCACGTCCCGACTGAAGATAAGACGATTAGTGTCTATATCTATCAGCCTATAGGCCTTGTGGTGATTACTATACCTTGTCATCATGAGTTTCTGGCTTTTGGAATCCAACTTAGAGTGCTCAGCACCGGGAATCCAAACATATGCAACTGAGCCAAAAACTTTGAGATGGATGATCTTAGGCTTTCGACCAGACCAAACCTCTTCTGGAGTCTTCCCTTTAACAGCCTGAGTAGGTGATCGATTAAGAAGATAGAGTGCAGTAAACATTGCTTCAGCCCAAAATTTGTTTGGAACACTCCTATTTTGTAACATAGAACGAGCCATTTCAGCAATCGTACGGTTGCGACGTTCTACAACACTGTTCTGCTGAGGAGTGTAGGGTGTGATTAACTGGCGTTTGATGCCATGGGTATCACAAAAGTTGGAAAAAGCAGAAGAACAAAATCCCCCCCCCGTTATCTGTCCTAAGAGTTATGATATTACAGCCAGACTCTTTTTCAACTAAGGACTTAAACTTCTGAAAGATGCTAAATACATCAGATTTATGTTTTAAAAAGTACATCCACATTTTTCTACTGAAATCATCTACAATGAGCAAAAAATATTTGCAACCAGTAACTGAAGATGTATTCATAGGACGACAAATATCAGCATGAATTAACTGGAGTACCTTAGATGTGCGCCAAGATTCTCCGTCCTTGAATGAAGACCGATGTTGCTTGCTAGCTTGACAGGCGCCGCACATTCCCAAATGCTGTGTCTGAATATCAGGTAACCCTGACACAAGTCCCTCCCGAGATAGCTGAGAGAGATACTGAATGTTTAAATGCCCATATCTCTGATGCCACAGAGTGCTGATGGGAGAAACACGAGTTGCTAGAGCCACTTCTGGGGAATCACTAGTGTCAAGAAACCTATATAGACCATGATCCTCTAGGCCAACAGCGACTGTAAGCCGAGTGTCCCTGTCAATAATGGAGCACTTGTGCGCATTGAACACCACATCGAGCTAAGGAGAGTTTCTCATAATCTGGCTGACAGACAACAGATTAATTTCCATACTAGGAACATAGTACACATTCATGAAGATGAGTGTGCGCCCACTAGACTGGATCTGAACTGTACCTCTGCCAACCACCGTGTACTCCTCACCTCTGCCGAAGACCACGAAATCACTGAAAGATGAGAAGTCAGTAAACCAGTCACGCCTGTGAGAGAAATGACGTGATGCACCAGAGTCAATGTACCAGGCAGATGACAGGGCGTGATCTGAGTACCTTTTAGCCATAAAGGCATAAAAGGCAGATTCCTTCTGCTCGAAATGTTCTGCGACATTCGCTTGCCGATGAGACCCTCCTTTCTTCCTCTGTTCAGAAGCAATCCTCTGTCGGCAATCTTTCTTCAAATGACCAAACTTGTGACAGTAATTACACTGCACATTTTTCTTCTTATCAGGATCATAAGACTGAGAAGAACCCGTCTTCTGAAATGATTGAGAGGACTGATATTTGGCAGCAAAAGCATTTTCTGAGGACGCTGATGAAGCACCACTACCAAACTGCTGTTTCCAATGATCCTGCTGCAGGAGTTTGGTGCATATCTTTGGAAACTTCAGATCAACATTAGTGGAGGTAATGTTGAGAGTTTCTATAAAGTGTTCATAAGATTTTGGTAGACTTTTTAGGGTGATGACTACCATATCTTCTTCCTCCATGGTCCGACCAATGGCTTCGAGGTGATCTTGAATGGCTTTAATCTTGTTAAGATGTTCCTGTAAAGACATATGTTCGTCCATCATGATGGAGAACAACTGATTCTTTAGAAAGAAAGCTCTGCTCTTGTCAGATGTCTCGTGCAATTCCTTCAAATGTTTCCAGATTTCGGCAGCTGTCTTGCTGGAAGTTATCTGTGGTAACTGATCATCAGTTACAAAGAGTTTGAGAAGCATAACAGCGTCTCGATTTCGATCATCAAAATTATCTTGATCTGCACCAGGTGTACCAGGACGAAGCTCTGTGCCCAAAACGAGCTGGTCAAGACGTCTATATTAAAAAATGGTCAACATTCTCTGTTTCCAGATGTTATAATTGTTGCCATTAAAGCGCTGATTGCCTTCCAACATCAGATTGGTTAGTGAGGCCATTGTCAGATATCTTAGATCACTGATCAGAGATTCCTCCGATGCACAAGTCCAGGATCAAACCCCAGAAACCTTAAAAATGAACAGAATAAGAGGGAGATTCATGACATATAGATCAAAACCCATAAACTCCACAATTCAGCTCAAAAATACGAATAATCAGCCAAACGTCAGCAATCCTTTTTCTGATCGAAAAAAAATAATAGAAGAAATCCGATACAACTAAAATTCAATGCCCAAAAACAACATTTTACTAACCACAATTACTACTGCAATACCAAAATGACAGGACATGCAGGAAAGTGGCAGAAACAGCAAGATAGAAGGTGCAGTCTCGAAGATCTGCCAGAGAAATTTACCCAAATGATGAAAAGTTGCAATCTGAAAGATCAGTGTATCGAAAACAGTATTTCATGAACTACAATACGTCAATTGTGAGGAGAAACGAGCAGCATTCTGGAAGAAATCTGGGCAACTTTTGACGAAGAGATGCCTCATAAGATAAGTCGAGTCACAAGGGATCAGAGAAAACCAGATGCTATGCAATCAATCGTATCTGGGAACCCAAAGCGATAGTACACATTACACCAAACTTTAAAAAGTACGAATTAGCAGCGGGGATAACACACCAAACGCTCGTAAACGAGAGATTAGACAACAATTTAACAGTGTCACACTATCTGCGTCAATCTGAAGGCAGAAAGAGAGACCCTGCCCGATTTATAAATTGTAATTCTTATCGAAATGGCGGCTCAGAAATTGTGACGCCAAAATTTTTTTCAGACTTCTAGAGAGCTGTTTCGAAATGAAGCACATAATTTTTCAAATAATGAAGTATTATTTCGAAAAAATACCTAAGCTTTGATACCATAATCAATGAATGAATTGAATTAATTTGCAATGAGCAGTGAAGCTCAATAAATAATACAACTGTATTTACAGAAACAACAAGTTTCTGCTAAGAAATTAGAAACAATAAGTTTCTAACAAGAAACTGCTAATTACAATCATAGATGAGCAGTAAACACTAAAATAGCATTATTCTAATACTCCAAAGATCTGCGGCTAGAGCCCTCTCCACTGCTCAGAAAATTCTGGGAAATTAATCCTAGCCTGCCCACACAATACCCAGAAAAATCCACGAAGGGTTTAGCCAAAGGTTGACCCCGGAAAATCGACCTCCTTATGCTTGGTGGCTCTACTGCTAGGTATAATGCTCCTGCTGTGAAATCTGCTGCCCAATGCTCCCAAAATATCAGCAATCCCTGTTAGAAGGCTTCCCAAGCCTCCCCACCAAATCTCCAGCTCCAAATCCCCTCACTCCACAAGCTCCCGGAATGACTCCTCTAAACGCGCAGTCCCTGTGCTATAGTACGACTTCTCTTCTGCTGGTACGAACAGAACTCAGGTAGAACTCCCTCCTTGGGCTAGCACTCGAAGTCCACCGAAGCAAGGGCTGGGATTTACGCTCGGAAACACCCGTGTGCTGAACAACACTGCAGAGTTGGCACTTGCTCAAGCGTGCTATGTCAAAAGACAAGTTCAAAAATGATGAATGAATTCCCAAATGAGAGCCTCTTGCTCTTTTTATCAAAAAGCCTCCAAAATGCTCATGTGGCCCCAACTCGACTTTCCCCCACCAACTTCGCTCCAATGAGAGCGTATTCCACATGTGGGCCGTAATCCTCCATTGGGTGGCCCCCACGCTCCACTAGAGCCGCAATATTTATTTCCTTTCTAATGGGCCCCCATTTAATCCCAAAATTCATGTGGGCCCTATAAACCCACATCTCCTAAGTGCAAACATGAACTAAGGCAAAATTGGACAAGATTGATATTTCCATTAGCAATATTGCTAAGTGGGAATATCACACTTTGCCAAGTACTTGACATCTTTCTTGACATATTGAAGATCATAAATAAAAGCATCTGAATCTATATTAGATTTTGATGGGTAGCTGGATCATGTCATTTCTTCCATCACAATGTTTCTTCCGTCACAATGCTTTCTAACAAAATCTCCTTATAATGATTAAGCCTTGCACCCTTTTCAAAATCTTCATTAGACAGGTTTTCTTATGTATTGACATTGTAATCATTTCATATATGTATGCATTAATTTATATGACATCTTTCAATCTCTTGCATTTTTCTACCTAGTTCTAATTCGTACTGTATTTAGATTATTTGGCTACAGTTGGCAGGCAACACATTTTCTTTAGATTGATCCTATTAACCTTTCTCTCTGGCATTCTTATAGAATGTTGCTAGATGTGCAAGATTTAGTCCAGATGGATGTTTCATGGCAACAGGGAGTGCTGATACATCAATTAAGCTGTTTGAGGTCTGCATTTCATTTTTAATCCTGTTTTTTTGCTACCTATTTTTTCATGCTGAATATAATTAGTTAAGTGTGTAAATAATACACAAGCTCTGATTGATTGACAATGATTGTTATGTTGGTGCCTTTACATTTAGGTTGCAAAGGTTAGGCAAATGCTGATGCCAGATGCAAGTGGAAGGGATGGACCTCTCCGGCCTGTTATCCGAACATTTTATGATCACATGCAAGTGTGTGTTCATCTTGTTGAAATCTTGTTCCTGCATAGCATCTATTCTGTTCTCATTTCAATACAAATTTCAGATGCTTTACTAGTCATTCCTTCTGTGTTACGTGCAGTTTTTGAAATTCAATTTCTAGCTTTGACATTCTCCTATTGAAGTAAATTTTTGGTAATTGATATGGTGAGAATTATTTTGTTTCAAAGTTGATTTTCCTTGCAATCTGGTTAGAAAATCACAACCCCCAGGAAATATTATAAACTTCAATTAGAAGTTTTGTCAATTTTCTTTGCAAAAATGAAATCTTTGAAGTACTTCACCCTTGAACAAATCCTACAATTGGAATATAGTTGACATGCTTATGCCAAATGGAAAATTATGAACAAACTTCCTATTATCACCCAGAAATTCCTTTGTGCAAGAATTAAAGAATCTGGATAACTAATAGGTGTAGAGCCACTGCCACCTTGCTCTGAACCTGTCTCACTTTGTGTTGGTGCTTTCCAACCACAGGGGGCCTTCCCTAAATAGTTTCAAGGTATTGAACTATATATCAACAAGTGAAATTTAAAACTAGTAGTAATATGTTTCTGTCCTGTAAAAATCCAATAAAATCAGCCAAAAAAAAGTGGGTGGTAAGATAATGGAAATGAAAAACGATGCAAACCATGATTAGTGTTTAAAATAAAATCTAACGGAAAAAACTATTAGCTGTAATGTGCTAAAATAATGCAAGACAACAAGCAGAAATACACTCCAATCTGTTGAAAACCTGTGGAAATCGATGGAAATGATGCTCACTAAAAGGGGGCATGGGAACCAATGCAAAATAAGATGCATATCTGATAATAACTTTGTGGAAACAGTGATGAACAACAAATTGTCCTTGGCTGTCTTTATGTAGGAAATTACTAACTAAATATTGTTTTTGCTTTTTTATATGTTTTGCAATGCATAGATTTCAAGGGAGGAGTATAACTTCTTCTGGTTTCTGCAATAAGAGCGCAAAAGCCAGCAAGATAATATTGTTTTTAATAGTAAATTAAAGAAACTAAAACAGTATGACTAATATATATTTAACCTAAATGTTGGAATGCATGGAAATCGAGTAAATTGATTTAATTAATCTATTTTGAATGGTGAAACAACCACATAAATTGGGTGGTGCCTTGTATGAAGTTGAAAATGAATGAAAAGAAAGTAGGGAAAACATTTTTTTTTGGTTCTTACTAAACATGCTATAAAAGCAATTAAGGTTCTATGAATTGTAAAATTTCTTACGCAACTAAACACAAGTAATGGGTTGCAAGAAAGTATTTGATCTTTATTGCCAAGGTCGTAGAAAGAACAATTCATGGACGAGTAGGAACACATAAATCACTCTCAAAGATGTCGTCGAAGACGAGATTATTCAATTTCTTCACATCATATGGGATTGGAAACAATCACAATAATGATTGTGGAGTCATTCAATCAGTGGTTGCACTCTATTGCTAACTCTTAATCACAAGCTCTCTAGAAGAGCAATGAAGCAAGGAGGGAAAGAAAGAAAGCACTGATGCTTTTCTCCCTTGTAGAATGATTTAAAGGAATGTAGAAAATCGACAATAAAATGGATTTGTGCCCCCTCATATAGCATGAGGTATTTGATCCAGTTGAAGACACTACCCATGTAGGTTATGCTATGAGTAAGTGGCAATTGAGCTATGCTTTGTTATATGAAGGCCTATGTATTGATGGTGGTCATATTGACATTATCTTTATTCATGACAGACAAGTGTAGGTTTGTTTGACGGAGCATTATGGTTGACTGGGGGAGGGATTATGGTTTGTTCACACACTTTCCTTGACACTTACCTTGTGACTCTTTTGACCACCTTTGGGTGGGTGTTAAGGTGTCTGTTTACACACTTGTTGACTATTGTTGCATCTTTATTGCCTTGAAAATTTCAGCCTCATAGAAGAATATTTGGTGCAATCTCTATTTGGCCAAACATTAATAAAAAAATTGTAGAATACTTAATACACAAGCGACAATCTGGTGACCAATCATTGATTCAACAATCTGAAACAAAATTGTCGGATATTTAAAGGAAGAAATCTTCAGCACTGGAAATTTTCCAAAAACTAGTTCTCCTGAAACCCTTGAATTTCTCCGAGGTTGTTCTACAATAACCCTCAGGCTGGCAGGATGTACAACTCTGATACCACTGTAATATCCCAAATGGGATATTTTGCTAAATGTGCAGAAATTTAACTCTTCATATTTTCACCATAAAATCACCATTATTTTTAACAGAATATTGTCATGTAAAATATAACAAACGATTGCATGCAATTCCATAATACTAAGAACAGATATAATCTCAGCGTTATTATAATAAAAACTGGGGTTTACATGCTGATACAATAAAATCGCTGAGATGGAAACTGGCCTCAAGAATATGTTCCAATGCTGTGCTAGCCCTCCAAAACTGAACTGAAATGTCATTGTTGAGCTCTCCTGTGAATTCTAGATGAATTCCCTAAGGGGAGATGGGTACTCGCTCAATCCCACTGAATCACCCAAAGGTTTTCGTCTTGGGGCTATTGCTGAAGTAGAGAACTGGGTTCTTAGCCTCTCATACAAGAAGAAATATGAAATCCAAGATGTCCCTTAATGGCCTTCTCTTTTATAAATTTGATGGCCCCTCTAGAGCCTCCTATTTTATTATTATTTTAATTATGGAACACTTTTCCCTCTTTTTATTTCAATTAAATATTCCTTTTAATGTGGAAAAATGGTAATTTGGCCACTATATGCTCTCCGTCCACTGAAAGCCACTTCTCAGCATCCCATCACGTAGATCTTCTCGTTCCGGTTCCAACGAGCTATTACACTGAGGTGTTCCATCAATTAATCCTCCCAGAATGCCACCTCGAACATAATTAATTAAGTTAGGCCCCATAATAATGCAATTTTTTGAAAGTTGTCGGAACATAATGGAACGAAAGACAAACTGTGCGGGTGATGGAATATGTCAACTGAATGCCATCGGATCCCATAAAAACTCCTCAAAACTCCCTTGGAACCCCTGCTGACATAAACCTTCTCTCATGATCTGACCATCTTGTGCCTTGGAAATCCACCCTGGCTATACTATGGAGGAAAATAAAAATGGGGATATGACACTCTGACAATAATCACAACAACAAATTCCAAGAGGAAAATGATAATGCCAAAGGTGTTGCCAAGACTGTAATTTCCCCAAATGGGAAAATGACAGTAATACAAGCAAAATAGACTAAAAATTACAAGAAGGAAAACACCATTAAAACACAGAATTTGGAGCCAAAGTCATTGCTGAGCCATTTTATTAATATGCTAGGAGAGAGTACAAAATTCAAATGAGGTGATGAAAAGATTGCACCTAGGCCTGCTGAAGACAGGCTGAAGGACAACTCAAACCCAAACAAACTCTTGCTGGAAACTGCTCTGCGTGGCTCAATGACTGCGCTGCCTAGCCTAGAAAATGCTACTGCTGGTCCCAATGAAATGCTGCTACGGTCTGCTACGCTACTCGGGAAATTCCAAGATTTTAACCACGGATTCTGCTCAAGAAACACACAATAACCCGCGAAGGAATTGGCCAGATATTGACTATGGAATTTTAGCCCAATTTCCCCTTAGCTCCTCTAGCTGCTGGCTGAGTTAGGACCTCTATTTGACACCTCAAACCTGCCCAGAAAATTCTGCCAAATCAATCTTGTCTTCTCCTCAATAAACCCAGAAAAACCCAGAAACGGTTCGTCTTAGTTCTGATCTCGGAAATTGGCCCTCTTGGGCTTGGCTCACCCAACTATTGGGAAATTCGACTCTTGGTTGGAACTGCTGGTAGATGTCTCCAAAATGCTGCCAAAATCCCTAGTAGGAGGTGGCTAGCCTCCCCTCCAAATCCTTCGGCTGAACTCCTCTTCTCTCCCATGCTTCCAACACTTACTCTAATCTGCACTGCACAATCACTGTGGAGTCTTTGCTGCCTCCACACAGTCCTGGAGGGGACGACGTGATGCTGTTGCTATGTCAACTCCTCACCAAAATTGTGGAACTCCTCTCCTGAGCGGGCACTCGAAGTCCCCCGAGGTAGAGGTTGAGATCTCTACCTGAAGATCTCGTGTGCTAAACAACACTGGAGACTTTGCTCCCGACACAAGCGTGCTATGTCAAGATGACAATCAAAATAGATGTCAAGATGACAACCAAAATAGAAGTTGAATGAATGAGGAAATGAGCTGCCTTCACTTCCTTTTATCCATTGAGCCCCCAACGTCCCCTTGGGCCCACCATGGACTGTGCAATCCCCTCATACAACCACTCACTGCGCTGTCCCTATAGAAACTCTCCCACGCTGCCACCTAGGGAGTTGCCTCCAAATCAAATGCTGGCCACATGGAACCCACTAAGGCCGCAATTTTTCATTGTGAATTATAGGAGTAGGCTGTAGTTTTTCCCTTAATTATTAATTGTGGGTCCCGGCCCACCTTATTTCTACTTGACATTAAAAACATCAAAATTTATCAAAAATTAATATCCTAATTAGCAGAATTGTTAATTGGGGATATTACAGTCCTCCTCGCCAAGATTGCTTGTCCTCAAGCAATGCCTAAATAAGCATCATCTCTAATTGTTGCTCCTTACCGCCACTGCAAAATGTGCCAGGGTCCCAGATGCGCCACAGAATCGTCTCTGACCTCTGCACTATCCTGTCATGAAAGAATCCCTCAATACCTGGATCCCAAGCCGTCCTGTCCAATCTGAACCTCTTCTCGCTCCCCTCACAATCTTGCCCTATACAAGTACCTATAGTCCCCTGTAAACCATCTGTGAGTGGGGGATCGTGATAGTGTGGCATTATGCCCAACTCCTCGCAAAGTCGTCCTACCATGTAGGCCATCCCATGCACTCTAGGAGTATACTCTCGAAGATACCACCCAATCCCTATAGAGATAGTGCCTTGCTCATGTGAGCTTCTCCTGATATCATTTTGCTGGCCCACCTACCATGCTACTGAAAAACCCCATGCCATTAGGGACTCGCTTAAGCCCTTGGGAAGATCTACATGATGTCCCCCTATAGTAGCCAGCTCATCCCTAAGGGTTATTGAGCTGTAAAGAGAGGTGATGATTAGGTCCCCTGCCAAACTCAGAGTGGTGCCACCATGTTGATGCTGCACTAATATTATTATGACATACTCCCCACCATGTGCAGACTGTATCCTCCTCTCCTGAGGCCTAGTGGCAGGAGGTCTGTGAGAGCCAAGCTCATCCTGCTCGGGCATCTCCATGATGCCAATATCTATCCCTCCACTGTCGATCTCGACCTTGAGAAACAACATGGTAAGTGTACCTCTCAAAGCAGTGGTGGTATCAGTCACCCCCCATGAGTCAAACCCAAGGTCAACTGGATCACCCTCTGTCATGACCCTGCTGATCACACAATGGAGTGATCCACCCACCAACCGGATGCCTGGATCCCTCAACCATATTGGGAGCTTATAACTTTGATTCCCTGCTGAATGATGCTGCCTAGCACTACTACCTGCTAGAACCCATTTGGCCCTCATCTTTGACCCCTGTATGTAACCTATGGGTGGACCCCAAGTATCAGGGGTTTGTCCATTGCAAACCAATTTGCCCTGTTCCTGCCACACCATGTAGTGAAATTTGCTATCCCATATCTTGAGGGTACACTTGGACACTGCTCAGAGTCTGGGTGCCCTTTTGTAGACAAAGTTTACCATCCATCGCCCCTTAGGCTCCTGTGACACCTCAAGTTGTCTCGCTAGAAGGGGGTCATGCATCTCCCTTAGCATGGGCTCAAAGGTGGTGTAGGTGCTACCTCTGCAGAAGATCGGACTACCCCCAAGCCTCCATTCACCAACTCGCGTCCTGACCATATGCCACAGCATAACAGTCTCTCTCCCAATGTACCATGATCCGTCCAACTGTCCTAGATGATCCTCCTGGGTCCTGTGGCTCACAATGAGAGCATCAAGAGATGATATCCAGGTCCCCTGTGTCAGTGTGCCATGTTGGAGAGTGATAAATAGAAGCTCACGGTCGGCCCTTTGATCTACTTGCGCTCCAAATCTGAGTGTGCCAAACCCAATGGTGTGCATGATGTCCTCGTCAAGAGATCTCTCTAGCGACAACACTCTGTTAACCTATTATGTGTCATCATGTTTGGCTGCACACAAGTACACACCCCTACACTCCTCTGTATAGCAATGAACTCTGTGGCATAACTCCATGCACCATTGGTTACCAACGCTCAATGCCCTGCCCCCATGTACCATAGGGCATCCCATATGTGCCCATGTGCCCATCATTTTGCTAGTACATCCGCCATGATGTGATCTACGCCTCCTCAGCTACCTAGGTAAACTTGAGCGGCTAACGCCACACCTACTAGAGGGGATATCTTTGCTGTGCCGATCTTTGGTGGCTTATGTGCCCAATACCACAATGGGAGAACATCATCTCCATACAATACCCGGTCTAGTGGCCTACCTATGCCACCTCCTCCCACCAGCTCCTGCCAGGGAATACTAATCATCTTGTGACCCCATGCACAAACAACATGCCAATACAACCCATGGAGCCTTCTCACAAACTGCCTGGACGCTAGTTTCGACCGAAACATCCCTAAGGAATGCATGTGCTTGATCGCTAGATCGGCTACCTCATCAATGCCATAGCCATCTCGCATGACTAATATCAGATACAATGCCCCACCTAGATCTCAATGCCAAACTAGACCTCCAGTGCCCTTGGTGTCTGAAAGCCCCCACTGTGCTTTACTCCAAACTACTATCATCTCCATGAGTCCATCCCACTCTACTGGGTACTGACTCAGAATCTCTCACCATCCAACCTCGAAAGAGGAATCGAATGAAAGAGTCCCCGCACATAGAACAAGCTCTCCATCTTGCGAGCGTTGAACCCTGCGCAACTCATGTCGCCTCATCTCACCATCCTGGTCAACACCCAAAATCTGTCGAGGTGACTCTGCCTCTCCCTCTCCAATGTGCAGAGGCAACCTACTAGTGCTACTAGCCCCATCTATTTACGTCTGAAAAGGGCTACTCTAATGCCCTAATGTGCAATCTAGTTGGACCATTAGGGAATCCAATTGCTCCCCATCGTGAGTTAGTTTGGCTACTGACTTGGCACAAACTGCTCTCATGACCTCCAACCCCTCGTTCTGTTCCAAAATAGCCTCTCGCATAGTTGTGGCCTTCTCCTTCAACGCTAGAAGGTCTGTCTGGAACTGATGAAACTGCTGTGGGCGACCATCATCTAACACCACTGTCTCCTTTGACACCTCATCAATGGATGGCCCTATGGGTGTATGTTCCACTCTCTCCTCTATGATGTCAATCAGAGTGGTCAAGGGAGTCTCTGACAAGGGTGACTCCTGCGTCACACTTGGTGTATCTACGAGCTCCCCACATTCCTGTGTGCCCTCATCCTCCAAGTGCGAGGTAGCCATTTTGATGGCTTCCCCTTCTATTGTCCGGTTAAGCTAGAAAAAGGTATCCAACTTTTCCACCCGATCTTGAGTTGTGCACTTGGTGGATCCATCATACATGGGAAAAGGTATCCTCCCAATGGTACGCTGCAACTTTGAGCTATGTTTGCTAGACCACCTACTGTTCCTGCCTTTTTCATCCCGCTTGAGCTGGCAGTAATCTCTGAAGGACAAAGCTGCTCTGAAGTTTTCCCCCATGGATTGCCATTCTCAAAAATAATCTCCCATGGGTATATGATCATGCCACCTACCTTGCTCACTCGGTACTTAAGGTAAAAATGTAGGCATCGTGGTCCTGGTTGGCCTACTAGAGGCTGGCGGGTGAGTCGCTGGTAAAGGGTGGTCACACTGTTGTAAGACCCCTGAAGTCTTCCCAAATAGGAACTCATGATGAATGCTCTTATCCCTATTCTGTTGCTCGAGTCCCTCCAACTTTCCCTTCTGTCCTTTGGCTAAATCATTTAGGGCCTTTAAGATGCTACCAAGTGTTGCTTCCCCTTTGCTCCTTGATTCTCCATATTTGCCACCTCTACTGCCTTTGCTGGGTAATGTTCTACCTATCTTCTCGTGTCATAGACTGTGTGCTCCACTGGTTGAGCCAAGTCTATGAGATCTGATACCACTGTAATATCCCCAAATGGGAAAATGACAATAATACAAACAAAATAGTCTAAAAATTACAGCAATAAGGAAAACACCATTAAAACACAAAATTTTTAGCCAAAACCATTGCTGAGCCATTTTATTAATATGTTGGGAGAGAGTACAAATGAGGTGCTGAAAAGATTGCACCTGGGCCTGCTCAAGGCACCATATGTGCTACCTCTACTGCCTTTGGTGGGTAATGTTCTGCCTATCTTCTAGTGTCATAGACTGCGTGCTTCACTGGCTGGGCCAAGTCTATGAGATTTGATGCCATTGTAATATCCCCAAATGGGAAAATGACAGTAATACAAGCAAAATAGACTAAAAATTACAACAACGAGGAAAACACCATTAAAACATAGAATTTGGAGCCAAAACCATTGCCGAGCCATTTTATTAATATGCTGGGAGAGAGTACAAATGAGGTGCTGAAAAGATTGCACCTGGGCCTGCTCAAGGCAGGTTGAAGGACAATCCATACCCAAACAAATTCCTGCTGGAAACTGCTCTGCGTGCCTCAATGACTGCGCTGCCTAGCCTAGAGAATGCTGCTGCTGGTCCCAATGAAATGCTGCTAGGGCTTGCTACACTGCTCGAAAAATTCCGGGATTTGAATCACGGACTTTGCCCAAGAAGCCCACAATAACTTGCAAAGGAATTGGCCAGATATTGACTTCAGAATTTTAGCGTAATTTTCCCTTATAGCTCCTTTAGCTGCTGGCTGAGATAGGACCTCCGTTTGACACTTCAAACTTGCCTAGAAAATTCTGCAAAATTAATTTTGGCTTCTCCTCAATAAACCCAGAAAGGGTTCGTCCTAGTTCTGATCTCGAAAATTGGCCCTCTTGGGCTTGGCTCACCCAATTGCTGGGAAATTCGACTCTTGGCTGGGACTGCTAGTAGATTTCTCCAAAATGTTGCCAAAATCCCATGTAGGAGGTGGCTAGCCTCCCCTCCAAATCTTTGGACTGAACTCCTCTTCTCTCCCATGATTCTGACACTTCCTCTAATCTGCACTGCGCAATCATTGTGCAGTCTCTGCTGCCTCCACACAGTCCTGAAGGGGATTACGTACTCCTGCTGCTGCTGCTACTATGTCAAATCCTCACCAAAATTGTGGAACTCCTCTCCTGAGCGGGCACTCGAAGTCCCCTGAGGTAGAGGTTGAGATCTCCGCCTAAAGATCTCGTGTGCTATACAACACTGCAGACTTGGCTCCCGACACAAGCGTGCTATATCAAGATGACAATCAAAATAGAAGTTGAATGAATGAGGAAATGAGCTGCCTTCACTTTCTTTTATACTTTGAGCCCCCAACGTTCCCTTGGGCCCATCATGGACTGCGCAGTCCCCTCATCCAACCACTCACTGCGCTATCCCCATAGAGCCTCTCCCACGCTGCCACCTAGGGAGTTGCCTCCAAATCGAATGCTGGCCACATGGACCCCACTAAGGCTGCAATTTTTCCTTGTGAACTATTGGAGTAGGCTGTAGTTTTTCCTTTAATTATTAATTGTGGGTCTCGACCCACCTTATTTCTACTTGACATTAGAAACATCAAAATTTATGAAAAATTAATATCCTAATTAGCATAATTGCTAATTGGGGATATTACAAAGACGGATCCATAAACAAAAAATACGTGAGAAGAAAGGGTGTGCGTTTACGCTTTACTTATTGTTGGGTAGCGCAATGGTCTCAACTTGGAGCTTGTCACTTCATTTATCAATGGAGGACCAAGTACTATAGAACTCTTCATCCTTAGTTCCAATGTTCAAATCCCACAATAGAGCATATGGAAAACTATTTGGAGCAACACTTGCTTGAAGCAGGGGATACCATCCATCAATGGAAGCATCGAGAAGGGATTTCTACCATGTCTGTGCATCCCCCTCAAGGGTTTGCACGAACAACTTCATCACTACATCCTCATATTCTATTTCAAAATCGTCCACAAATATAAAAAATGCATCAAGGTGATCACTATGATTGCATTGTTTCTTGCAAACTTCAACAAATATTTCAAATAACTAACCATAGGAAAATCATGAAGTTGATAAGGAATTCCAATGAAATCTAATGGGTTATAAATACTAAAGGTAAACGTCATTGGATTTCCAATTGTTTCTATTACTGCTGAAACTAGCAGGGGTCCTAGGAGGGTATCTTTGAAGGGAAACTACTAGGTCAAGGGCAACAATGGAGCGATAGCCCACTATCACCTCAGCTAAGGCTCCCTACTCTTTACAGACTTTCACTGATGGGATGAGACTTGGTATAATAAGGATCACGAAGATGAATGGATGAATGTTAGGGTGAGAGGTGATCCTAGAAGCCCGTTCACAAGAGAGGCTGAGATATATGGCCTTCTTGCTTGGAAAGCAAGATGAAAGGTTCTCTAGGAAGGGCTTAGGGGAATTCTAAGAGCTAGGGTTTTAGTATATGAGTTTTCAAGGAGATTCCTAGACCCTAAAATCCTTGTGGAAACTTGATACCAAATGGTCTTTGTGGAATTATCTTCAAAAGGTTGTGGGACCACACAGAACGAAGTGTACCCATAATTAGGTCAAGGGGATGGAATTTATCAACCAAGGGTGTGCTTGAACTAATTGAGGGTGAGAAAGGGATTAAAGGATAAATTTTCTTTGAATTTGATGCAATAATCCCAATAAGGTCACTAGATAAGGGAAACCTAGGGAAAGAAACGGTCCTTGAGCTAGGGCTTGCAATATCTCGAGATCCCATTGTCGGATTTGCTTCAAAATTGGAGGGCCTCTATAGAAAACTCCAGCAGAGTTGTGGACCAAAAATAGAAGTAATTGGATGGCTAGATTATGAGATAAGTGATGCCCTAGGTGACCTATGTAGGCTAGGCCTAGAAAGAAAAAGAGAAGGTGAGAAAAATATGCTTTAAGGTGATCGCCTATGGAGGACTAGTGCCTAATATTTTGGGGAAAATGGAGTCAAGGATATTTCAACGATTGGAATGGATTCACTTAGTCAAGGAGGCCTATAAACAATTTCGCATAATGATTAGGGCATGGGCAATTGCTTCAAGGTCTTTATACTTTGATATGCAATATGTGATGACTTATCAAGATAGAATTTCAACAAAATATCTCTAGCAACATTCACTTATTCAAACATGGCCCATGTCACGATGCAACTCTATAACGACACAAATTTCCACCATTTCATACAAGAAAAGCAACAAATTTCGACCTAATATAGCGAAAATTCCCAGTAACATGCATGTGGCATAAAAAAAGTGACAAAATAGCATTAAAAATCACTTACATGTGAGAATAAGTATATCCATTCATCATCATATGCCAATATAGAAGCTCCAAGACAAACATGAAGAGATCCAAACATCAAAATTCATCAATCCAACCAATTTCGTCATCCAAAAAGAATAGCGAAAATCTCTCAAGAGATAATGATCCAATCCAAGTGATGATAAGAGAATGAATCAACTCATCATCTATTTATACAATGTCTAATGAATTCAATTTAGCTAATTTTTTCCTAATCTAGGCCCTAAAATTAAATAATGTGCATAATAACAACCTTTTGGTGACAAGCCCACCAAACTAGCTCAATAGTAAAAGAGTAAAGCCTCTCAAGCGGGTCAAATGATCAATAACATGTGTCATTGGGCCTTAGAGGAGGCCTAATGAAGTCCATAAGTGCCATAATGCGAAATAGGACTCCCAAAAGTAGCGGACAAGGGATTGGCCCCTTGTTCTCCAAACAAAAATCTGTGGTGCTCCCAAATGGATGTGGGGGCACACAAGTGTCCTCATGGGTCTCCAAACAAATCGAAGATGCCTGTAGACCATTTTAATATTCCTAATGGATATATACATTGCTAAACAAAGCAAACATAGAAGAAACACATACAAAAATTTACAACACATTTAACAACCAAAAATCTCCATGAACTGCGCTGATTTGAGCCATTTTATTAATGAATAAGAGAGTCCAATGTGGTGCTGGGAAGAGTGCAGGTGGGCTTGAACAAGGCAAGCTAGCAAAGCCCAAATGGAAGATATGAAATCCCTCTCTGATTCGCTGTTGCTCTCTCCTGGCACTACGCTGAACTGCTTAGAAAATATGCTGCTGGCTGCAAAGAACTGCTGGTAGGGCCTCCTCGGATGCTCAATATTTTTTGGGAAATTGGCCCCGGGCTCTTCACCAATAACCCACAAAAACCCACGAAGGAATTGGCCAAATGTTGACCTCAAAATTTCGGCCCAAATTTTCCTTAGCTCCTCTAGCTGCTGGCTGAGTTGGGATGCTTGTTTGACCCCTCAAATCTGTCAAGAAAATTCTGCCAAATTAATCTTGGCCCTTTGCGGGGAGTTCTCAAGTATCTCACATTGAGAGTACGCAGGACAGATCAGGGGCAGCGTGTCTCTGTGTTGGTGGACAGTGGAGCCACACACAACTTTATCGATGCCTAGCTAGTGCAGAGGAGGGACATCCAGATAGAAAGCTTTGACGAGTTTTTTGTGTTGGTTCCAGGTACCAGGACCATGCAGTGCATGCATTATGTCCTGACATTGGCAGTGACCATGGGGACATACGCATTGACAGTTCATTTCTTTGTGGTCGACATTTCCACACACCAACATAGTGTTGGGTGTGCAGTGGCTTATTACGCTTGGGAAAGTCACTACATATTGGGAAACTCCGGAGATGGCGTGGAATGACAAGAAGACAGGGAAGCATGAGATGATCAAAGGCATGCACACATTGTGAATGTTTCTGAATATCTCAAACAAAAACCCCACTCTTAAATTTTAGATTTACTTCTCCTACTTACAGTAAGTTATTAATGTGAAATCTGTTGATTTTTGTAGCATCCGAAAGTGTTCCAAGTCTCAAACTTTGCAGGGAGGCTTTGACAACAACATTCCAAAGAACCCGAAATAGTTTGTGGAAATTCCACTCCGTTCATGACTTATTAAAATAATTAATTATTTTAATGAAGACCCTAAGTCTAAACTTAGGGAAACGAAATAATTAAAGGGTATTAATAAGTCAGAGTGTGAACCTTCTAGAAAACATGGATCAAGTCAAGTTTAATCTTAGCCATTGATTAATTTTTTAATCTGGGCCGTTGGTTCTCCTACAGGAAGACTATAAAAGAAGGCTTGAGGGTCACTTGGAAAATAAGCCGGGCATACACTCAGTACTCGAAGGAGATCCATTCTGTTGTAAAATTCGATCTTAGTGGGAGAGTTGCAGGGCGAGAAGTTGCAGAAGCAGAAGGAGGAGGTCAGTGGTGATCGAGATCAGGGTCGGAGGGCAGCAGTGGATTACTGGAGGCAGCTTGAGGCTGCAGCGCTGAGAACCCACGCAGTCCAACGCTGGGACTACGCAATGAATCACGTAGAGAGACGCAGGGGCATGCAGGGGTTGTTCTGGGTGTCAGAGAATTGTCCGAGTAAGCCATAAATTCAGTCTTAGGTGGTTCAGAACTTATCTGTCATATATTTTCCCTTTAAAGATATCATTTGCTGAAGAATTAATAAAACCCTCATTTGCTGCACTGATTTTCCCACATTGGGTTTTTCCGGGGACAATTGTCCAAAAATAACTGTGTACATGTGGTTGATTCTTGTGCTTATGTTCTCTACTGTTTATTTCTCTGCATATATAATTGTGAATGTTGCAGTAGTGTTTATTTCGATATTTGCCGGAAGATTTCTGAATAATACTCGTTGAAATAATAAGTAGGAGAAATAAATCTATCACTGCAATTGTTTGTAAATTTTCACAAAATCTTCAGCATTAACATCAAAGTAAATAGATTAGCAACCTACACATACAGATCTAAACTGAATAACATGCACAATGACAAAGTGACACACAAGGATTTTCTAGACAACTGTCCTCGGAAAAACCCAATGCGGGAAAACCAGCGTTCTGGCTACTGGAGGGTTTTTATTATTAAGCAGAATCTAAGTACAACAAATCTGGGCACCAAACTGGTTATCCCGATAGAGAAATAAATAAACTGCAGCTATACCTCTGTTCTGGAGACAGAAAAACTCACTGATCCACACCCTCAAACGGGATTTATAGAACTTAGCCCTTTTTAGTCTTTAGAAACCCGAGCGCTGCTCTGAAGCCCTCTGGGTTAGCCCTGATGGTCTGCGTAAGCCCCTGCGCTGCTCAACAAGGGCCTGCGTCACCCCAGACTGGGATACGCTTCCCCTGCGCTGCCCTGGCTGGGCTTGCGTCAGCCTTGCTGGCCTCCTACTGTCCCCGCGCTGCCATTTCTAGGCCTGCGTCAAGCCTGCGTAGCCCCTGAAGCCTCTGCGCTGCCCTTGCTGGGTTGTTGGCTGAGCTGCGTAGCTGTTGCCTCTGCGTTGCCTCGGTCTGCTGCTTCTCTGCGCTCATTGCACTCTTGGCATGGGATCAAACCACCCCTCTCTCTAATACTACCCCTCGTGGCAGCTGAAACACTCTTGAAATTCTTAGCAAACCATGCCCTATAATTCCAGCTTAGTTTCAGTGCTCTGCCACTGTGTGTGTTCTCCAACTGACCCCAAGCCCTCTTCTTATACTTTTCTTATTGAAACATTAACAATCGTGATCTAATGTTAAATTGATGACTAAGATTAGAAGATGCTTGATTGGTGTGACTTAAGTCATTTTCATCGCATGTTTAATTTAATTAACTTAATCTTTTAATTTTCCTAAGTTAGACTTAGGGTCCTTAATTAAAAAGATTAATTAATTAAATATCTTTTAAACATGATGGAATTTTTTAAATCGCTTTCTGGATTTTGGAGATCTCATGTACTCTAGTCCCTCCACAATGTTTGGGAGCTAGAGCACATCCGATGCTCTACCCCAACACCTCAAAATCTCAACACTCCCTCTTAGCGAGGAATGTGATCTAGAAACAATACTTCACTCCAAAGTTCTGCACTGATCTCTGGTGTGGGTCTCTGCGCTGATGCTTGGCCTGCTGCCTTTCATCACTGTGCTGCTGCTGCTCTTCTGTACCGCTGCCCATGACGCTGCCACCGCCACTGCTACATCCGTACTGCAACTCCCTCTCAATCTGCTGCATCGTGCTGCCAACTGCTGCACTGCAACTCAGTTGCTGAGATTAAGCAACTGAAGTATTCCTGCCCAATCTCTGACAGTCAAGTCAGTTGGGCTGCATCTCATCACTGAAGCTCCATAGGCTGTTGCTTCGTGCTGTCATATGGAGGTTGCTGTGTTGCTACACCTCTTGTAATATTCCCAATTTGCAATAGCTAATTGGAAATATTAAGCGACACGCGTTATTGTAATATTCCCAATTAGCAATAGCTAATTGGAAATATTAATTTTGACTAATTTTGCCTTTATAAAGTTAAAATATAAATAAAGTGGGTGAAGGAGCACTTAGCTCACACTTAGGATAAAAGCATTCCCTAAAGTTACTAAGAAGACATATCGAATTAGCAAGGTGGGGCCTAGTGGCCAAGTGGCAGCGCAGGGAAAGGGGCAGCGTGGGTAGCGTGGGGCCTAGCCAGCGCAGTTTGAGTTGGACAGCGTGGGCCAAGAGGGACAGTGCAAAGATTGGTGGGGCCTAGGTGAGGAAGAGGCTCACCAAGCATAAAAGGAGGAAGGGTCTCCTCATTCTCATCATTCTGATTATGCAGTTTGAGATTTGTCTTCTTGACATTGAGCATGCTTGCTGTTTAGCAAATTCTGCACATATTGTTCAGTACATCGGGTGTCTCCGTTTGGAGATCCCAACCTAGGCCCCGGGGGACTTCGAGTGCCTACTCGGGTGAGGAGTTCCATCCTTATTTTGTTAGTGGGAGTTGCAGCTATCACGGGAGGAGCATCCACGCAGAGAGACAGCGCAATCAGTGAGAGGGAGAACGTAGTCTTGTGGGGAGGTTGTTCCGGATTGGGAGTTTCAGGTGGATTCAGCCCTGGATAGTGGATAAGGGGCCAGCCCTTTCCTATTCCAGCGTTTTGGTGGAGTTACGGACCAACTTTTGGAGCAGATCATTCAAAGCCAGCATCCCTCCTTGAGGAACAGCGTAGAGCCTCAAGGGAGCTATTTTCGGGGGTCAGCCATTTCTGAAAAGCTTTCTACGCTTTTCTGGGTATTGGGAGTAGAGGCCATTCCCAAAGTTTCAGCATTTTCCGAGGTGGGGAGCAGCCCTACGAGTACGCTCCTGATGACATGGACTTTGCCAACAACTGGAACAACGCGGTCTTGGGTTAAACGGCCATCCAGAGTCAATAAAGTATTTCTACGCTTGCCTAGTGCAAGCCAAGGTGCCATCATTCTAATCACCTTTGTACTCATTTTCTATCTTTCAGTATTAATAAAATGGCTCAGCGTTCTCCATATCGGTTATTGTTCATGTGATATCTCTCTAGTTGCTGTTTGTCTTTGTTTATGTGCTTTATATTGTTGTTTATTTCTACTTGGAATATTACAGTGGTATCAGAGCTCATAGACTTGGCTCAGCCTGTGGAGCAGATTGTCTATGACACCTTCAGGTAAACCATACATTTGTTATCAAGGGAGGAAGTACAGAGATCAAGAACGAAGGTTAGAGCTCGCTTTCGAGGAAGGTGACAGCGTCCCAGTAGTAGACGCAGAGGAAGAGGAACCAATGGCGGAGGACAAAAATGCCGATAAGGAGTTCGGGGAACTCCTCCTCAAATCGGTACAGGATCTGTCGAAACGGATAGAGGAGATGGGGCAGAGACTCACATCAGAGTCTAGACCTTGCGAGACCCCAAGGGTTTTTCACGTTGGAGAGGGCTCAGGCACATCTCATCATTTACCGGAGCACCCCACAGCACAGCAGGTGGCATCACACACACCCCCACGTTCCACGATGCCTACATTTCTTGCCGCAAACATTGGGGCAGAAACACAGCAGGAGCAGGAGCCGGCACACATGGGGGATTATTTTGCTGAGTACCAATCATACGGTCAGGAGTTCAGAGATGCCATCCCTTTCCACAATTTTGTTCAGCTCAAGCGGGACAGCAAACCCCGCAACCATCACAGGAGGAACAGGCATTCACATGATGGGGACTTGCAGCACACGGTGGGCAGATTCCATTTACCGACATTTGATGGATCATCCGAGTGCTCGACAAAAGCGTGGGTGGAGAAGCTGGATATATATTTCCAACTTAATCAGATGGCAGAGCCAGAGGCCATCAAAGTGGCAGCGCTGCACCTAGAGGGCGAGGCCCAGGATTGGTGGTTTCATGGGATGGTTACACTGGGGCACTCGAGAGTGACAGCATATGCCGAGTTTACGCGGAGGTTGGTGGAGCATTTTGACCGGAGGGATCCAGACGAGCATTTTGTTGAGCTAACCAAGCTCAAGCAGACCGAGAGGCCGGACACGTACATATCGGAGTTTTTGAGACTTTCTGTGATGGTACCAGATCTATCCACCGCCCGTATGATTTATATGTTCATAGATGGATTGGCAGAGCCTCTACGGGGATTAGTCAGATCGACGAGGCCCACAACACTCCATTATGCAGTCGAGAGGACACGAAATTTGTAGGATGCACTTCCCAGGACTAGAGCTCCTTTTCCCCAAAGATCAACATTCAAGCCGAAGGGAAAGGACGAGAGGGTTCTGCCTGCCAGGGGGAACAAGGGTAGAGGGTTTGGAGATGATAAGGCCAGGAGAGAATTGAAGCGGAAGAGATTGTGCTTCACGTGCCAGGACCCATGGGCACCAGGACACAGTTGTGCCGCGGGGAAGGCACATTACATCGAGGTCTTCTCTGACAGTAACAAGGAAGAAGACGAGTATGAGGATGTGGAGGCGAGAGACAGCAGTACAACGCAGAGAGGGGATCATCCACCACCTCCACCACCTGGAGCAGGAGGTGCAGCTTTTGCACCTACTGGGGGAGCCCTTGCAGCCTTGCGGGGAGTTCCCAAGTAATTGACACTGCATGTCCGAGGTACAGTACGAGGGCAGCGTGTGTCGGTGTTGGTAGACAATGGGGCTACCAACAATTTCATTGATGCTTAGCTAGTAGAGCGGAGGGGCATACAGACGGAGACTTCTAATGGATTTTCGGTGTTGGTTCCAGGGGACCGGACCATGCAATGTGCCAGGTATGTGCCAGCCTTGGCAGTGACGATGGGGACATACACCCTAACAGATCATATTTTCGTGGTGGACATTACGAACACCAATGTGATACTGGGGGTACAGTGGCTTATCACATTGGGGAAGGTCACCACTGACTGGGAGACCTTGGAGATGGAGTGGACGGACAAGAAGACTGGGAGGCATGAGAAGATTCGGGGGATGCACACCTACCCACCACAGACAGTTTCAGCACACCTGATGGAGGCAGATTTCCGGAAGGGGGACATAGAGTTGGCAGTGGAGCTGCGTGTGTCGGAGGCAGGATCTACAAGGCAAGTCATACACCCAGATGTACAGTCCATTCTTGACAGATATGCTACGGTATTTGGGGAGATACCACCAGGACAGCCACCGGATCAGGGGTTTGAGCACACCATTGAGCTGGAGCAGGGTATCCAGGTTGTTATCACTACACCCTATAGGCACCCCAAAGCCTATCGGGATGGGATTGAGAGGGTTATCCATGAGCTTTTAGCTCTTGGACACATCCGTCCTAGCACCAGCCCCTTTGCTTCTTCAGTAGTGATGGTGAAGAAGAAGGACGGGACGCTGAGGATGTGCATTGATTACAGGGCCCTGAACAAGAAGACCATGAAGAACCGGTACCCCATCCCACGGATTGATGAGTTGATGGATGAGCTGAGGGTGGCCAAGTTCTTCTCAAAAATTGATTTGAGATCCGGGTACCATCAGATTCGCGTGAGGGAGTAGGACATTCCCAAGACTGCTTTCCAGTGTCATTACGGCCATTTTGAGTTTTTGGTGATGCCTTTTGG
Organism: Pinus albicaulis; assembly: GCA_034641835.2. Lineage (NCBI taxonomy): Eukaryota > Viridiplantae > Streptophyta > Pinopsida > Pinales > Pinaceae > Pinus > Pinus albicaulis. Next base: position 1,022,555,242 of record CM076584.1, on the reverse strand, counting down.
GCTAACCAATGCCCCGGCCACTTTCCAGTCATGCATGAATCACATCTTCCGTAGTCACTTGAGGAAGTGTGTGTTAGTGTTTTTTGACTACATATTGATCCACAGCCGGACATGGGAGGAGCACCTCCAACATATAGAGGTTGTATTGCGCATTTTGGAAGAGCATCAGTTTTATGCTAAGCTCTCCAAGTGTGAGTTTGGGTTGACCGAGATGCTCTACTTGGGGCACATCATCGGGGTGGATGGAGTAAAGGTACACGAGGAGAAGATCAGGGCAATCAGGGAATGGCCGGAGCCGAAGAATGTGACAGAACTTCGGGGATTTGTGGGGATCTGCACCTACTACCGAAAGTTCGTCAAGGGATTTTTCCAACTTGTTGCACCCCTTACAGATCTCACCAAGAAGGGGGCATTCAGTTGGTCGGATACAACACAAAGGGCTTTTGACAGGCTCAAGGAGGTGATGAGCAGCTGCCCAGTGTTAGCATTACCGGATTTTACACAGCCCTTTGTCTTGGAGTGTGATGCATCGGGGGAGGGGATAGGCGCAGTGTTGATGTAGGGAAGCCACCCCATAGCTTTCGAGAGCCGGAAGCTATTGCCACATGAGAGGTTGTATGCTATAAACGATAAGGAGATGTTGGCCATCATGCATGCATTGGCCAAGTTTCGGCAGTACCTTGTGGGGAACAGGTTCAGCGTGAGGACGGACCACAACAGCCTCTGGTTTTTTCTAGAGCAGAAGCAGTTGCAGGAGAGGCAGCAAAAGTGGGTCAGTAAGATCCAGGCTTACGACTTTGACATCGAGTATATCAAAGGGAAGAACAACGTTGTGGCAGACGCACTTTCACGCAGGCCAGCAGCATTGTCCTTGATGAGTTTAGACACGGATTGGAGGGCTTGACTGTTGGTAGAGTACTCCAGGGACCGTTCTGCCTGCGAGATTTTGGATGGGAAGGTGACAGATGACAGGTACAGAGTGATGGACAAGGTGATCTATTACAGGGACAGGATCTTCTTGACTGAGGGCTCCCAGTTCAAGAAGAAGATATTGCATGCCTCGCATGATTCACCATTATCAGGCCACCAGGGGTTTACCAAAAGCTACAGGGCCATCATGGAGAGGTTCTCTTGGAAGGGCCTCAAGGAGGACGTGCTCCAATATGTCAGGGACTGCGAGGTTTGCCAGCGCAACAAAGGAGAGATGAACCATCTGGCAGGATTATTGCAGCCTCTTCCCATACCTGAGGGGAAATGGGAGAGTATCTCGATGGATTTCATTACAAGGTTGCCCACGGTACAGGGCAAGGATTGCATATTTGTAGTCATTGATCGGCTAACTAAATATGCTCATTTTTTTTCCATATTGGCACATTACGCTGCAGCACAAGTAGCAGAGTTGTTCTTCAGGGACGTTTTCAGATTGCATGGTCTCCCAAAGACCATTGTCAGTGACAGGGACAGCCGCTTCATGGGCAGATTTTGGCGGGAGCTTTTCCGTTTGGTGGGCACTGAGTTGACACCGAGTACTAGTTACCACCACCAGACGGATGGACAAACCGAGATAGTGAACAAGTGGCTGGAAGGCTACTTGCGTAACTATGTCAACGGGCAGTAGAAGGCATGGTTGAGATGGTTGCACTTGGGGGAGTACTGCTACAACAACACTCATCACATGTCCATTGGTATGTCTCAGTTTTATGCATTGTATGGATATCATGCTTTATCTTTTGCTGACATGATGTTTGGTGCTAGCAAGGCTCCTAGAGCCAAGGATTAGATCCAAGAGAGTCAGGACATTCTCCAAGCTCTCAAGGATAACATGGCTACAACGCAGAACCAGCAGAAGTTGTATGCTGATAGGGGACGGGTTGAGAGGCAGTTTGAGGTAGGGGACTTGGTCTACCTACGCTTGCAGCCATATCGGCAGTCCACGCTGAAGCAGAAGGGGGATGAAAAGCTCAAGCCGCGCTTCTATGGACCCTACAGGGTGATACGCAGAGTGGGATAGGTTGCATATTTGTTGGAGCTGCCCCAGGGCAGCAAGATTCATAACATTTTTCACGTATCATGCCTGAAGAAGGCATTGGGGCAGCAGGTGACTGCAACAGACGAGCTTCCGCCTACAGATGATGAGGGGCACTTGGTGCTACAGCTGGAGGCCATTATTGACACTAGGGAGAGGTAGTTACGGAGCAGAACAGTCAGGGAGTACCTAGTGAGATGGAGGAATTTACCGGATGAGTATGCCACCTGGGAGAGTGAAAAGATTCTGCAGCATCCATCATTACAGTTGCTTGAGGACAAGCAACGTTTTTCCGGGGGAGATTGTAATATTCCCAATTAGCAATAGCTAATTGGAAATATTAATTTTGACTAATTTTGCCTTTATAAAGTTAAAATATAAATAAAGTGGGTGAAGGAGCACTTAGCTCACACTTAGGATAAAAGCATTCCCTAAAGTTACTAAGAAGACATATCGAATTAGCAAGGTGGGGCCTAGTGGCCAAGTGGCAGCGCAGGGAAAGGGGCAGCGTGGGTAGCGTGGGGCCTAGCCAGCGCAGTTTGAGTTGGACAGCGTGGGCCAAGAGGGACAGTGCAAAGATTGGTGGGGCCTAGGTGAGGAAGAGGCTCACCAAGCATAAAAGGAGGAAGGGTCTCCTCATTCTCATCATTCTGATTATGCAGTTTGAGATTTGTCTTCTTGACATTGAGCATGCTTGCTGTTTAGCAAATTCTGCACATATTGTTCAGTACATCGGGTGTCTCCGTTCGGAGATCCCAACCTCAGCCCCGGGGGACTTCGAGTGCCTGCTTGGGTGAGGAGTTCCATCCTTATTTTTTCAGTGGGAGTTGCAACTATCATGGGAGGAGTATCCACGCAGAGAGATAGCGCAATCAGTGAGAAGGAGGATGCGGTCTTGTGGGGAGGTTGTTCCGGATTGGGAGTTTGAGGTGGATTCAGCCCTGGATAGTGGACAAGGAGCCACCCCTTTCCTATTCCAGCGTTTTGGTGGAGTTACGGACCAGCTTTTGGAGCAGATCTTTCAGAGCCAGCGTCCCTCCTTGAGGAACAACGTAGAGCCTCAAGGGAGCTATTTTCAGGGGTTGACCATTTCTGAAAATCTTTTTGGGCTTTTCTGGGTATTGGGAGTGGAGGCCATTCTCGAAGTTTCAACATTTTCTGAGGTGGGGAGCAACCCCAACGATTCAGTCCATTCCAGCAGTAGCAGTAGCACAGTAGCAGTGCCAACAGCTTGGAGCTAATGCAGTCTTGAGTTAGCAGCCATTCCGGGTCCCAATCTGAGAGTATTTCTACGCTTGCCTAGTGCAAGCCAAGGTGCCATCATTCTGATCACCTTTGTACTCATTTTCTATCTTTCAGTATTAATAAAATGGCTCAGCGTTCTCCATATTGGTTATTGTTCATCTGATATCTCTCTAGTTGCTGTTTGTCTTTGTTTATGTGCTTTATATTGCTGTTTATTTCTACTTGGAATATGACACCTCTGCACTGCGTAAGCAGACGTCCTCTGCGATGAAGTCCCCTATGCTGCTGCTGTGTTGCGTTGTCCTCCTGATGCCTCTGCGCTACTGCAGCTCTGCACAGCGTAAGCAAGCCTGCTCTGCGCTGCTGACGTCACATTAGCTCCTCTGCGCTGCTGCTGCTGCATCTGCACTGCGCTGCTCCCTCTCAGCATCCAGCTCTGTCTCTGCTCCGTCTGTGATTCTCTGCATCCACTGCTCCACTTGCCTTGCTACCGTCTTAAGGCTCCTGTAGCTCGTATGTGATCCAAAAGTTGGGCTACTCAAGGATCCTGCCCCGCACTTTGTAGCTCCTCAACAGATCAAGATCGCCCCACTTTTGTGGTTCATGAGCGCTCATGGCTACGTCATCTTTGGAGCCATCGTCCGCTACAACAGCCTTGGAGCTAGAAACTTCCTTGCCTTTTTTCTTCTGAGGACAATTGCTGGTGAAATGTCCTAGTTCGCCACACTGGAAACACTTGATCTTCGACAGATCACACTTCTTTCAACCTTACTACCTCTTTGATTCCAAGGTTGCATCTTTCTTTGCTTCCTTCTTCACTTTGCTCGAACCAGTGCTGTACTGTCGTTTGGTCATTCGACAGATTTCCTCTTGTCGGAGGATAGCCCACATGTTGTCCGAGTTGGGAAGGTCTGCTCTGCCCAAGAGACTTTGGACAAAAGTTTCCCAGTCCTCTGTGACTGCATTGAGAGCAGTCCTCACCATGACATTGTCATCTACCTTGACCCCCATGCCTGTCAACTGATCCCGGATCGATTGTACTCTGGATAGAAAAGGGTCGATCTCCTTTCCCTTGGCCATCATGAATAACCTCAACTGGTTCTCCAGAAGCATCTACCTCTGGACGGATCTTCCTTCATATAGTGTGGTTAGAGCTACCCACATCTCATGAACCGTTGCCTTCTCGGCTATGTGTAGAACCACACGATCTTTGACTCCGTCCATAATGAAGCGCTTGGCATGTGCCTGTACTTCTTCGTGCTTCTCCAGGAGTTTCACATCGGTCGGTGTGGCCAGGACTTTCTCTGCATGCTCCCTCAAGCCGTATGCCTCCATGACTACCAGGATTCTGGCCTTCCAGATTGCAAAGTTGGACAAGCTGTCCAACCTATCCTGATCACGTAGTCCATGGGGTGCCATCTGCTCAGAAAATGTGTCGGAACGAATCCTCCTCTCTATGCTAGAGACTCGGATCTAGGGTCCTTGGCGAGAAAAGACACCCTTTGCTCCCTCTGACTATTGACTCCCTCTCTTGGAAGTCTGCCAAACAAAACGAATCAGCTCTCTTCGATCTCTGATTGATCTTCAGACTTCTTTGGCAGGAAATCTTCTGAGAAGCTGTTCTCCTCCCGCTCTTTGTCAACTTAGCTTAGGCTAAATTTTGCACTGACAGAATTTTCACCCCACCAGCAACTGCTGAAGGTCTGCAACTCAGCTTCCGGCACTCTGAACAACAATCAGCTTCTAGATTGCGTCACCTTGCCTGGCCCCTGCGTGAGCAAACAGTCTCAGCGCAGCTTCTGTGCTGCCTCTGCGCAGTAAGTGCGTGGGCCTGCATGAAGACGGCACTAACCTTGCCTTTGCTTCCTTCTGCTGCTGTGCTGCCTTCTCTGGTCCGTTTATCTGCTGCTGTTGCTGCTTTCTGCAAAACAGATTCTTTAGACTACTTGTTGGAGATCCAGGATAGATCTGAAGTCGCTCTGATACCATGTGAAAATTTATGAATATCTCAAACAGAGACCCTACTGTTAAATTTCAGATTTACTTCTCCTACTTACATTAAGTTATTAATGTGAAATCTTCAGCATTAACATCGAAGTAAATACATTAACAACCTACACATATAGATCTAAACTGAAGAACACGCACAATGACAAAGTGACACACAAGGATTTTTTGGACAACTGTCCCCGGAAAAACCCAATGCGGGAAAACCGGTCTTTTGGGTATTGGAGGGTTTTTATTATTAAGCAGAATCTAAGTACAAAAAATCTGGGCACCAAATTGGTTAACCCGACAAAGAAATAAAGAAACTGCAGCTATACCTTTGTTATGGAGATAGAAAAACTGACTGGTCCACACCCTCAAATAGGATTTACAGAACTCAGCCCTTTTCAGTCTTCAGAAACACCAGCGCTGCTCTGAAGCCCTCTGCGTCAGCCCTGATGGCCTGCGTCAGCCCTTGCGTTGCTCAGGAAGGGCCTGCGTCACCCCAGACTGGGTTACGTTGCCCCTGCGCTGCTGTGTCAGCCCTGCTACCCCTGCACTGCCCTTTTTGGGCATGCGTCAAGCTTGGTAGCCCCTGAAGCCTCTGCGCTGCCCCTGCTGGGCTCTTGGCTGAGCTGCGTAGCTGTCGCCTCTGCGTTGCCTCGGTCTGTTGCTTCTCTGCTCTCGTTGCACTCTTGGCTTGGGATCAAACCATCCCTCTCGCCAATACTGCCCCTTGCTGCAGCTGAAACACTTTTGAAATCCTTAGCAAACCATGCCCTAGAATTCCAGCTTAGTTTTAGTGCTCTGGCATTGTGTGTGTTCTCCAACTGACCCCAAGCCCTCTTCTTATACCTTTCTCATTGAAACATCAACGTCTGTGATCTAATCTTTAATTGACGGTTAAGATTAGAAGATGCTTGATCCGTGTGACTTAAGTCATTTTCATCACATGTTTAATTTAATTAACTCTACTCTTTTAATTTTCCCAAGTCACTTTCATCACTTGTGAGTTAGGGTCCTTAATTAAAAAGATTAATTAATTAAATATTTCTTAAACAGGATGGAATTTCTTCAATCGCTTTTTGGATCTTGGAGATCTCATGTACTCTAGTCCCTCCACAAAGTTTGGGAGCTAGAGCTCATTCGATGCTACCCCAACACATCAAAATCTCAACACATATACTGACCACATACAGTTCCTGCCATTGGATGGAGGCCGATTTCCGGAAGGGAGATAGAGTGGGCAGTAGAGCTGAGGATTTCAGAGACATGTGTTTCAGGACAGCCTACGCACCCGGATGTGCAGACTCTCCTAGACTATTACTTGACGGTTTTTGGGGATATTCCACTAGGACAACCACAAGACCGGGGGTTCGGGCATACCATTGAGCTGGATCAAGGGATCCAGACAATGATCACCACACCCTACAAGCACCCCAAAGCCTATAGGGATGAGATTGAGAGAGTCATACTTGAGCTCTTGGCATTGGGACACATCAGGCCCAACACTAGTCCCTTTGCTTCTTCAGTGGTCCTGGTAAAGAAAAAGGATGGCACATTGCGGATGTGCATAGATTACAGGGCACTGAACAAGAAAACCATGAAGAACCGCTACCCCATCCCCAGAATCGATGAGCTGATGGATGAGTTGAGGGGAGCGAAGTTCTTCTCCAAGATCGATCTGAGGTCGGGGTACCATCAGATCAAGGTGAGGGACCAGGATGTCCCCAAGACTGCATTCCGATGCCATTACGACCACTTTGAGTTTTTGGTGATGCCCTTTGGGTTGACCAATGCACCGACGACCTTCCAGTCTTGTATGAACCTCTGTTTTAAAAAACGGCCGGCTCAACTCCGACCAGGCCTGGTCGACCAAGCCATTAGGCTGGCCGGTCCGACCAGGTACAAAACCAGCTAGGTTGGCCGGTTTGTTACCGAGCCGGCCGGTTTTTGTACCGGCTCGGTAACAAGCCGGTCAACCAGGCCTGGCCCGAGTTAACCAGGCCGAGCCAAAACAGCCGGCCGGTGGGCCCAAAAAAAGCGGTTTTGTGGACTTCAAACCGGATTTTAATCCACTGTTAGGTCTGTGAGCAGGTCTGTGACATCCATACTTACAGTGAGCAGGTCTGTGACATCCAGTTAGGTTGGTTACAGTGCTAAGCTTTACTTCTGCTGGTAATGTTATTGGCTTACTGGTGATGAGACCACCTTCATATCAATGATTTTTGCACAGTCTCTAACCATCAAACAAACATATGCTGATATCAACCAATTTTGGATAGTCTGCTTTCTTATGATACCGGAAATTGCTTTGTTTCAGAAGATTAAGTCAAATTTCAAACCACAGGAGGATCACTCGTTTGTCACGAATCTAGTGCAAGTTCTGTCAAAACAAAGTGGAGCGAATATGCAAGGGCCCAGGCTTGCATTACACATATATACTCAATTGAATGCACAACGTCTATACCACTGAAGACTGTAAGTCTTCTCAATAGTGTATGTTCTGTCCTGATTCGCCACAGGACTTGGGCAAACTTACTAGGGATGCTGTCTACATTTTGTCACACATACTAAGGACTGGTCTCTACAATAAATTATCAGTGCATCCAAGTATAGTGTGCTTACAATATTCTGCAAAACCCTAGCCAGTGAAAATTAGCAATCAAATGAGAAGCCATTAAACAGAAAGATCCAAGGATGATTTCAGATGTTTGTCATATATCAAGCCAATGCTAACCAACACCACCAGGGTCAGATTTTCAAGAATGATTTAAACAAGCTTCAGATCACAGAAATTATTCAAGTAGTCTTCTTTAAATTTATGTTTTTGTACAAAAAAAATAATATTTAATGCATTTTTTACAAAAACCGAGTCATTGAAACCGAGTCGACCGAGTCATTACTGATTCCGAGTCATTACCGAGTCATTACCTCGGCCTGGTAGCTGACCGATTCCGTTTTTTAAAACATTGGTATGAACCACATATTCCGTGGTCAATTGAGGAAGTTCATGTTGATATTTTTCGATGACATTCTCATCTACAGCCGCACATGGGAGGAACATTTGTAGCACATTGAGGCTGTACTGCGTATCTTGGAAGAGCAGCATTTCATTGCCAAGCTGTCCAACTGCGAATTTGGGCTTACAAAGATGCTCTACTTGGGGCATATTATCAGAGTGAACAGAGTGAGGGTCCATGAGGAGAAGATCCGGGCCATCCAGGATTGGTTGGAATTGAAGAACATGACAGAGCTCCAGGGGTTTGTAGGCATCTACACCTACTACTGGAAGTTTGTCAAGGGATTTTTAGAGCTTGCAACACCCCTCATATATCTCACCAAGAAGGGGTCTTTCAGTTGGACAAATGTTGCGCAGAGGGCCTTTGACATGCTCAAGGAGGTGATGAGAAGTTGCCCGGTGTTGGCATTGCCCGATTTCTCGCAGCCCTTTGTGTTGGAGTGTGATGCTTCAGGAGAAGGGGTGGGTGCAGTATTGATGCAGGGGGGCCATTCAATAACTTTCGATAGTCAGAAGCTGCTGCCACATGAGAGACTCTACCCATATATGACAAAGAGATGTTGGTCATCATGCATGCGTTGGCCAAGTTTAGGCAGTATTTGGTGGGGAACAGGTTCCGGGTGAGGACTGACCACAACAGTCTTCGTTTCTTCCTTGAGCAGAAGGAGTTACAGGAGAGACAACAAAAATGGGTCAGCAAGATCGAGGCCTATGATTTCGACATCGAGTATGTTAAGGGGAAGAACAATGTGGTGGCAGATGCTTTGTCACGGAGACCGACAACGCTGTCCTTGATGAGTCTTGACGGGGATTGGAGGGCTCAGCTGTTGGTGGAATACTCCAAGGACCGTTTTGCTTGTGAGGTATTAGATGGACAGGTGACAAATGACAGGGCACTAGGTGATGGATGAGGTCATCTATTACCGGGACCAGATTTTCTTGACAGGTAACTCCCAGCTTAGGGAGAAGATCTTATGCGCAACGCACGACTCACCGCTTTCAGGCCATGAGGGGTTCACTAAAACATACAGGGCCATCAGTGAGAGGTTCTCATGGAAGGGCCTTAAGGAGGACGTACTCCGGTATGTCAGGGAGTACGAAGTTTGTCAGAGGAACAAGGGGGAGCTGAACCACTCCGCATGTTTGCTACAACCGCTTCCCATTCCGGAGGGGAAATGGGAGAGCATCTCCATGGATTTCATCACGGGATTGCCCATGGTGTAGAGCAAGGATTGCATTTTTGTAGTTGTTGATCGACTGACAAAGTATGTGCATTTCTTTGCCATCTCCCCATGGTACACTGCTTCACAGGTGGCCGAGTTGTTTTTTCGGGATGTTTTCAGACTCCATGGTCTTCCAAAGACCATAGTTAGTGACAGGGACAACCAGTTCATGGGCGTCTTTTGGTAGGAGCTATTCTGTTTGGCGGGTATCGAGTTGTCACCCAGTACTAGTTATCACCCATAGACGGATGGACAGACAGAGATAGTGAACAAGTGCTGGAACGCTACTTGAGAAACTATGTCACGGGGCAGCAGAAGGCTTGGCTGCGTTGGCTTCTTTTGGGGGAATACTATTACAACATGACATTTCACATATCTCGACTGGTATGTCTTCGTTTTACGCTTTATATGGTTATAATGCTTTAACTTTTGTTGATATGATTTTTGGAGCTAGCAAGGGCCCCAGGGCCAAGGACTGGATCCAAGAGAGCCAAGACATAATACTTCGTGCTCTCAAGGACAACCTGGCTACAACACAAAACGAACAGAAATTATATGCAGACAGAGGCCGCATAGAGAGGCAGTTTGAGGTGGATGATCTGGTTTACCTCTGTCTTCAGCCGTACAAGCAGTCCATGCTGAAGCAGAAAGGAGCTAAGAAGCTCAAGCCCCGCTTCTATGGACCATAAAGGGTGATCAGATGTGTTGGGGAGGTAGCGTATGAGCTGGAGCTGCCAGCCGGGAGCAGGATCTACAACATTTTTCACGTTTCATGTCTGAAAAAGCTCTTGGGCAGCAGGGGACTAAAATTATGGAGCTCCCACCTACAGATGATGAGGGGCATTTGGTACTGCAACCGGAGGCCATTCTAGACACTCGGGAGAGACAGTTGAGGAGCAAGACAGTCAAGGAATATCTGATCAGATGGAGGAACCTTCCAAATGAGGATGCCACTTGGGAGGGGGAAAAGATCCTCCCACACTCGTCCTTGCAGTTGCTTGAGGACAAGCAACGTTTTGGCAGGGAGGACTGTAATATTCCCAATTAGCAGACAACTACTTAGAATATTAATTTTTGTTAAATTTTGCTTTTCTAATGTTTAGCAGGGAATAAGGGGGTGAAGGGACCCATAACCGAACCTTAGAATAAAATTACTTTCCTAAAGTCACTAAGACAGATAATTAAAAGCAAGGTGGGGCCCATGAGGCCAAGTGATAGCGTCCTAGTGACAACCCAGGAGAGGCAGCAACTTAGTCAACGTGGGGACAGGCAACACAGTGGCAGCGTGGGGATAGGCAGCGCAGAGCAACGTAGGGACAACGTGGCAGTGGGACAACACAGCACCAGTGGGCCCAAGGGAATGTTGGAGGCTCAATAACATAAAAAGGGGACGAGGGCAGTCATATCATTCATACATACATCTTCAGAATTTCTGTCTAGACTCTATCTAGACCAGAGCATGCTTGAGCTGTTTCTTGAGTCTGTAAATGTTGTTTAGCACACGGGTGTCTCCGAGTGGAGATCCCAGCCTCGTCCCCGGAGGACTTCGAGTGCCTGCTTAGGAGAGGATTCCTACCTTCAGTTTTGTGAGCAGCATCATCAGTTCAGCACCAGGAATACACAGTTCTTCCCAGAGCAGCGCAGTCGTCAAGGAATTACGCAGTCCAGCAGTGGAGGAGCTCCGGAATAGGAGAAAGGCTGAGATATTTCAGTCCGGAGTCTTTTGAGGGGATCAACCCTTCCATCGCAGAGTTCTTGGGCAGTTGGCAGCCATTCTTTCTAGAAGTTCAGTTCAGGGGCCAGCGCACCCAGCAGAAGTGCGTACCCAGCCCAAGAGGGTGATTTTTCGGGGTCAGCCTTTACGGATATTCTTCACGCGTTCTTCTTGGTTTTTGAAGGAGAGTCCGGTGTCTGAGTCCCAGATTTTTCTGAGCAGCAGAACAACCCCTTTTCGCAGTCCCTTTCCAGCCAGCGGCAGCATTTCCAACAGGGCAGCATAGAGGAGCCACACAGAGCAGCAGAGGAGCAGAGTTTCCGAGCAGGGAAAGAGATACCATTTCAGCCTGCCTGGAGCAGGCCAAGGTGCTATCCTTCTGAGCACTATTTGTACTTGTCCCTCATCTCTGAAATATTAATAAAATGGCTCAACAGTTCTGGTTTATTTGCAGTGTTTTTCATGCATGCTTCTATTTTCTGTAGTTTTAGTATTGTGTTGGTTTGTATTACTGTCTATTCCCTATTTGGGATATTACACATATATGGAAATTTCTATAAACAACATTTTAAATGCAGTATCTTATATATGATGTAAAAGTGCTCTGACTTGATTGCATATGATCTTATTTATCATTTATAATCCATTGAATATTGGTTGAATTTGGCCACACATCAGCCTGTTGTGAGTCCACAAGTCTTGTATGTTTTGTGAAGAATGTAAATTTCAACAGCTTTGCAATCCTTACTTTTGTTATGCTTCTTTGACATCCATATGCTTTTGTTAGAAATGCCTGTTGGGTGATAAGTTGGAGGTTTTTGTCTTTGTTAGTCCATTGTGCGTTTGTACTTTATGGCTAAGGAAATCATATCTAAATGTCTCATCTTTATATGTGGTAAAACTGACTACTAACTTGTTTCAATTTTATGCAGCCTATCAATGATTTGGATTTCCATCCACGGTCTGCTGTATTAATATCCGGTGCTAAGGATCATACCATAAAGTATTGCCATTTTCTAATGCATTTGTATTTTCTTTGAACAGTTTTCCGTATTTTCATTAGCTTACGTTCACTTTGGCATACAAAGTTGTTTTGTGCATAATTCTGCAACTTAATGGTCATATCTTTTAAATTTCTCATAAGAAATTTGTATGCAGGTTTTTTGATATTGCAAGGACAGGGACAAGGAGAGCTTATCGAGTTATTCAGGTCCATCCAATTAATTGAACATTCATTTGAGGCATAATGTTGTTCTTCTTCTTTGAGGATTGTAGCCAATAAATAGTAGCAGCAGGCAGCAGTTCTTATTCCATTGGTTTTTGAATATAAACTTTGTGTATCTTTGAAATGGATACAGGATACACACAATGTTCGATCTGTTGCTTTCCACCCTTCTGGAGACTTCCTTTTAGCAGGTATTGCTTGAGTCTGTAAATATTGTACAAAACTTTGAGTTTGGGGAGTCTTGATGAGTCATATGATTTTTTGCAGCAATGATGCTACTCTTGATTTACTGGGTTCTTTGCTTTATTATTACAATGGCAGCAAAGTTAAATGCAATAAGTATTGCACCATATAACTGCACTCAAATTCACAATGAATTCAACCATATACCTGCTACTCGAATTTTTGGAAGTGAAGACTCCCGAGTAAATTGCTCTTCAAACATTCTTCTGTGTTCTGTTTGTGAAATGCATCACAGTTGAACTCCAGAAAACAACTCAATCGGTATGAAAAACTGTGAAAGCCCTAAAGGCTAACACTCATATTTAAGATCTTGCAAAGTGTTTATCAGTATTAGTCGAGCTTTTACAAATTAGAATTTTTAGTTGACACTAATCATCCTTTTCCTGGTCAATATTAATTAATATTTTTATTCAGAGGTGGTGACCTTTCATAGTTGTGGTAATACAGAGTATGACTCCCACATACTACTGAGCCAAAATTCAGTCATTTTATTATATATGGAGAAGATTACAATGCATGAAATGTGTGCACCTGGGCTTGCCAAAGCAAGCTAGACAATTCTAGGTGAGAAAAATGCTACCCGGACGCAGAGGAAAGGCTTCTCCTCAATGTTCTGTGCTGGCCTTGGAAATTCTACAACTGTTGGCTGGAAGAAACCCCTGTTTGTGCCTCCAAAAGTGCTTAGAAAATTCCGCCAAATTAATCTTGAACTATCCACCAAAAACCCAGAAAAACCGAGAAAGGGTTTTGGAAAATTTTACCGACCACCCGGGACCCAAAATTTAAACTCACTTCTCCTAACTGGCTGCCAAATAATTCTGATGTTTTGGGGCACCAAAACTCCTCCAAAAATTCTGCAAAATTAAAAGCAGACTCCTTGACCCCTGACCGGCAAAACCCAAAAAGGAATTGGGCTAATTCCAAACTCCTGGCAGAAACTGCGTCCCCCACACTTCAGCGGCTAGATTTGGCAGTTGGTCCTCTTCAATGTACTGTAGAACTGCCCTGGAAATTACCTCTGGAGTAGTGAGTGGATTTCCTTCCCAAAAACCCGCACAAGCATGAAGTATTCAACCCCACGAATTTTACCCAGTGCCACTACTGCGCAGGCCCTAGAGTGGCATGTTTGGCTCTCACAAAAGCTGCAACTTCCAGCCCTGAAAATCTCCACAAATGCTAGTCCATAATGAGGGAAACTTATGCTAAATTCTTAGGCCAAAATACCCCTTTTCTCTGCCCCAACTTAGTGGTACGATTTTGATCCCTACGCCCTTCCTGGAAATCGAAATGGCTAAGAAATGGGCTGAAAGGTACCACAATGTCCAACAAATTTACCTCCCACTGAGCTCAAAAATTCCTTCTTAGGGTGGCACTCGAAGTCTACCGAAAGAGGCTGGAATTCTCGCTTGGAAATTCCTTGTGCGAAACAACACAGGTAAGCAACTCAAGAGAACTAGAGTTGAATTGTTAAAATGATCAAAGATACCAAATGGAGGCCCCAAGCTCTATTTATAATTGTTGGCCCTCTCTCCATTGGTGGTCGCCACCTTCCACTTATTCACACCCTTCCTTTCTCTCTCTCTTCTCACTAGTGCGAATTGCCATTTGGGTCAAATTTCTCTCCTTGTGATCCCCACTCTCCACTAAAGCTGGAATTTCCCTTTTTCCTCCTAAGTCCCAATGCCAAAATCACCTCCTCTTCCAAAAATAGTCTCGAAGCGGAAAATCAAAATTGGGGATATTGCAGTCCTCCCTGCAAAAAATTGCTTGTCCTCAAGCAATGGCTGAACAAGTGTCCCCTTTGACTGTTGATCACCACTATCATTATCAATATTACTAGGGTCCCTGTTATGAATTTAAGTTCATAACTGTTTAAAGTGTTTGTCTTGTTTTAATTAATTTAATTGTTAATATAATAGTCAGTTAAATAATTATTTAGTAAAATGAAGAGACATTAGTTCCAAATGACATGTCTCTCTAATTGGGCGTGGCTAGTCAACTCCTATTTAAGGAGCACCGCCCCGACCTTGTAATCATCAATTTTTCATATCATATCAATAAATATTTATCTATTTTATCTCTTGAGAAGCTTTCAAGAATTATTGAGCCTAAACATACAGTTTAGTTGCTCCAGTTGGTATTAGAGCAAGTCAGTCACTAGGTAGTAACCAAGTTGTGGGCCGCTAGCCCTATCGGCATTCACTCGGCCACTGCTGTGCCGCTATACTGTCTGCTGTGCTGTACGCTAACCACGGTGCTGCTATACAGCCGCATCCAGAAGTTTAAGGGCTCATCGGCGGGCAGATTTATCTATCAGAATAAGTCCACATTTCAGGAGCCAAGGTGCCGCTATATAGTGGGCATCAAAACCCACAGGCTGTAAATTTTAGCGGCTGCCTGGACAGTGCCGACTCCTCAAGCAAACACGTCGTATAAATACCAAGTAGCGTGGTCAACAACTTGGGTGGTTAACTGTTGACCGATAATTGAAACGACGGGTCCTATTTTGAAAGGTCAATAATCGGTAAGGTGGATAATTTGGTTGGTATATATACATGTTTCATTTAAGTAATTATATAATACATGTATAATTCATAAATGTATATAATTCATAAAGTTATATAACAATTATATAATTTAAAAAAAATAAAAATAAAAATAAAAATAATAATAATAATATTAATAATAATTATTATTATTTAAAAAAAAAAAATTGCTCCTAAGAAGAAAAAGAATAAAACGACTAAGGATAATAACAACGATGATATAAAAAAAATTCAAGAAGACCTCACTAAGATAAATGAATGCATCAACGATGTCGAAAAGTTAGTAAAGGCTCAAGACAAAATGGCCAAGGATATCGCATATTTAAAAGACATAATAAGCTAACATTTTGGGAAGGCTATCCCATCGTCACCGACACAAAGCCCTAAGACCCCAGAGGATGAAAATTCTCCAGATCACAACTTCCAAATTTTTTTTCAGACACGAATACCGCAAGTTTAGTTTGAAGGTATTCGATACTACACTAGGTCACCAAAAATGAACCTCCTTAAAATTAAAAGTGAATTACCTAAATATGATGGTAAGGATCATAAGGGCGCCATTGTTTGGGTAAACAAAATGGATGCCATTTTTGCAGCAAACCCACCATTAGGTTTGCAAGAAAAAGTCATAACATCATCCAACTACCTAGAAGGAGAAGCATATGACTAGTTTATGTGGTGCTCCTCTAAATGTAAGGGTCTTTCGTGCAATTGGGAAAATTTAAAGAATTCTCTGTTGAAAAGGTTTCATGACGAGGAAGAGGATGATGTTTATGAGAGATTTGTTCACCTCAAGCAGAAGGGATCGGTGAGTGAATACACTCACGAATGGGAAGTATTAGCAGTAAGGCAAAGAGGGTTTTCAGATGAAGAATTATTAAAAATGTATCGTTGTGGCCTCAAAGACTACGTTCGGGAAGAATTAAAATTATATAAACCCAATACTATTGAGGAGGCCAGACATGCGGCCATAATTGTTGAATGAAAAAATAAAATCCATAGAAATCCATATGCCAATAATGAAAGGGCAGTTAGTTATGCCAAGGGAAAATCAAGTAGAACATCCATGGAAAACTTGAGCAAATACGTTCCCCCACCAATGCGCAATGAAGGAAAACAACCATCTAATGTTGAAAGAAAAAAAGAAGGGAAATGTTGGAAGTGTGGAGACAAATATTTCGCAGGACACAAATGTGTAAACCAAAAACTTTATAACTGTGAAGCAGAACAAGATGAAGAATCACCAGAAGATAGTACTGACGAAGAGAGCAATCAAGAAAGTGAAAACCCAAATCGAGAACAAGACGAAGATATTCCACTAATCTCACTTGCAGCCATCACAGGGATAGCTCAGCCACAGACATTAAAACTTAAATGCCACATGAAGAAGCAGAATGTTATAGTCCTAGTAGACTCAAGGAGTACACACAACTTCGTGGATGTTAATATTGCGAAAAGGCTAAACATTTTTGCTTATCTTGTAGCAGACTTAAAAGTAATGGTAGCAGATGGGAAATGAATAGATGGAGTAGGCAAGTGCCATGT